>JAVDPK010000464.1:42096-87096 GCA_034780415.1 Cichlasoma orientale | reverse complement strand
GGATTTTTTTGCTCAGCTTAATTGAACTCCTTCGGTACAGCAGGTTACTTACGTGCGACCACAGTCGGAGTGCTTGGCGATGTTCTTTAACGTTAAGGCAGCAGTAAGTCGTATGTGTTTGGTCACTGGTCCCTCTTTCTCATCCTAGGAGAGGAAACAGTTAATATAGTCATGCATTTATAGACCGTTTAGCAGCTGTTAAACAGAGGCAACAGTTTATGAAGATAATTTTAAATTTTGTAGCTTTGAGTGACCTTATGCACTTTGCTGTCCTCATAATCAAGTAAGTCAGAGGACAGTAGCAAATGCAAAAATCAAAGATGTTCTGTACAACCTAATAGCCAACTAAATAAGCATCTGCTTTAGCTTTTCCAGCCTCACACAGACATGTAAACTATCAAATTCCTTTCCCCCCGTATTTCCAGTCAATCACGAGCTGTGTGAAAACCACGAGGTGACAGAAACTGGGGGATTTAAACGCTTCAGAGAAGCTTAAGTCCACCTCTGTCAACTGAGAGCTCAAGAAGTCATACAAAATTTGCGTGCGTGTGTGTGTATGCAGGAAGAGATGACTGTAACCGTCAGCCTTTTTTCTACTCACTGTGAAGTCCCTGAAGACCAGGTTTCGAGAGCCTCTGCGTAGGGCCATGAGAGCTGCGCTCGGATGATTGACGATTGCTTTCGGCGCTCGTGGTGCCGGAGTGCTGCCTGCCGCTGGCGGGGTCCTTCACAACACATCAGGCATTAAGATTTTTCAAGAAGCATGACATTTCCTTCTATGCTGAACATAATTTGTCCTCTAGTCTTGCATATTAGAACAGAGAAAGGTGTACGTACTGGGAAGAAGTCTGATTGGGACTCTGCGCCTGCTGCTCCTCTAGTTTGAGTCCAGCCAGCAAAGCCTCTCGAGAACAGTGCTTATCCTGGGAACACGAGGAGCGGAAGCCACTTAGCTTAATGTGATACAAAAAACTGCCACTATCAAATAAATAACAACTAAGAAAAAAGAACAAAAAAGGAGGGAATTATACCTGCAGATGCGTGATGAAGGACAGTCTCTGTCGAGGAAAAGGTTCACAACCTTCCCACAGACACTGGCCTCCATATACATCTTTTCCACCGTGTTGCGTTGCTGCGTGGTAAAACACTTGAGAAGGTGTTTCAAACCACCTGGATAAGAGGAATAAAGGGAATAAGTCAACCTGACAAAGGCTCGGTCAAAGTTAGTAGGAGAGTGCTATGAACAACCTCGTACCGTTTACAGGACTGCCACAGACACTTGAAGTTCTGCCCTGCTTTCCGGCTTTGCTCTGGGGGCACTGCGGAGGTTTGCTGTGCTGGGAGGTGAGGGCTGTGGTTACCCGCTGGTGCAGGCTGGGATACGGGGGGCGGGGACGGGATAACAGTAGGCTGCGGAAGAGACGTAATTTTAGAAAAGCCAGCTCATTTTAATGAGAAATAAATGATGAAGGGTGTAGTCATGATTAAGATGTTGGCTGAGATGTAACCACGGCCCATCTAATGGCAGGAGTTGTTCTCTCAGCCGCTTTGCTGTGGGAGGTGGGTATCAGCGAGAGCCATATGGTCTTGACTGGCCTCACCTTCTTAACCTCCAAACATTCACAGACCGACTATGAAACTACTGTGCTACAAACATAACAATAATGAGAAATGCTTTAAAATGAGAGATGAGAATCTTTACAAGGAACGGCAACTCATCTTCAGTGCTCATGAGCACTTTGTGCAGGAGAAGGGAAGAAAAGGTTACCTGCTTCTCACACGACCGTAAGCAGACCCTTACCCAACTGCTGCCAGTAACTGTCAGACATTACTCTGATTCTAATGTATTACATATAAAGCAAAGTGTACACTCAGTTACATACATACAGTTGCTTGCTCTGAATAAAACAGTAAGCATACATAAAATTCTCCTGTGAAGCTTTTGCCCACTGGTGGCAGCATAGAGCCATGTTTTGACTGATTATACCGGCAGGTACATATTGTAGGAACTTTATAATATTCAACCCATGATGCTTATTTACTTTACAGTCACAGATCAAGAAAAAAAAATCCTTTCAGGCAAGTTTGGTGCAGTACTCCTAGCTTTAACTCCTCTATTTTATAACTGCTGTTCTGCAAACTTGACACTACTCTGTTCCACATCATCAGAGACCCAGATGGCCGATGAAGACAGTGATAGTTAATGAATGATGACAGCTAAGGGCCATTTAATAGTACAGTGCAGCACATTTTTGAGTCAAATATTGGCTGGAATTCAACTACAGATGTAGCCTTAACAAAAATGTAGGTAGTCGCTCAGAAGAGGCAAAGTGTAAACTGACTGCTGGTCTGCAGGGTTCATTTGTTATCCAGAAGAGGCATTATGTATTAGGCAAGAAAGCAACCACAGAATGTTTAAAAAAAAAAAAAAAGAGCAACAAAGAAAACAACCAAAATAGAAAGAAAATGTTCTTCTATTCATTTTCTCTGCCCATCTTTACCCATGTTTCGGAGTAGGAGATTTGAAGGAAAAATGTATTCATTAAACGCCATTTTTAAGTGAACCTGACACAGGATTAAAAAAAAAAAAAAAAACTACTGACATGAAGTGGTGATGGAAATGCTTTAGTATTTATAGTGTGGCAGACCTAACACCATGTCACACTATGAGAAGACGGCGAGGATAAATGCGGCTTACAGTGAGACTAACCCTACAGTGACTCACCGTTGTGCCAGCTGCCTGTGTGGGCGAGCAGTTCCTCTGTTGAGTGGCGTTCTCTATTGCTACTTTGGCTACTGTGCTTGGGTCTGTTCCTGCTGGCACCGCCACCATTGTGGCGCTGCTGCCGGCGTTGTTAGGGTCACTGATGGTGATGATGCGCACTCCCACTTTATTGGGGATCCCCGAGGATGCTGATGTTGCGTTGCGGTCCTCATTCTCAGCCGGCCTCTTGAGGCCTCGAGCCTCAGGGGCCACCCCGTTTGCAGGCGAGGCAGCAAGACTCTGGGAGGTAACAGTAACAGAGGAGGGAAGGGAGGAGTTGGGGAGCAGTTGCTGTCTTAGCACAGGCGCCGCATGGGCCAGCCCCAAAGGTCCATTGGTTAATTCCGAGGGGGGCCTGTTGCCTATTGCCTGGGGTCCATTGGCCAGGCGTTCAGCCTGCTGGGCTTTGGCAGTGTCCTGCTGGGGTGGAGGAGGACTAGGAAGAAGGGGATCTGAGCTGTGAGTTTTCTCAGAGGGGCCCACCTCCCCATTCCCCCAGTACTGTTTGGAAGCAATGTGATTTGGAATGTTTCTGTTAAAGTTGCCACCACTGTCACTCCGATCAAAGTCACACACCCCATTGACAAGAGTCTTTTTGGGGTCGGGGGTTCCCTCAGGAGGGGTGTTTGGGCCTGGAGAGAGGGCCTGCTTCCCGTTAGCAGGGTGACTCTCCATAGCGGGGCCATTGAGTGCTCCCTGGCTGTTCCCTGAGTGGTATGGAGGTAGATTCGACTCCATGCACTTCCGACCATTTAGCAGCTTGGCACCTTCCGCAACGTCACCGTTACTGGTTTTGCCATTGGAGGAGTCTCCTTCTGCCAAGGAAGAGTTCTCCATCACCTCTATCTTCCTCTCATGGACATGCAGCCCTGTGGCATCCTTGGCCTCCTCCTCCTTTTGACAAATTATTTTGTCTCCTCTTAGGGGAGCTGGCAGTGGTGGTGGTGGTGGTGGAGGTGGAGGTGGTGGTGGTGGAGCTGCTGGGGCGTGTTGGGGCACCGTTCCAGTCGAGAATGGAGGAGGGGGGACGCCTGGGGCCACAGCTCCCTGGCTGACAGCAGCAACAGCAGCAGTAGAGGTGGTGAAGCCAGTGTTGGGGACCACGGTGAATGTGACTTGCCCGGGAGTTGCAGGACCCTGAATGATAGTAGCTCCCCCTGGACTACTTGTGGAAATAAGCTGCCCTGGCAAAAGCTGAACCGTCTGGAGGCCTGGAGCTCCAGCAGCTGGAAGCTGACCAGGAACTAGCTGAACATTGAGCTGCTGAGGTTGAGACGTAGGATTTGGGGTGCTGTAGCCTGCTTGATAGATGACTGGTGGACTGGAGGATATCGTATTGTTGGGAGGGGGCACCTGTGGAGCAGGTAGGATTAGCTTTCCTCCCGGAGTAGAAGGCCCCCGCTTTGGAAGCAGTAGCTGTTTGATCAAGCTGGACTCAGTGGAGGTAGGCTGAGAGGAAGGAGGCTGGGAAATAAGCTGGAGAGGTGGCTGTTGTTGATGCTGCTGTTGATGCTGATGTTGCTGCTGCTGAAGCCGTTTCATGGACAATGCGTGGCCGACAGTTTGACTGGGCTGGACTTGGGTGTTGGAGTGAGAGGCAGGAGATGGGCAGGGACTGGAAGCAGCCCCGGGTTGCCCTGCTATCTGGATAGTTTGGGTTCCGGGAATGGCAGAGGGATTGGCAAGAACAATCTGGTGGAGGGCAGGGGTGTAACTGCTCTGCTGGGGGTTGGGGCTAACTATTACTACACTCTGCGCCTGCTGCTGGGGCTGAGGCTGCTGGTTGGGAGTAGCTATCGCAGCTGCTGGTCCACCTGACTGGTTTGGAGCTGGTTTGGGGGCGATATTCTGAAATGTGACACGTGACCCCTGGGAATTGGGTACACTTGTAATACTCAGTGCCTGAGCAGCTCCCACCTGGATGGAAGAGGCAGGTACAGATACAGCAGCAGCAACACACTGAGATTCTGCCTGGGGAGCTCCACCCTGAGGCCCAGACAGAGGAGGGGTTTGGGGCA
The DNA here is from genome assembly GCA_034780415.1 of Cichlasoma orientale. Lineage (NCBI taxonomy): Eukaryota > Metazoa > Chordata > Actinopteri > Cichliformes > Cichlidae > Cichlasoma > Cichlasoma orientale. The sequence continues at coordinate 82,314 of JAVDPK010000464.1, read as the reverse complement.
GGGGTAGGTGCTGAGTCACTGGAGGGCACACCCCTTGTACCCTGGCGGTGAGGATATGGCCCTGTGGTACCTGCTGAAATAGAGTGACAGGTGTCCCCGTGGGGAGCATGGGGGAGTGTTGCTGCTGCTGTTGCTGAGCCACTGCTGGAGGGGCAGGGTTTTGAGGGCTATGGTTCTGGGTGGCCGGTGCTGATGCTGGAATCTGGACCACCGGACCAGGTCGGACCTGCTGTGGCTGTTGTTGTTGTGGCTGCACTGCTGCCAGAGGATTTGAAGGTATCTGTGGAGGCACCTGTGAGGGCACCGGGTGACGGGGAACAGTCGGGTGGCTTGCGTGGGAAGGTTCCTGTGCTGTCAAGGCCATGGTAGGGGCGACAACACCGGGGTTGAGGCTGGAGCCTGGGGGCCGGACAAACTGGGGTCCAAGACCAGTATGCCCGGGAGGTAAGCCTGGCAACAAATACAGAAATACAAACAAAGTTGAGGAACAGGGTGGGACTTAAGTCCTATTTTCTACAGTATAAACCAGTAAACAGTTTCCCCATTCAGTACAAGCTGTATTCTTTTCCTTTGATTATTTCCTCAATATATCTGCCTTTGAAATTAGTTCAGCCATTCTGGTCCCAGCGGTACTAGCTCTGCTCTCTGCAACCCCACCAGCATCCACCTCTGCACTATCACTGTACTTAGCTTCTGTGATATTCAGACATTTTCTGTGTTGATGACCAAATGCAAAAAGTGAGAAAGCAACCCTGGCTCTATGTACAGGTTTCTGTATAGTTTTTATGTGAAAGTGATTAATAGTTTTACCTGGGGGCGGGGCCTGAGGGTCTCCAGGTGCTTCGTGTCGGGCTGCTGGAGGTGGAGGTGCTGCTGGAACCTGTTGTTGCTGCTGTTGCTGAGGTTGCGGCTGCTGGTAGTACAGCTGGATGGGCAGGGGGATTGACCTCCGCCTTAGCCCTACGAGGAGGATCTGAACCTGCCCGTTGGCCTTGGGCTCTTCTTGCCGCCGCATCGTGTGGTTGGGGAACACAGTCCTGTGGTGGCAGACGTAAAGGCAACATTAGAGTTCAAATGCTATGTTGATTTGTGTGTTTACAGATCCATCTTTGACTAAATCAGCAATTTAGTTTTATATTTTCTGCTCTACCAGGATGAAGTGCAAACCATTAAGAAACATGTGCTCTGCCATGCTGAAGGATGAGTCTAATTGTTATTTGAAGCTGCTTTATTAAAGCTGCTCTCTAAACTGAGAAGTCTGCAGAGAATCTGTTGTGGCTCATCTCTGTTCAGACCACAGACACTAAGTAGTGTTCTCTGCTGGTGCAACATAGAAGGATCAGACAGAGGAGGAATCAGGACTGACCGCAGGCATTTGAGAAAGCCAGTGGAGTTCAAGATGTTGCTGCGGCCCATTTTACTGCATGTGGCCAGGTACTCGGAGTACATTTCTGATCGAGACACCGAGCCCTCGGGGTTTGTCTCAAAGTGTGCGTTTAGCCTGTTGGAAGAAGCAGAAAGCATCAACAGAGAGGACTTAAAGCAGGCAGACAATTAACTCCTGCAAATCCAGCAATTTTTCCCCCTCACACTGTGTTTGCCCTTTAGTTAAATTAAAATAGTGCATGACTATGAATAAATGAATCATACCACTGCAGTGTAAACTTCTCCCCATCCAGTTCAACAATGCCAGGCGGTGGCTGAACTGGAACTCTTGTTACTAAGAAGAGAAAATGAAAAACAATTACATTATGCTACAAAATTGCACTGCAAAGCATAAAGAAAGTGTCTACTGATTCAATTAACTTCAAAGATGTAGTGCTACTCAGGCTAGCCACTAGATGGCAGCAAACTGATAACATTGCATTAGCAGCCCTGCAGAGCACACTGACAGCTCAGGAATGACACTTCCAAGGTTAGAAGGGTTTCATTCACACACACACTCTCACACACACACACACGTGGTTCTGTGAGGAGTGCACAGAGCTGTTTTTACTTGTGCGCTGCCTTTCTATGACACGCATTAGCGTGTGGCAAAAGATGCTTAAAAACTCAACCCTGCATTTATTTATAATCAGTGATGTAGCCAATTTGCATTATCTACACGGCTTTCTACACTCTTTTTGCATAAAAACAACCCTTCCATCATAACTCTTTAGCTTCGGTGAGCAAAGTCAGATTACGAAATGTATTTTAAAATGATACACAAAAGTATACCGATTTGTATATAACTGCAATTTATTTGTTAACAGTTTGATAGAGTCTTAAGATTTTGGTAAAGAAACAACAGCCAGGTGGACCAACTGTTCTTCAGTAAGCATGGTCTTCACTAAGAGCAGTCTTTAGAAAGAACTCCACTTAAGCCTAGTCTTGACTGTGTGAATGCACATGTGGCTATGGCTGTTGCCAGCAGTACATGGCGTCTCGCTAATTTGTCATTTCTGACTTGCAGAAACTATGGAGAACGCAGAAAGATGTCACTGCAATAAGAAAATGAGTAGAGCTGTACAGACATGACAAAATACCTATTGCCAAACTGTCTAACTTGCCAAGAGCGGCTGTGGCTCAAAAGGTAGAGCGGATCATGCACCAATCAGAAGATCAGCGGTTCAATCCCTGACTCCTCCAGGCTGCATGCTGTGCTAAGTGTCCTTGGGCAAGATACTGAACCTCTAATTGCCCATTCTGCACCCATCAGAGTAGAAAAGCTCTGTACAAGTACTTTTCCATTTACCGTAACAATCAAGATAAAGCCAACTGAGAAATAGGTTAATTGTTCTGAGCTGTGCATATTGTTTAGAAAACAAAGATGTGGAAAGACCTCACGAGCAGGGCAGAGAAAAGGCAAAGAAACTCTTCTTTAAAAAGAAAGAAAAAATCCATCAAAGAGGCTGGTGTCCTCTCTCTAAAACACTGCTATACACCAATGTAATTATTGATGTTTGTGGCGGTCTGCAAGACCTCTCACAGCTCTTCATTAAGTTCAAACAGATACCTCCGGATAGAAAACTTCTCCATCAGCACCTTATTGTTGTGTGTGTTCAGTGGACTTCTGCCTTTCTGGCCCTCCCATCTATAAATCTGCTTGTTGTTTGAAGACTGTTACAAAGTATACAGTAATTGACTGTATTTTCTCCTTTATACTTGGTTATAGAATAAAGAAGTCTGGATGGTGCAACTGGCATAAATATTTAGTTGGACCTAGAATGCCAATGTGTGACCGGCAGCCAAAGATCAGATGAACTATAGCAGTTCCAGATCAGGTGGCTACACTCAGGATCTTTACCACTTCAATTGGTTTGATCTGTGAACATTCAAAGCACTACTCAAAGCAAAGCAAAGCAAGATATTTTTAAATGTCCCATTCACAGCCTTGTGTGGCTCTATAAATGTGCCAGAAATTCCACTTAAACAGGCACTCACCTGGTGCCGGAGTTCCCTGCACGGCCGCAGGTACCTGCTCGACCAGCTGTGGTCGGACCTCAGCTGCCTGGTCGGCGTTCGCCTGATGCTCGATCAATCGCACCGCTGTTAGAGCGTCAGGTCCAAACGTATGAAGGTCTACAGATACTAACCGAACTAACAGGTCTGAGCAGGGAGAAGGAAGAACATAAAAAAAGTGAGATCAGCAAACAGCAGCCTGGTCCATACACACAATCTCATTTCAGCTACTACAGTGTTTCAGAGTAGCAAAAAAATGTAAAACAGATTCTTGAAGACTTTAAAGTTAGAGGGGAAAGCCAAGTAGGCAGACTTTTAGGAGGGTGCTGGGCCACCACCTGCCACCAGAAGAGAATTACAATCCTTGATCCTTGGCACTGACCTACTGAAGGATTCTGGTTTTCCTTTATCAACTGTCTGCAGCTGCTTATTTCAGACCGTTAAACAACACAGGGGCTGCACTAAAGCCCAGCAAAATAATAAAATCAGGATTGTTATGAATTGTGGCTCATGCAAAGCTACTCTGGTACAAATCCTTCTTTTGGCTGCTCCCTTTAAGGATTGTCACAGTAGATCATGTACTTAGCATCTTTTTCTGGTACACCAACCCTCTACATACCCTCAATTTGGAGCTGGAAATGAGTCTTCTTTAATGGAAAGGATAGTGTGACAAAAACTGGGTGGTAGAAGTTACCAAAAGTGGCCTCCATGCGTTAAAAAGCATGAGATAATGGTAGGTTCATACCTATGCTGTGGTCAACGAAGGCGATCTTGCTGCACGGAATCTCCCCGAGCTGTGCCAGCAGGTAGAGCACCTCCAAGGAGGCCATGAGGAGCATGAGGTCGGGCAGGGTGAGGAGCATCATTACCTCCCTGTATGAGTCCTGGTCCACGTACTCACAGATTAGCACACCGTTGTCCTCCACTTTGCTGAGGTTACCCAAGATCTCCATGGCTGGCAAAAAAAACCACACACGCTTATTTAACCTCAGATGCGTTGCGTAGTATTCTATACACATTTCTTTAAAAACAAAAAACAAAAAACAAAACTTTACTAATGGCAGCAACTCAAGTAGCAAAGAGACCCCGAACACCCACCTCTCATTTTGAGAAACCTGTCCCTGGACATCAAGCATTTAGTGATGGTGTGAAAGATCAGATGCGTCGTCCGAAAGTCAACGGGATCCAGCTGGAGCTACAAGAAGTCAGACAAGATTTATACAACGATGCCACCGTCCAGCAAGTCAGCTGGCAAGACCTGCAACATTCATTAAAAACGTTTTACAGAGTGGACACGCTGCCCCGCCTCAGTGCTGAGATGATAGGAGGAAACAGGCCAGACATAAACTTAAAATATTAACTGCACTGAATATAAGAACATAAGAAAGTGCTCTAAAATGTTCATATTTACATAAGTGCAGTATCATATCGAAACCCAGTCATTCAATTAATGACACCAAAGGCTCAAGTGATTCTGTGAGAGACTGTATGCTTGCAGTGTCCAATAAATATGGACTCACTGACATGCTTTTCATACCAATAACTGTTCTATTTAAATGCAAACAGGCTTCTGTAGTGCATTCACTGCGGCCACCGCTCCATTCTCACCATTCTTCACTTCTAAATATTTCTGCATGTTGCATCTTGAGTTCAACTCCAGTATTTGTCTAGAACTGATAGAAAAATATGAGAATTCACCCCAGTCTAATAAATATGTAAATGTTATTCTAAAAGGCAGACAGTGTGGAAATGTTGCCGATACACCATCTGTTGTCATTTCTCCTGGAAACCTACAGCTACAGCTGATACCCCGCATGTCTCCCAAATGAACCTAGTAGGTATGTCCACATAAGTGATGGTACTGCTGCAGTCACTGTTACTTTCCTACAAAGTCTAGGAGCTGGCAGTGGTTTTAAGTGGACCTATTCTACTTTCTTTTCCATTTCTGTCATTTATGCACTCACTGGACACTTTATTAGGTACGCCCTGCCAGTATTTGCTTCTGAACTGCCTAATTCTTCGTGGCACACATTCAACAAGGTGCTGAAAACGCGCCTCCTAAATTTTGATCCATAATGATATGATATCATCATATGGTTCAGTTACACTTCCATGATGTGAATCTCCCACACCCCAAAGGTGCTCTACTGGATTGAAATCTGGTGACCGTGGAGGCCATCTGAGTACCCCAAACTCATTATGTTCACGAAACCAGTTTGAGATGATCTGAGCTTTGTGACATGATGCGTTGTCCTGCTGGAAGCAGCCATCAGAAGATGGGTACACTGTGGTCATAAAGGGATGGACATGGTCAGCAACAATGTTCAGGTAGGCTGTGGTGTTTAAATGCTCAAAGGGCATAAAGGAAATATCTCCCACCACCACACTACAGCAGCAGCCTGAACCAATGCTACAATGCAGTGTGTCAGTTGCAGCCTCAGTTTCCTGTTCTTAGTTGACAGGAGTGGCACCCAGACTGGTCTTCTGCTGGTGTGGCTGCTGTAATAAGGATGATTGTTTGTTTGTTGTTTGAGTTACTCTTGCCGTGCCATCAATTCAAAGCAGTCTGACCATTCTCCTCTGGCATCAACAAGGCATTTTCGCCCAGAGAACTGCTGCTCACTGGATATTTTCTCTTTTTCAGACCATTCTCTGCAAACTCCAGAGATGGGTGTGTGGGGAAAATCTCATTAGATCAGCAGTTTCTGAAATACTCAACCATGCCATGTTCCCAGTCACTTAAATCACCTTTCTTCTCCGTTCTGACGCTCAGTTTGAACTTTAGCAGAGCGTCTTGGCCATATCTACATACCCAAATGCACTGAGCTGCTGCCATGTGATTGGCTGATTAGATATTTGCATTAATGAGCATGTGAACAGGTGTACCTGACAAAGTGGCCAGTGAGCTTATACTGCCACAATGGTGGATGCTCATATTAAATAAGTTTCAAATAATAATGTTAGCATAGGTGAAAGCAATCCTTGCAAGCCAAGAGCTCAGCCTTCAGGCTGCTATAGATGCTCAGTGCTAAACCCCTCACACCTTTTTCTACTCTTGGCTCTGTATACTGTCAAATACAGCTTATATGGTCATCTCAGGTGCACGGCACCTCCAACCTGCTGTTCAAACCTCCAGAAAAAGGCATGCTTAAAGGGAGGGGCAATGGAGCTACAACAGCTTGTTTCAGACAGAGGATGAACAAAGGAGCACAAAGACCTGGTATAATGAGGATGATTTTGAACTATCAATCATGCAAAGCTTCTCCAGCAAGGCCCAAAACTAAAACCATGTAGCTGGAAATGATTGCAAACTTTAAATATTTGGTTAACTAATGGTATAAGAAACAATTTCTCCTCAGTTACACCCGTCAAGCTTTCATTTCCTGCATGCCACACCAGCACTTTAAAAGATAGAAACTGCAGATCGAATTAGAGTCTATATATTTTTGCTGCCGTGTTTTGGTTTTAGAAAGGCAAGAAAAAAAATCCACCGCCCACACAACTCAAATATAGAGCAGTGCTTTTACTACTGATGTGCCACTTCAATGACGCGGAACCCACAGATCCGCTGGCCACAGATGCAGTTGTTATGACTGGACAATCGCTGTAGAGGGGCGGGGTTTAGCTAACAAGTAAACCGCACTGAAGGACGCCATCACATTAATATCAACTGAATTCGCTGTTCTCAAACCTCACTTAAGTATTTTGGGTAAGAAATGACAGTTCAGTGTAACAGTGACCCACATGTGAAAGCAAAATTCCTTCATTAGTGTTCAGTTTAACTACTTTACTGAACTGACCCAAATCACTAACATGAGATTTGAAAAGGGTACCTCCATGTGAGGCTATTTTTAGCAGGGTGTCCCGCCGCAAAACCAGTAACCCTGAGCCAGACCTACCTCGGCAGCCACGTTGCCCAAAGTGTCAAGTCCGAGCTGTCGGAGTGAGATGAGGTTACAGTGGGCACAGAGCAAAAGGAAGCGCAGGCACGTTCGGTTGGCCGCCAGCAGCTTGACGTTGGCCTCCTCGAAGGAGAGGTTACGCAGGATGACGGCAATCTGCAGCACCCGCTGGGCCTCCATGTCGCCGATGCCCGAGGTCCGCGGAGGGTGGAAGAGGCTCTGCCAGCGCTCCGCGCACGACGTACCATCTGCGGAGAGAGCGGGAACGATTTAGAGCGCCGTGCCAGGTGAGGGTGTGAGCACATATTGCTAGACTGTGATCGAGTGCTGGAAGAAGACATTAGCAGACATCTGTGCTTGTAACATACGGTGCATTCCTCTGTGCAGCATTACCTTTTCTTTTATCCCTGCATCCTCCTTTTCAATTACTGTAATTGATTTATTTGTGCAAAGAGAATGTTAAATGCTAAAAGGATGCAAGGTTGGGACCAACAAGAAATGGCAGGTCCATTTCGGTTTACTCTTGTGTACAAAAGAACAACTGAAAAGGCGGTCACTGTAAACACAGTCTGCAATCTTGAGCGTGTTACAGCATTTCATGTGTCAATACATGCAGTGAGGGGAGCATACACATGTGTACTCTTTTATTGCTTTCTGTTGCTTTTAGCACCAAATGCATTTACCTTGTGCTGAGCTGTTCTTGTCCCAGATCAGCTCCCTGACTTCAGCGTCCTCCACCACCTCTTTCCAGAACTGTGAAAGAACAGAAGCTGTCAGCGGTGCATTCGAAAGGATACTAATAATTCAGCTGGATCCAAATTCAGCAGCAGTAGGTTTTTGGTTGTTTGAGTAGTCTATCCTGGAACAGCTCTAATATGCAGTTACCACAGTGTGATCATAAATTATATACTACAAACTAAGCTTGCAGTCAGGTTAGGGTGTGAATAAGTTTCAATTACTGTAAGGCAGCAACTTTAATTTATCACCTGTAAGCACTCTAATAGCCAGCAGAGGGTGACTTCTGTGGTTGCAAAAAGAAGTCAGCTTGTATAAAAGTCTATGAGGAAAATGACCACACTGCTGTATCCAGTGAAATCCACCCCTCAGTGGGGTAAACCGTATGTGTTATTTTAATCTTCTCTTTTGACACAATTACAGCCAGAGTTAAAGGGGATTCACCTTGCTAACCAAGCTACCTAGCACTAGAATTAACTGATCAATTAAAATTGATCATCCAAATATGATCAAGTCCACAGACCAGCATGCAGACGGCCAAACAGCCAAACCTGAAAATTCAACAGCAGTCAAATTAGTCACTCAGTGCACCTTGATTGTGTCCATTCTCTTTATGCAGATAAACGGCATTTGTGTCTTTTTAGACTCTTCCTGAACCTTCGTTTCCCACAATAAAACATGGCCACTGCCAAACCTGGGTGTGTTCTGCCAGTAGCTGTTAGTGTAGCCATGAGCTGCTCGCCTCACACAGAGGTGAGGAGCAGGCTGTAGATGCCTGAGAATCTTTTTCAAACGTATTGTGTTCAGACGCAGCCAAGGCTGGTTTCTGAACAGAGTGGTAGAAGAGACATGAGAGAGAGAGATGTGGCACTGACTAGACATTTACAGGAGGATTCTGTGAAGGGCAGTGAAGCTGTAATTTTGCTGTAGTGCATACAGAGTTGGAGTCAAGGTTGTGAGGAAAGCCGCTTTTTAAATCTTAGTTTGGCAGAATGTCACCAAATTTATTATACAGTTCTATTCAAAAGTCTTGAGCCACCCCCTAGGAAAATGGCTGCAATAGCATATTGAAATATCCAAATATACATGGAAATACAGTATATTAGACAAAAAGAAAAAATAAAGCTGTTGCTAATCAGATGGTTTCCAGATAGTTTCTATGGCTGATCAAAATCTGACTGTATTTTTCAGTGTTCATAACTCCTTCAATATGACAAGATCCCCAACACCTCTGGCTGAAATGCATCTCCAAACCATGACAGAGCCTCCACCGCGTTTCACAGATGGCTGCAGACACCGACGCCTGTAGTGCTCTCCTGACCTCCTCCGTACATATTGATGACAGTTTGAACCAAAAATTTCAAACTTGGATTCATCACTCCATCTGATCTGTTGCTGCTGATTTTCAGTCCAGTTCTTGTGTAATTTTCTCCCCGTTTCCCTTCCTTAAGAATGACTTCTTGACAGCCACCCTTCCACTGAGACCGTTTCTGATGAGGCTTCAATGAACACTGGATGGATCAACTGAAGGGCCAGATGCATCTCTCAGGACTTTTTTTCTCTATTTCTTCAGGACATGACTTTCAGATACTGTTTGTCTGCTGTAGTTTTTTAGGCATGACACTTCTTTTGTCCCCCACTTGTCCAATTTCAGATTTTTTTAAAGGACACACTGCACACTTTGCATGTGATATGCGTACAGAATTATTGCTCAAGAGGACATATATAAATAAACAGTCTCGCTCCTTGGAAGCAAAATATAAAGAAATGAGGGGTAGTTCAAGACTTTTGCACAGTTCTGGGTAATAAATTATCATCATCATCATCATCAAAATGCAGGGGCCCAGGTTTGAGGGTGATCCGAGGCCCTTTGCTGTGCGTCTTTCCCCACTTTCTGTCTACCCACCCTGAACTATCAAATAAAGGCAAAAAGAACATGCATGAAAACCCTGCAGATACACTGTGGATTCAAGTTCAGCTTTCCTTTGGTTGGTTTGGATCAAAGCCTTCTGACTGGATACAAAGCATCGTTGACCTGACTGTGACCTCGTGATTTAGAGCCAAAATAACGCCCTTATGACTGAGATGAAATGAAATCCTATGGTGCATTATTTGTCAGTAATGACTTGACTTTTATGCACGGATCTTAAATCGACTGAGATCAAAGTCATTTGACCTCCATTCTGTCTTAAAGATGCCTCAGAGAAATCCTTTTGTCAGGATTAACTGCTGGATTTCTGCCAATCTTCACACTGTACATGCTCCGTGGCTTCTCAGTAAATCAGCACACATTTAGCAGAAAAGGGCCAGAAAACAGACTTTTTGTTAAAAAAAATAAATATATAAAAAATACTTTACCCTGACAAGGTCTCGGGAGGTTTTCTCCTTCCAGTCCGTCCCAAACACCCCGGAGAAGCTGCCTAGCGCTACAAAGACACAGAGGGATGTTAGAAGGAGCACCAGAGCTTAGCATGGGATCATCTCTCCCTTTTCCCTTGTTCTTCAATTCCCCTTTGACAAATTATATTTAGGAGGTGCTAAGGAGAGAGAACCTTTGATCCTAGAATAAAGAGGTGAGAGAGAGGAGACAGCAAATTGGGAAAATATTGGAGATTCACGCCCTCAGAATAACTGCTCTTCTTTAGGGAAGCACAATTAAAATGAAAACACGGTTTTTCCAAAGTTAGGATACAACTTCATGGTAATTTGTAATTACTTTACATCCTACTGTTTCCATAATACAGCAGATGACTGAAATTTACAGTTATGCCACTAAGGAGAGCCCCAACACTAATAAAAGTAGTGATTTGAATGCCCTTGATTTGTTGTATGATTTGTTCAGCTTACATCAAGTGATAAGTTGCGTAATTTAAAAAAAATTACTGTAACTTGACTGAAATGTATTGTTATGCAACCTAAATTAGTAAGACATCACCATGGTTTAAAAACAAACAAAAAACCCCCATCTAAATGTCATGTGCTGCTATTCAGTGTGTAAAGAGCTCAATCTGAGTGATGCTGGGAACGTACAGTCATCGAAGACGCCGGCGTGTGCCAGAAGCAACGTGACCAGTTTGGGGTCCTTGTCCAGCTGCATGGCGTGCTTGCTCTCGTTGGAAAGCAGCGTGCAAACGTTAACTGCAAAGTCCACTTCGTTGGGTAGGCCCGAAAGGAGAGACAGCACCAGTTTGTTGTAGTCACACGGCGGAACGAAGTCCGTAGACAGCCCATAGCTTTGGCGGAGATAGTCTGAGGGGAAAACGACAAGTAAAAAGGTATTAAATATCAGTAAGGTGGGAGAAATATCAAATACCTGCTTTCCTGGAAAAGGTACAGAAAAAAGAAAACAGAGTGGCATTTAAGTGCACAACAGCACAGACATTTTCAGTGTCTTTAAGTTGGTACAAAGTCTGTGTGCCAATGTGAGAGCAGTGCAGGTAACAGTCAGGTGAATTGAGTTAATGAGTGTTTGTCCTGTGTCCCGCCACCTGCACACTCTACCTCAGGCAGGCCTGTCATCTAAACTGTTTCCTGTAGTGAGAATGTGGCTGACTGCACAGCGGTGAGTGCAGTTGCCTCACAGCACGAAGGTTCCCGAGTCGAACCTCCTGGTTCTGCGTGGAGTCTGCATGTTTCACCTACGCCTGCATGGGTTCTCTCTCGCAGTCCAAAGACGTGCATGTTAAATGGCGACTGGCCACCGGTCCAGGTTGGGACCCTGACTTTGAGAAGCAGTTAAGATGATGGATGGATTGATGGAGAACATGACTGACATACTCCTCCGGTGTGCTGCATTTTACACAAGGACAACTATGTCATGACATTTTTTCAGAGTTCAAGTACAGTTTCGGATTTAGCTGCAATATTGTAAAAGGTATGAGCTGTAATTGGCTGTTAGTGGAAATAAATACCTGTCATATGTGACATAAAAGAAGAAGCAAAGATGGTCAAGATAGGATGTCGTGACACGAGCTGTGACAACTGTGAAACAAGCCAGTGAGTATGAATGACATTTATCAGTCTCCTGGGGATTGTAAGCATGAACCTACACTCTGGGCACCCTAAGACTTGCAACCAATTAAGTTTGGTAAAAAGACAGAAAATTATATTTACGAAGATGGCCAGTGACTGACGCATGGAACAAAAAAAAATACCCATCCACAAAATGCCCAACATACAATGTCTCAAATCAGAGGACGAAGGTGTCGCTTAGCCTTCGAAGCCAAGAAAAGCAGTGTTACAGTGCGGTCTGCCTGCCAAAGCTTGAGTAAACACAAGCGGCTTGCGTGTATATAATGCTGTTGATGTGAAATATAAGCAACTGTCATTCCATTCGACCATAAAAGTGTCTGGAGGAGAGTGAAAAACGAACCAGGACAAGACTCAGTTTTTGAAGTAATCACAGCATCGTGTAAATTTGAGCAGAGAGAAGAGGAAGGCCTTCAGCTCTTCCCTCGGAGGACTACATGTGCCTGCACACTTTCAGCTCACATTTCCATTTCCTTTAACCAAGTTTTAAGCAAACCAGACTGGATATTAACCTTCTCAGACAATTAGTTTGATGTGCCGTGTCTTGTCTGACTGACGAACATGAATGTTCTTTAACTTTTAATTGCATCTGAATGTGACTCAGTCAACCTCCATGATGAGGTTTTATAATTAAAAGACTTCTAATCCCGACTCCTAACTGTGTGGGAAAACAGTTCTGTTTCGAATATCATTACTGAGAGGCTCTCCAGTGTGGAGGTGCAATCATTTTGTCAGCAAAGACCTGAGATTCCTCCCTGTGCTATTGCTGGATTTTCTGCTATCCATCATTTTGTGTGCATAGGTGTCATTTTCCTCCATACAGTGGGTATTTCACTTTGGTGCAGGATCTTTGTAGACTGCTGCCTCTGGAAACCAATCATAACTGAGAGGAGAGTCCTGCTGAGTGAATTTGATTTCCATGCTGAAAAGGTTTGTGAAGCCAAATGTAATTCAGCTGAGTTGCCATTAAAGCAGCTACGGCTCCATTCAGAAGCTGCCTGCCTGCGCTTGTCCTCCAGCACCTGCAGCGAGTCGGTTCCTGAACAGAGGTGCAGAGGACTGACAGACAACATCCCGTCTGACAGACATGGCTTTATGAGCAGGATGAATTAACGGTTGTCGCAGGCCTCAGAGACAACGGGGTAAACCCAAGCTCAGTGAGAGATTTCCAGAGAAGCTGTCAAATAATTACCTCTGACTGAGCCAGCTGGGCCATTGTAGCACTATTTTAACTGTCCCTCTACAATGTAGCTACATTTAAATTCAGGGCCTGGGGTACAAATGGACTTCATTTCTGAAAGCTCCACCAGAGCTAGAGCTAGAAAAATCAGCCAGTATCGGCTCAATGCAGGCACATCGGTGTCAGTGTACGTCTCTGTGAATAGACGAGTAACAAAACTGCAGTTTGTAAATCCCAAATTAGGTGTGAGGTCATTCAGAAACCTTTTTGCCATAATTTATCCATCAAATATCTAAAGAATCTGCATCAAGACTGCTCATGATCACTCCAACAGGGCACTAAATGGCGGGCAATATCTGACAGTCGCTCCAGCTTCATTAAGTGTCTCCAGGACCGCATGTGGCAATGATAACACTAGGGCTTCAAAGCTTTTCATGGTAACTGACAGGAATCTATCAATATATCAGCCACACATTGTAAAGCAGCCAATATCAGCCTTGTTAATTATTCATTTGTATCGGTTGTGTTAAATCAGTGATAACGATTTTAAGCATTGTAATTTACATTCAAATCAGCATTAGAATGCTTTAAAAGATAGTCAACACAAAAATTCCAATCATAAGATAAAGAAATGCACATAATGTAGCAATTTGTTCATCACCACTTTGTTACAGCTCTTCTATAATATAGCCAAGATGAGGATGCCAAGCTTACAAGTTACAACTATCCCAGCAAGCTGTCAAAAATCAAGGGTCTGGATACAGTTTTATCAGAGAATGGCTTCAAATTTTGCAAAGATGATTCCCAAAATGTTGAGGGCCAGACATCAAATCAATGAGTTTGGTGAATGGTAGCAAAATATAACATTCAAGCATTTATTATTTCTAGGCTTGACTATTGTAAGTCATTATCAGCCTATTGTACAAGTTCCCTGAAAAGCTTCCACTTAATCCAAAACACGGCAGCAAGAGTACCAGCAGGGACTAGAAAGAGAGACCATATATTTCCCTTATACTGGATTCTTCACAGACTCCCTGTTAAATCCAGAATTGAATTTAAAATCTTTCCCTTTCTATGCAAAGTCTTTAATAATCAGGCCCCATCTTATCTTAAAAGACCTCGCAGGACCATATTATCCCAATAGAGCACTTAGCTCTCACACTGCTGGCTTACTTGTGGTTCCTGGAGTTCCTAAAAGCAGAATGGGAGGCAGAGCCTTCAGCTTTCAGGCCCCGCTCCTGTGAAACCAGTTCCAAATTTGGATTCCAAAAACAGACACCCTCTCTACTTTTAAGATTAGACTCAATGTTTTTGCTTTTTCATAAAGTTTATACTAATCAGATTCTGTAAATGTTGGAACACTTTGCACAACGTAAATAAAAACAGAATGCAATGATTAGAAAATCTCATAAACCCAAATTTTATTCACAACAGAACACAAAACATTGCATGTTTAAACTGAGATGTTTTATTATTTGACAAAAAAACATGAGCTCATATTGAATTCTAAGGCAGCACCGTGTCTCAGGGGGGAAACAAAACGCTGGAAAAGTCAGTGGTACTAAAAAGAAACAGCTGGAGGAACATTTTGTAACTTATTAGGTTAATTGGCAACAGGTCAGTAACATGATTGGGAATAAAAAAGGGCATCTTAGAGAGGCACAGTACTAACTAAATGTTTATCAACTTAAGCTATGTATTATAGACAAAACTGCTAAAAAATGAAGCAAAGAACTGAAGTCATGATGAAATTGTTAATTGCAGCTCTAGCTCTGCGGCGGACAGCTTGTTGCCACCTTTGTGAGCTGCTGGAAGCTGGGTAAATGTACAGTCGCTGTTTGGAGCTTTCATGCTGAAAACAATGCACTGAGAGTGAACCACAAGTATAAAAGGTGTGGGTGCTGAAAATAATACAAGGAGCCGCTGTAAACCTACGAAGAACTGTTACACTTTGTCACCACGAGCTCGCCTTCTATTATACAGATTACAGCTGATTTAAAATGAATGGTTTCAACCAAGGGCATGCGAGTCCATGTGAGTATTACAAGCAAAGAATTAGTGAATCATCACCGCTCAATACAACCTAATACTTACAATCACAAGCTTTAGAAAAAGAGCAGGAATACAAGTGTTGTGCAACAAGCGTTATGAAGGAATAACTGTGTTCTTTGGCTAGTGAATGGAGGGGAAATAAAACCTTACAAGCAAGTTTACCACCATTTGTCGTGTTTTTCCACACCATGGTCATGTTTTGGAGTCAATTAGCTCAGCAGGCAGTGAGGAAAGAGCCTGCGACTGAAAGGCTGGACACTCTAATCTAAAGTGAGGTGAAGGGAAAACCAACAAGTGCTTCCTTCTTCCCTTCATCAATAACTGTTGTCAGGACAGTCAATTACCTCTGAGAGCAGCCCAGCGGTCAACTCTACAACGCTGTGAGGCTAATGGACAGCTCACACTGTGTGTGTGAGCGCCGTCTGACAAAACAGACAAGAGGCCGGCCTTGGCCACATGCACAGACACATTCTGTGTGAAATATAATGTGGTTCTTCGGGGGTTGCTTTTTATGAAGAAAGTAACTGCATGCCTGGCTTTGAAAAATAATTAGTCAACGCTTAGGTGCGTGCATGCGACTTCCAAGAAAATAAAAAAAAGGCACAGACAATTACTGCACGCTTCATAGTCTTAGTTCAAACACAGCAGCACTTAGCAAGGTGAAAACTGAATTAAATGAGTCACTGTGTAACAAAAGGGATTAAATGAGAAGTACAAAAAGCAGAGTTGTGAATTGGATCAACAGCAGAAAGCTCAGCTATCCCACGGGTCTTTTACTTTAGTTATTTTGAGACAATGAGAGGGAGAGACCCCCGATCACCCCGTCTTCTTTCTCTAAACAGTCAAATAAATGCTGCTGTGGACGAGGGACGTTCAGTAGTCTGTTATAATTCAACAGCATAGTCAAAGGATTATGAATAACAATCACCATGGAGATAAAGTGCCAAAGAGACTAGGAAAACAAACAGCCAAGGACTTATTAAGAAAAACATCACAAACTCGATAAAATAAAGAAGCCGTACCAACACATAACAAAAAGGCCATTTCTGAACCTCTCGGTGCTCATTTGGAACATGAAGCGGTCGTCTGTAAGGCTTTGAGATATATCAAGCTGAGGGTAGCGTAACTTTCACCTAGAAATAACTAACATTTCAGGCAGTATACATGTCATCTCTTTGCTCTCTGGAAGTCCTAACTCATAATCCCCCTTTTTGTGCCAACAAAACAAATAAATGTTCATGTTTTTCAAAACAAAGCTTATCCTGCTCAGAGGAAGAAGATGTTTTAGCCAGAGCATTGTTAGAAAATTATTCTTAATTAGGGTTTTATTTGCCAAGCAAAATGTGTGTTTTTTTAAGGAAGTGCAGATTTCTGTTAAAATAAGCCAACCATGTCTCACTGGTTTGACTTGTAAACAGACCAATCATGCTGATGTTGACAGTCAAACTTCAAAGACTCATTGCGAGATGAAAAACACTTGAGCGTCTCCGAGCTCTTCATCACACCATCTTTCAGCATGCAGCCGGCACTAACTTGATGTGATATCACAGATAAACACTGACCACTGATATTGGTATGTGTCATCTGGTTTGCACATAGAGGCAGCCTGGCTAGGCAAAGTCTATGTGTGGGAAATACTGGGCTGACACCAACATCAGGGTTTTTCCTGGCACAGGATGGACCTTCAGTGGGTGACTGCACACAGCATTAAACACAGGCAAGAGAGGGCGTTTGCAATCCTGCAATATACTACAGCTAAAACCACCAGGAGAGTCCCGACTGAGAGGGTTTCCTGAGGAGTATTTAGACCACAGAGAGTATAAAGGCTTGATTATACTCCGTTGTGGACACGGACAGCTGGAGACCCAACAGCTGAGCAGTCATTCCTGTTCTACTTCTCTGAAGTCCGCTGCCCGGGGTGCATGTGTGGTTGGTGCACTGTAATGTAAATTCTCCCTTGACGAGTCAGCACAGCCGCCAAAAACAGCTAGGCACGTGGACATCTGCGCAGCCACCGGCGCTCACTGAAATTTAAATCACCCGGGCCCAAGCGGACGCGTAAAACCAAAACACTGCAGCTCAGCTGGCTGATCCAGTGTCTGTGTAAAATACAGAGGCTGTGGGTGAGAGCTGACTGCCAGAAAAACAAAGACATCATATTTAAGTTTATGTGCCATCAATTCGATGCTCATGATTTTCCTTTGGTTAAAACTGCTTTTCAGGGGGTTGGCACCAAGAGTGTCTCTATGTAGGGCACTGATATAGCTCACCAGGTTGAGCAGGTAACCCATAAGCTATAAGGCTACTGTAGAGTCCCGGGTTCGAACTTGGCCCAAGGCCTTTTACCGCGCCTCATCCCCCTGCTCTCTCCTAGCTTTCCTGCCTTTTCTCCACTGTTCTTTCTGAAATAAAGGCAAAAAAAACTTCTTTTTTTTAAATTCTCTGTAGGAAATCCCCTGAATTTTCAAAATGATAAACTAGTTCATCCCTAAAAATTCCAGCTTCTTACACACAATAAGATTTAATGACACACCTAAATGCTCTGATGTTTAATCTGTCCAAAAACTGGTAAAATTAGATGTTTTACAAAAGGTTGTGTCACATGATTTCAGTAAATGGTGCACGAGCTCTTTTCCTGTGTTTCCAGTCTTCACTACAGGACAAGAAAATGAAGACTGCTTGATGCCAGAACATGAAAAGCTCACGTGAATTTATAAACAAATCGTAGTGAACTTCTGAAGTGTTTCAGGCCCTCTATCTAACACTATCAGAGACAACAAAGCTCTCTGAACCTTCACAGTAAATTCTACTGATGAGAAAATCCTTGAAAAAAATGGCTACACTCGAGCCATATTTCTATGCATATGCTTGACCTGTGGGCCGACCGGCTCGGCATTCATCGCACGCCCAGCTCTGATGAAGTGATGCACTGCTGCAATCACGTCTGCGTGAGGACTGAGTGTTCGAGTTGGCCGAAGGGCAGAGACAGAGAAACAGTGACGGGATGAACTTCAGAGAAAAAAAAGAAATGAGTGAGAAGGAAGGAAAACAAGTATGCAAGTAGAAACTGGACCCCTGTACCTGATACAGATGTGACAAACACAGTGAACACAGAGAGAACTGTACCTGATACAATGTGTTGCTGGTAGTTATAAGAGTTGGGAATTGCACCGATTGGAAGAGAGGCTTTGGGATTCCCCGGCTGCGCTTCCTCATCATCCTCGCCGAAGTGGTGGACTTTCTCATACTTCTCCAAGTATCTGTGTGGTGGGAAAAGAGGAAAAGACGATAAGCTGAGACTCGCTTGGCGTGCATTCTGATGCGAATATCTGCTCTACTTCCTTTTCAAAGCATAAGCTATGTTTTTTTAATGCACACGGGCATATTTCTGTGAGCACAGAAAGGCTGAAGTTGATGTTTTAAAGTTTAAGTGAGAACAGCTTTTATCAGCCAACAGCTAAGAATGAGGACAAACATAATTCCCCATTAGCGAGAAATTGCATTACTCCGTGATTGCCTCCGCTGCCTCTCTGTCTAGTTCAGCAGCTCCTGGTCATATTGAAGTAGCTGCAAACACACTGAAAATGTCACTAATAGCTAAAGAGGTTACAGTATGCTCTGAAGCTCCGTGAAACAGAGACAACACAAAGGCAGTTTTCATTTGCAGTTTTGCTTTTCTAAATCTGGGGCTCCAAGTCAGGTAACTCCAGTTACCTGCATAAGCAAATTATCTGCATAAACAAATTTCCTTCAGCGTCAATAGCTTGCCAAGAAGGAGCCACAGAACAAAAGAGTAGCTGTGATGTTAGAAATATAGAAAAAGCACAACTGGGAAATGTTTTTTTTTTTGTCTGTTTTAAATAAACACAAATCTGCGATAAGCACACAAGCTTTATTGACGCCAACTAAGCTTGCAAAGTGAAAAGTCCAGTCTTAAATTTACACTCAGAGTTCAACGCTTTTTTTAGAGATGCACATGTTCCACATGATGGCTGAGTTCTTTCTTTAACTTATATAAAAACAGTGTTGAACACTAAAAGGGACGGGGAAATAACGCTGTTCAAAGTTACTTCTAAAAACCCCAAAAAACAAAAACATTTTATACCAAATTATTGACAGTGTCAAAGAAGCTGTCACTGAGGCTGCATTTTGTTTAACAAGCTTGAGCGGGAACTTTGCAGCAGCATATCACAACTGCACAATCAGCCAAGCATATCATCTGAAAAGGCTAGGCTAAACGGTCTGACAACTTTCATGTTAAAGCTCGAGGCTTTGGGTGCAGCAGCAGCTACATCCATACCAAGCAGGAATGGGGCAGCATATGCACTGAGGCTGCAGTTCTTCTGGAACTGATGGATGCAGCATACACCTACAAGTGTTCTAGTCTAGAGAACACTTAAGAAGAACCTAAAAGCAGGGGGGAAACTACACATGGAAGAAAAGACTGGCAGATGACCAAGGGGTAATAACTGATTTACAAATGGTAATAAGCAAATGGAGCGATCTGTTCAAAGTATTCAAGGTAAATGAGTTTTGGTTTATATTATTATTCTTATGCCATTCTTAAATAAACTTTAGCATTTTATTGAGAAAGCTGGCGTTGCCATTGTGAAGTCAACTGTGTCCCACGGGCTAAAATGTTTGCAGTGGCTAGCATAAACATAAATGCCTAAGCTAATGTACTGTAACTAACATATCTTGTAGTAACATTAGTAGGCTACTCAGCAACCATCCTAACATTTCATACTGTTTCCTGTCAACAAAACATAATCTGAACAATTCCTTTGATTTACAGAAATGCTTTTATGCCCATTTTTAATTCGGGCTAATAATTTAGGCCAACAAGGCTAGCAGGTAGAGTGTATTTAGTGCACTGTGTCAGATTTAGTTAATCCAGAGCTCAGGTACAGTCATTTTGAGGAATTCCCAGAGTTTCTGCAGTCTCCTCGCTGCTGTTTTGCATTCTGCAGACAGACCGGTCGCTGCTGGTCCGACTGAAGAACCAAAACGCATGGGTGGAGAGTCAATACATCTCTCAAGAGGTTGAGCAAACACTGAGGTAATCAGCTCTGCCAAATAAAACATTTTACTGTGTGTGTATATAATGTGTTACAGCGACTATTCGAGAGCTAATTTATGGAGAAGTACATACACTGTGCCATAACTGCAACATGCAAATTAACACATCTCAAATTACAAGCAGAGTTGAAGAACAAAACACCTGGTGATGACAGATACAAAATAAGGCCTACACCCGTTTACACTGAAAAACACATGCACTCAAAAGGGAAAAATAACTTCCACACTAAATACCTTACAGCCTTTGGGGTCATTTTACTGCCATTAAAAAGTAGGTTACAATGGTACCTGCTGGTGCTTGTGTAAGGAGTACTTTTGTGTTAACAAAAGTAAACACCCCTTTGCAATTAAACTGTCTAGAAGGTATGTACCCTACCATCTATTTACCTTTGAGTGAACTGACTTTATCTTATTGCATAACAATGTGATTCTGGCAACATTTCCTCTACCATATAACTTGGCCCAAGCATGTTCATTTCCCTAAGAGTGACAGCTAAAGGATAACAGCTGCAACAGCAGCATCATCTCTCCTCAATGGGATCACACAGCCAATGAAAGCCACGTTTCCAAAGGCTATGATGCTTTCATGGGCTATGAAGTGTTAAGTAAAGCATGATCTACATAGGAAATGAGCACACCATAAGAAAGTAATGTCTTTGCATGACCAAAGGCTGATGATTTATATGACTTTGTATGACAGCGTGAATGGGGGGTGGCTTTCCATGCATTTGTAAACATTTTAAATGCCACACTTTCCGTGCAACTGAACTGCTGGTGGCTAAGCCACAAATGCCGTCAGCAGCGAGTTGTCAACTTCAGTTTCAAATGAATAAAAATAACATCCACATTTTCCCGACTTGCACCTGCTGAAAAATCTAAAATAGAGACACGTGAGCCAGCTGCAAGGAAACAGCTGTGAGCCAACATCCAGCAAATTCATCCTCATTCGTGGGAAGTTCATACTCAACTTGTAGGGAAAAAAATAAAACCACTGTAAATGAGCATGTGACTAGAGATTCAGACTCTTAGATTTGATAAATGCCTCAAAAATGTGGACAAGCTTCTAGACACACACACACACACACACACACACCCACAAAATAAAATACCTCAGTACTATCAGTGTGGCGAGCCCGGCTTGTGTGGCCGTGAGTCACCGAGCGAGTGCCTGTTTCTGAATTAGGCTCTGCTTGTTCATCGTGGCCGAGGTAATCCCCCGTTCGCTGGCTGCCGGGTGACACGCCGGACTATAAATACACTCAGCCTTCATTTGTAGAGAGAGAGAGTGAGTGAGGAGGGAGGAAGGGTGGAAGAGCGAGAGAGAGCGGGAGAGAGAGATAGGCCCCACTCCCAACTGCAGCGTCATCAACCGCTGTCTGGGCATAAGCATGAAGAAGAAAAAAAAAGCTGTGGGTAAAAACGGGTGGGGGCGTGGGGAGAGGAGTCGGCTGCAGCTGCTTGTGCCTGTGCTTCCCCTTTTTTCCCCTTCCCCCTTTATTTCCCCCCCACCCTCATACATGCATTTTGAGAGGAACATCAGTCCCCTGCAGCTTCAGTAGCACGCGACCACCAAGCAGCAGAAACCGCCAGGGCTTGCCTCAATTTTACTACAACTGCTTAGAGAAGTGTGTCTTCTCATTGAGCGCCTTGTCCCTCCAAAATAACTCAGCCGAGCACAACAGCGTGGGAAACTGACAACGCATGAGCAGTGAGGAGCAGACACACCAGTGCAAATAGCTACTGTCATTAATACTGCGTTATTTACAGACATCTGGATCAGACGCTCCTGCCTTCAGATCCTCTGAGCTGCCCAAATGCCCCCGGTGTGTGTCAGTGTGTGAGAGTTGATTGCCCCCTGCTGGACGAGGACGCAGACATGCAAACACACCCAACTGCCAATTTCTGCAGAGAAATGTTTGCTGGGTTTAATGGAGCCGGCTGCCCAGTGCAGGCTGAGGGTGGTTTACTTTGTCAATAATCGCAGGACCGCTTATGGATGTCACTGAGCCAACTGAGAAAAGAGTGCATGCAGGACCACTGAGAGTACAGGTCATTTGTTTAACTTAAAGCCAGTCTGGAGCATTGTAAAAGGAACAGCATGTCAACTGACTCGTGATGCAAGGTGACTTAAAGGATGCCTATTAATCTTTTCCTTATTTTCTTACATACATACTGTATACAAAATGGTGGAAACTCATTAAAAATGGCCAAAATTTCAAATACTGAGATCAGTATATGTGAAATTAAGCCACTTTTTCTCCTTTTGGCCCTGAAAGATGTCAGTGAAAGCGGAAATCCTTGTCATTACATGCACTACTTTGTTTATAAGTGGCAGCCAATCAGAAGAAAGCTGCCTTAAAGGAAGAGGCGCTAAAGCTGAGGATTAAATTGAGATGTATCGATGTCCAGTATAAGACATGGATTACTTTGAACTGTGAGTCATGCAAAAACACTCCTGCAGCATTAGAAATGAGAATTAAAGGTCATCTATAAAATAATGGCTGAACCCCCCGTGCTCTGCTGAATCGAAGCCAGACAAGTCAAACCATTCACCGTTAGAAGCCTTTCAGTTATCGGTCTGGTCAATCAGAGTAGCATGGTAACTCAGTGGTTAGCAGCATTTCCTGGGTACAAACTCTTCCTTTTTTTTTTTGCCTTTTGCAGCTTTATTTGACAGTGTACAGTGTAGAGAGACAGGAAAGCGGGAGGAGAGAGACGGGGGAAGACACGCAGTAAATTGGAACAGGTCAGGACGCGAACCTGTGCCGCCTCCACAGCCACGAGGCATACGTGGTCGCCTGCTCATCCGCTGAGCCACCCTGGCACCCCTCAAACTCTTCATTTTTGCAATTGAAGAATTTTCACCAAAGTTCCTCCAGAACACCGCCGACTCAGGTGCTGCTCGTCAAGGGAAAGCGTTGCTTTCGGAAACCTGAGTGTCTCCATCTTTTTCGGAAAATGTTGACATGAGCTGTCAAGGGGCCCTTTTTGCTGCAAAGGATGCCACGACTAAGTTGGACCTTGTATGATAGCTTTTCAGTGTGCAGGCACATCATCACCTTGGAAATAGAGATGGTGACCACTTGCACAGTTTGTCTACAACCAGCTATTCTGTAATACTGTAAATAGTGACATGAATCATTGATATATGCTGTATATTCAGAAGGTTAAAATGGGATCTATCCAAACTGCAGCTGGGATTTCTGTTGTGGGTTTCACTACAGCCCTGACACTCAAAAAGTACTTTTGCAAGCAGTCACTAATTTGATTACTATGGATATCGGTTTACGTAATAAATGTAAAACTGAAATATTACACTCAAGGATTTTCCAGACAATTAATTGACTAGCTGATAAAACTGGAGGAAAAAAGTGATTAGTCTAAATGCAAGAAAACAGTTTAAACTGAGCACAGTCTAATGGATGAGGTTAAACAGTGTGTGTACAAATATTGTGTGTGTATTCAAGAGCCATTTGAAACAGTTCATTAGATTCTTCAACGCTGAGAAAAGTTTAACCAGGGACCCTGCACGCCTTCAGAATCCTGACTTCAGGGAGAGAGAGAGGTGCTGCCATCTAATTGTAGGTGGCTGAGTAACACCTAGGAACCGTCGGTTAACTGGAGTTGTACATTATTAAAATATGAATCATCCGCTTAGCCGACTAGTATTTCTGGGGCCGAAAAGCAACCGTTGCATTGTTTAATTGTACGGTCGACCAGTAGCTCACATTCCTAGAATGCAACATGTGCCAAACATTTACTTACAGTTAAAAATGTATGTCAATTAAAAAAAAGCGCCAACTACTTCAGCTTACAGGAATGGTGCTCCGCTTTAGGTTGCCAGTTGGCTCTGGCTCACTCATGCATGCCACCTTCCCTCAATTTGAATGCAGCCATCAGTGATACACCTGTGCTTTCCCAGGTCAAAGCTTCCTATGAAAAGCTCTATTATTAAGAGGTGTGTGAAGACAATAATGCTTGTATGGGCTTATAAAGTGTTTCTTACTAGTGAGAGTGCTCACTTTGTCTACATAGTGTAGTATATAGTCTGATCACGGCTTTCTTCCTACACCAAAACATTGGAGATTTACTCTTTGGAGAGTTTACTCTTCTAAGACATGGGTTCCTTTTGACTTGGGATTGACTAAATACAGAGAACTAACTCCAGTTAAATGCAAAGTGCACATAGCAAAGTGTAGTTTTACTAAAGAGCTGCAGCCTATAACAACACCCAGAACAAACATTTTAACTAGATCATCCATCTTAAGAAATGGTGGAGCTTGGTTGGAGCTCCGCTCCACTGTCAAGTACATCTGCCCATCTGCTTGTTAGCAAGAAAACAGAGAAGGAGATTAAGCCATCAGTGGTGGTCAACACTGCTGGAAGGCAGGTCAAATTACAGACAGACCAAAAACAAACTCTCCAGAGCCTTCAGATATCATCTGTGATAGAAGGTTTGCTCTTAGTTTGTTCAATGTCTTCTATTAATGTGTATTATGGCAGCAGAAGAAGGCACTGGTCCACATGCCTTTTTCAATAACTCATTTGGCCATCCCTAAAGCCTGAGCGGCAGCTCTGATGAGGCAGGAGGAATAAAAACAGAGCTAATGCAAGCCAGATCAAAAGCCACCTCATCCAGATGTTTCAGGAGAACGAGCAGGAGACCATACAGCACGCACAGGAAGCAAAGTAGCACCAAACAGCCATGATGGTACACGCAATAATCTCATAAAAATGTGTGAAAATTAACACCTGCTAGTTAAAATGTGTCAGTGGTGCAAAGCTGGGCATTAGTTCAATGTTGTGTTTTCTGTGGTTTGTCTCCTTGTAGAAACAGTGATATCACATGTGTAAAACTGAAGACCTGATATTTAACAAACTACACAGATATAATCTTTACATGCGACATTAGTAGTGATCCTCCATACTTAGACTTTAGCTGGAGGGGCTGCCCAAGAGTGTAACAGCTGACATTTAGCAATTGATTTGTTTTTACCATCATCCATCTAAGAGAGCACCACCATCTGAGACTGATTTAATAGATGCTCCAAGACCTTCCTCAGCCTTACTCGGTGCTAACCAGTTAGCCCCAGCCCTTCCCAGCTCATATTGGTTCATGTGTCAAACTCACCGAAGCTACAAGGGCTACGGTGCAGTCAAAACAGCAGAGTTAGAGTCCATCCATGGCTACAAAAATTAGTCACGTGCAAATATAATATTTACAGGTGGGACTTATAAATGGTATCAGTTCGAATTTTATTTACAAAAGCACGAGTGTCTCCTTTTGCAATCCACATGCACACACACACAGGTCCCCGAGCATAAACAGAATCTAAATCTGTGAGAAACACTGATTGCCACCACAGACAGTGCAAAAGATGGATGCAGCTTCTGGGCCTGAAAAGTGAAGCCAAGGCAGAAGTGCCTCAAACCTGCCTTCTTTCGATGCACACCAGGGGGCGAAAGACTGAACAGAAAAATTCATCTTGTCAATTGTTGTCATTCTGTCAGAAAACTTGTGACTGAAAAGTCATTGTCCAATGAGCATGCGGCTTCAGTCATATCCATTCA
Source organism: Cichlasoma orientale (assembly GCA_034780415.1). Lineage (NCBI taxonomy): Eukaryota > Metazoa > Chordata > Actinopteri > Cichliformes > Cichlidae > Cichlasoma > Cichlasoma orientale. The sequence goes on along the minus strand of JAVDPK010000464.1, from coordinate 56,325 downwards.
TCGCTCGTCACATCCAGGTTGAAAACCCCAAGATAGCAATAGCGAAAGAAGTCCAAACCAATAGCTATGTCCATATTTTATTCTGTGTATGACTGCCATATAGATATATTAACAGCTTCTATGGAAACCCAACCAAGTACGTTGCAGTTACTTCAGGGGTTTTTAGGTTAAGAATACGAGCCATTGTTCATTATGCAGAGTGGACACAAGATCCCCAAGACTGATATTCTATTCATTTGACGCTTTTTCCTGAGAAAATTCATTCAATAAGCATAAAATTGCATTAATCATAATCCACTTGCAGTGATGTCATGCTCACATGACTGTATCACCAGCTAATTGCAGAAGTCATGAGAAACCAGGGGTCTAAAAGTAGGGTCACAAATCAGAAATGACTGAGAAACACATGGTTAAATTAGAAGAGGATTTATATTACCATGTGAAACATACTACTGTTGAGTGAAATGAGTAAACCCATGAACAGGATTGCACCTGATGCTCCGTGGTGGTTAGTGTTCAAAGTCTGGTCTGCACAAGAAGCAGCCTGCTGAACTCTGGAAACACATCACTTAGTGTTGACTGATTCAGCAACAAGTATTAAAGACAAAAACCTGTTTTTTTTGTGTGTGTGTGTGTGTGTGTGTGTAACCACTGTGTATTAAAAATCCAAATTTTATCATAAGCATAGCATGGGTCAAAAATGTGACATCGAATTTGAATCTTAAAAAAAAAAGGCTGTCTCGATATGACATGAGTCAATTTCTGAACACTCTCCCCATTTAACTGTTTAAGTGTTAGAAAAAGCCAAATTAAGCCATGACTACAAACATCATCAGTGGAAAAACAACAGATGAATTGTCCATTTGAGCTTTTGCAGAAGCTGGAGTGAATGTTCCTTGATGTCAGACTCAAGGGCCTGATTTCCTCCCGATGGGGTTGCAGCAGTGAGGGCAAACAAAGGTTGAACCAGGGTATCCGTCAGCTGACTTGGTTTCTAGGTAGAACACGCTGCAGTTTGGAAAAAGCAGTCCAAGACTAAAGCAAAACCAGGAGAGACCTCATTTCAAAACACCTTTCATTCACTCAAATTACACAGTTTGCCTGGACAAACTGCATGGTGTTTTACTGGGGGGAAAAAAAGGGTTCAAAGTTTTCTCCAAACTGCTTCCAAATCATATGAAACTACTGATGGAAGAGAAAACCGTTGGAAATTGTGAAATTGCATTGTAGCTACAGGAAAACTGGAAGCAGCCTTAAGTAACTTGAAACCAATCCAGGGCAGAGTACATAAAGATATGCCAACTTATGGAACTGTAAAAAGGTAGCAGACCAACAGGAACAGATCTGGAGAGGAAACATATACACTATAGTGATGTAGCAGACTGTTCCATCATTCTCCAAAACTCTTTGAATCCCTTTAAATTTTCACACTTTTTCATGGTGTGCAAAAGCCCTGGCCACGTTCAATAAAATATTTAACACATTTTTTTTTCTGCAGCAACTTCTGTATGTCTGGCTGACTGATTAGGGACTTTCTTAATGTCACACCTCTTATTTAAATATGTATCCCGTGTTTCTAAATTGCCAATAAATGAGGCCGAAAACATAGCTGCGTTTCAGCTGCGCCCTCAGAGTGTCAGCGTGATCTGATGCTGGCGCTTTGATCCAGAGTGTGAATCCGTCCGCTCCTGAAGTTGAAATGAAATCAGCGCCATTGGTAGGATTGATGTCAAAGCAGCGCTTCAACAAGTTGAAAACGAGCTGGAAAAATGTTTCTGGCAAGCGTCACTCACTTATTACAGAGTGACATTCAGATATCAAATAGATGGCAGCGGGAACTGGCACTGAACTTCAGCACTGCTTATTACTCTGCTCTGAGTGGGAAGTGTTGACCAGAGACAGGGCCACATCATGATCATTCTATTCATTCAGAGAGAAGAACTTGGACCACAGGCTGTGCGATCCTGGTCAAGATTTTGTGAGCTTTACTCCTACCTGCTAACTCATAGGAAATAACTCAGAGAAAAAGAATAAGGAATCAATACTTTAAGTTGGGCTTGTTAAGGTAACGGAGACAAAAATAAACAGAACCGAAAGACTCAACAATGCCATTAATGATCACCTACAAAAACACACATGTATAAACTGTTCCCAGTGTAGTCACAAGCCTTAAAAGAGGCAAACACTGCTCACAAACTGCCAGGCAGCCAGTGGTTACAGCTGGTCATTCAACTGGATAATCAAGGTTAACTGATATTAGCAAACATCCACCCAGCTCAAGTGTCCTTGAGAGAGACAGTGAATCTGAACCAGCTCCACTGAGTACAACCAGTGTACCTGCCTGTGACCTCTGAACTCCCCAGGAGAGCGCCAAAGAGAAATTTCCTCCACAGTGATTACAACATTCACCCACTTTTTGCCAGACAAAACTAGAAGAGAGAAGAAAAAAAAAAAACGAAAAAAAAAAAAAACTTCTCTGGCGTACTCTATCAGCAAAAAGAAGAGCAGGGAGGAGAGGATAGTCTCTCCATTATCAGCGGCAGTTGAAGCAAGACAAGCCTTGCTGCCTCTGACATCCACTACACCAAGCTGCCTCAGATAAACTTTAGAAAGCAGCTCCAAAAGCTGCGGTGACACAAGAGCGCAGCAGCTGTAAGGCCTCCTTTCCTCTAGGTCTCATCTTCCTTCCCAATATTATAGGCAATAATTACAGTGACTAAGCTCACTAAGACAGGTGAAAGACACTCAAATAGCCACGATTTTTATTTATATCATTTTCTGACTCAACTTTGCATCTGGTATTTACAAATCTGTTGTTGACATAAAATAACAGCTGCTTAACGGCAGCTAATTAATTACTCAAAGTGTCCTCCTAAAACAAATTTAGAAGCTCACAAACCCTTTTAAACTAAACCTGTTAGACACAGACAAAAAAATAGTTTTTTATTTCTGACGTTTTACTGAGCCTGTGAGGATATCTAGAGAAATCCAAGCACAGAAAAGCAACACCTCTGCACTACAGCTACTTCCACTGGAGGAGGAGACTGCTGTCTTGTCAGAGGACAGGGCTTCCTAGCGGACCCATTACGCCAAATCTCATGGTCATTTGTTTTAGAAAGCTGCTTTGTAACACATTCTGCCATTAACACTGAATAAGTAGCAGGTTAATAACGGTTTGTGGCCATGGCGGTATTAAGATTTTGATTAATTCCACCACAGGGTTATCTGTGAACTTGTAGCAGATAACTTGATGACAATACGCAATATACAATATCAACTTGTAAAATATCCACAAGCGGCGACAAGTGTTTCGTTGCAGGTGTAATTCCTTGCAGGCAGGTGCTGGTGATGGGAACAATCGTTGCATGCACTAGGAGAAAAGGAGTACAGAGAAAGAAGCCAACACCAAAACCACAAATGCCAGCTGTTGGGGAAGGCAAACTCCCACTACTGGCAGATGACTGTGTTAAGAGTCGGGGGGGGGGGGGTTAAATGCACATCAGACCACACTGATCTGCTCAGTGGTGCATCAAAACCAAATGTCCTCTCTGGCTATGCCATTTTTACCAACCGATATTAGTATGCAGTTTATGGGTCATGACATACAAAAATCTTCAAACTGTTCTCCAACGCTATGATCCAGACTTGACAGCCCACACACCATCTACCCTGCTATAAGCAAAAGCACAAAATATAAACTTAAGCTGCCCGTTACAGTGTTGCACTAGTGCAGCTTCCCAGCAGAGAGGCTGGTTCCTGCGTGCTGACTGCATCTCTACATTTGTAAACACTTCCCACATGCTACCTGAGAGGACGAGAGCTGCATGCCCATGCTACTTACCGAAGGTAGTACTGTTTTAAAGCGAATGCAGCGTTGGAACAACTCCTCGGAAAGTTAAACTCCTCTCCAAGTTCAATCCATTGGTTTTTGTCAGAGACCTGAAAATAGGAAATGAGTTCGTTAGAAGACAAAAAAGCGAGAGGGAGGAAAAAAAAAAAAAACACCGGCAAACCACAAAAAGAGCGGTTACACCGACTGCAGCCATCTGGTCTGCCACAGGTTCCCCCCAAATGAGGCAACACCACAATCATTAATCAATAACTTTTGCAAACTACTCTAAAATATCTGGAACGAGAGAAAAGCGCCAGGATGTATGGTATAAAACGCTTTTTAAATCGGCCTTGTTTGTGTTTATTAACCGCGCTTATTTACAATTAAGTACAGTAAGTACAACTACCAGACTCCCTTTAGGACATTATCGTTACTGTTCAGGCTAGTTAGCACCGTAGCTAACAAGCTAACTTGACTTTGCTCATTTTGCAGTTAAAACCCAGCGAGGCTAAACTCCAGCAAACTGCCCCCCGGCAGTAAACAAATGCTTTAGCTGGCGGCGACCCGTTTGAATTAGGAGTGGGTTTTCGTAGTGTTTACTGTATGCACTACATGGGCCTGTGAGGCCTACATTTTGTCATCAGCCATGAAGCCGAAGAAAGATGGCTATGGCGAGAAAGAAAATTCAGGCTTCCCCCCGGGTGAAAACTACCGGTAAAACCCCGGGCGAGACGCCGCGACCTAAGCGGTGTTTTCCGAGGCCGGGCTCCGAGCCGATAATCGATGTTAAACGTGCCCGCTAATTTTGAGTCGCTCCAACTGCACTCTGACTCCGAGCGGTTGTACTCTCAATTCAAACCACACACAACAACACAAGCCACCACATTACATAGAGATACATGGCAAACTAGCACAAGGCCAACACCAACCCACTAACGCTTTTCTGGAGGCTTACACTTGTCCCGTGTTACCCACACGGAGTTGCAGAGCGGTCCGCCGGGAAGTCCACGGACAGCAGAGTGTGGCGAAAATAACACTTTTAGTTCACACTCACCTTAGCAAATCCACCTAAAGAGACGACTCTGATGTAGAGAGCATTCAGATCCAGCTCTTTCCCACCCACGATAGGAATCTTCTTGAACGGCGATCTGTGGAGAGAACACAAGAAATAAATCCACATATGTTTAAATAACACTTCTGGTGAAGTCGCTGCTGCATGCAATGAAGATTTAAAGTTATATTTCTTGGGAATAAAGACGCCCCAATCTCACCCTCTGCTTTGGTGAAATTGCCGCAGCTCGTCCAGGAAAGCCTGTCCTTTCCTTCGCTGATCTAGTAGATTTTTCCCCGTCGAATTTGCCATTGTTTTTGCATGCAAAAACGGTTAAACCCCACTTCAGTCGCTTCTTAAGACACCAAGGATCCCATACTCCGCCGGCGCTCAGTCATTCGCCAAGCTGAGTGTTTAAAAAGTTAAAGAAATAGCTGATAGCAAGAAGAGCGGCAGCTCGCTAATAAAGACTGATGCACACAGAAAGCAAGCCCGATACAAGCCCGTACTAAGTTCCAACGAACAGTCGCAAATACGACCGATTTACCGGCAGATTAGAAACGCCATGGCAGAAGGTGTTGAATTAATGCTTTTGGTCGCGGTAGTATTCGTTTGGAGTGGTTTGACAGTGTGTTACGGACGCAGCTCCGAGGCTATCGCACACACTGTAGAGCGGCAGAGGGATCCAGTTCTCAGACAAAAAGATGTGAAGGCCGCGGAGGCCGGCCTGCCATGCGTGCAGCGACCTCTATGTCCAAAGGTGGAACTGCACCGTCCAGAGCGGAGCGGCCGCTGGAACAATAGAGACTGTTTTCTTTTTTAGGGACCGTCTGACAACTCGTACCTCCGCTTGGAAAACGGGTCAGGAGGTACTTGGAAGTGTCCTGTGGGGGGAGGGGATAATACTAATTAATATAGTTGGGATAATAAGGAAACTCACTCAGGATAATGCTAAAATAATTTATTTTCAGTTAAGTTTCAATAAATACACACTATTTTACAGAATAAAAATCAAATCTATTTCACCTTATTGATGTAATAGTGGTTGGATATTTTCATAAAAGGAAAATTGCTCCAAAAGTATTTCAAAATAGCCTTTACAGAAAAGTTTTACATACTGCCAAGATATGTTTTCTGTTATTCTACAGTAAAACACAGAATAGGGGCACACTGTTCATCTCCTACATCAATAATACACTTAGACTAATATATTATATATAGTATTGAACTTGATCATATATTGCCATATATGATATTACTTTAATTGTTATCAGTGTTTCAAATTACATTGCACAATATCCCGGTGGAAAGTGATGTGAAAATCTTAGTTGAAAACATGAATTTATTAGAAATTCATTTGATATGTTCACAGTGACACTATACTGTAACAGTGCAGTATTTTAAAAATATTGGTGATGCCTAAATTCATTTGCACGCTGTGAATACTATCTTTAAAGCATCTTCTAATGTTGTTAAAGTTTTTGGTAGTTTATAAGTAGTTCAATACAGTGTTCAGTGATTTTTTCCCCCACCGCCACGCTGCAATCTGCTGCTGGAAATTTGTAAGCGTTTTTGGTAAGCTGCCACTATCCCTTGGTGACCGCTTCAAAACGACTTTATCTCACGGGATGGTTGGAAATTACTCCTGATCCCTTTTTCCTGCAACTGCCAAGCGGATATCTTCTTGATGGGGTTACATTCAACCATTACACGTACCCCTTTGCTCAATGAAAAACCTGTCACAAAATGGCGGAGACGTACGTTAGCAGACCCCATTTTGAGGAATTGACACTAGACAGCGGAAAAGTGCGTGTCCTTTTGCGTGTGGTTTTCGAAATTGTGCTTTTTTTTTGCAAACAAACCGCGGCGCGGCGGAGCTCACCCCGCGCCTCTTTGGACTCCCCACCCGTCGACCGAATTCTGGGCTAACATGTTGGTTAGACGCTAGCCTGTTAGCTTCAGCAAGCATTAGCGAAATTACCATAAATCTACTCTGAGCGGTTCGTGGACATCCAGTTACTCTGTCGTATCTTACGCGAACGTGAAGTATATTTACTGCTCTGTTTCGCTGCTGTTTGCTTTTAGGCATCGTTTCTGGGATTAAGTTAGTGTCAGTGAACCATTTGAACGCTAGCTGTGCCTGCTTCCTGCTTTAGCATGCCAGATTCCAATCCCCTGTAATCACTGCTAACACAAGGTTACCTCTCCGTGTGCCGGCTGCTTACATAGACGCTCACAGGACGAGCAGAGTGCATTTTGGCTTTAAACACCAACAAACGCTGAGCACCTTTTATAACCCTCGAAAGAGTTGAGGAAAGGCTAACACTGTTAAAGGCGCGCTAGTTTTGTAGCTAACGGGCTAGCCGGTGTGCGCGTGAGTTCACAGAACAGCTGTAGGTATATTATAGCTGCGCGAGACAGCGTTTAATACATGACATTGGCAATTTAAAAAAAATGGCAGTAAAATGAGTTGAGTTTGCGGTTGTTGGGTTTAGTGCTACCTCCGCTAGCCGATTTTGTCGAGGTAGCTAGACAGAGTAAAATGTTCGATAATGATGCGCACTCAGTAAAATGCACCTCTGTTTGCTAAGTTCTAGTCTGAAATGTTTTGCAATTTACTGCCAAACATTAAGATGTTTATTTTGTGTAATTGAGTATCATAACTACACAAAAACCATTATAGATCATTCACATCTAATAAAAGTCTAAGCAGGATTAAAGCTATAGTTAACGTTTTAAAGTGATCATAAAGCATTAACATAGGGCCATAGTGGAACACACGAGTGCTAGAAAATGGCCTACTAACGCATGTGTTTATTCATATAGTGAAGCGCATTTAGGGAATTGTGTATTCATTTATATATTTATTTATTTATTGCGTTTAAAAAAAAAAAAAGCTAAATTGGCAAATGGACTGGCGCTAAACAACATGCCTCATTCAGCCATTCATGCAAGCACTTTTTTCCTAAGTGCTTTCTATCTAACATTTACACGCCAGCACACTATGCATCGGTGAGCAACCGGGGATGTAGTATCTTGCACAAGGATACTTTGATCAAACCACCAACCCTCCAGTGAGCAGATGACCTGCTCTACCTCCGGAGCTACAGCCACCCTGTGAAATTGGGGATAGTTTGTATTCATTTCAAGTGTTTCATGTAATAGTGATACACGTATGTCAAATATTTCAACCCTGTCAATCTAAGCATTTTGCTTTAAAAATACATGTACTCTACAACAAAATAATCTCCTGTTTTTATTTTTTTCCTGTGTGAGATTAAAAGTGCTCAACTAAGTCTGTTGTAGTCTGATAATTCATAGGAGCCTTGAAGTGCTTACATGGTTCAAGAAAACACCCTAAAGTCACTTTAGACTGAGATACAAGTTGAAAGATTTATCATCTAATCTCCAGGCGATTTCCTTCCTCCCAAAGTCATAAACACACCAGATAAGTAAAGGAAAAATATCACAAATCATATTCACCATTATTAATTCATATTCTAAAAGTACACAGGGAACAAAGTAGTTCTGTCTACCCTCCATTTATTATAATACATTAATAAAGGGATGAATAGTGTGCTGTGACTGCATTTGAAAGCTGCACAATCAGTTATGCCATCACTGCAGAGGTCCTCATGTGATGTGACAGTCAGGCCTTTTGTGACATATGGCGCAAATGGGAGCAGTAAGCCCAAGCTGCCTGCAAGCACACAGACAAAAGATCCCAGTGGGATGCAAACCGCATGTAACGTCCTTACACCTCCCTCCACCCTGTGGCCTCTGCTGGAGCTCTTATTGCACTGGCGTTAGCGTGAGCGCTGAGGAGCCATTTGGTGGAAAAGGGCTCCATCTTCTGGTAAATTGTAGTGAAGATTCACCTCATTGCCTTAGGAACATATTGTTCTTGAGGGATCAGTTGAGAGATTTTAAAGTGGATACAGTGATACAGTTGGAGCAGGATGCATGCTGGGAGATTAAGGGAGGGCGCTGCAGGGGGTGGTGACTGAGCCTAATACAGATGGAAGTAGTCTAATTTTAAAGGTTTGATAGGTTGTTGATTGAATATAACTACATATGTTCATTTTATTTGATTTTTTTGTTGAATATGTTTATTCTGTCGGGATGTGAATCAGACAGCAGGCCCACCAGATTACTAGGTAAGAACATGACTGAAAATATCTCCAAGAAGAAAATTAACAGAACTGTGTAAAACACACTGAATCAACAAAGTGATATAATCCAGTGGTGGTGGTCAGGATTATCCATGATGACAATTACGATGGCCGTTTTATTTATCTGGCACATTTCATTACACGCAAGCTCAGTGTGCTTAACGGGGAAGATAAAACCCTAGGTAGGTCTTGTATCCAATAAAAACAATGACAAAAAACTGAGCAAAGAAATAAAATACAACATACACAAACAGTTATTATGCCTAGGCCTGTGAGAATAAAAAGGGTTTGAGTTTGTATTTGAATAGACACAGTTGTGATTGACCTCAGGTCAGCAGGCAGCTTGTTTGAAAGAACAGGACCACCCTCAGCACACTTACACATAATTCTGGGAATAATTAAGAGCTCTGCACCTGATGACCTGAGAGCTCTTATTGGGTTATACACACTGAGCAAGTCAAGCCATTGAGTGCTTTATGAACTAATAGGATTTTAATGGTAATTCTGCATTTATGAAGTAACTTCAGTACTGGGGTAATATGTTCTGTATATCTATAAGGACTGCTTGCTGCATTCTGAACAAGTTGAAGCCGTCCTGCTGATGGATGTATATGATGGATAACAGTTTGTTCAGTGACCTCCACCAGAGTTTCAAAAGCAGCATTTAAGAGTTGATCTGTTGGAGTCGCTGTCATGTGTCGGCTGTGTGATCTGTTTGTTTGTGGGCTCAGATGCAGAGACTGAGAAAGCAGGAGTAATTCAGAATGAGCATTTAATGCCAATTAATCTAAAGAGCAGGTACAAACAGGGGTTCCTGGTCTGCAGTGGTCAGTATGCATCATAAGTGGTCAGAGGAAGGAACAGTGGCCACGGCCCACTGATGCACGTGGGGAGCGAAGGCTGACCGGTGTGGTCATGATCCTGGGTCTGTATCTTCAGGTCTTCTTAGTTTTGTTACCCGAGTCTTTAGTTAGGTTTAGTTATGTTTTGATTCCCTCCTCATGTGTCAAGTCTGCGTTTGTGTTCCTGTTTATTCACTTCCTGTTTCATTTTCCTAGTGTCCTGTTCCCTGTGTGTTGTGTTCAGTTTTGCATCCCCCTGCCTCATTAGTATCATTCTGTGCACCTGCCCTTCCCAGCTGTTCCCACTTATTTCATTACCTCTTGTGTATTTGTTGCCTCAGTTTAACTTTGCCCTTTGTCGTGTCATTGTTCCTCTCCTGGTGGTGCGTCTGTTTGTTTCTTGCTATTCCTCAAACAGTCCATGTTTTGGATTTTTTTCTTCTCCTCCACGAAGGATTTTTGCGCTTTGTTTTTGAACTTTGCAACAATGGGTGCATGGGCATCAAAACTGTTTTCACGTTTTTTTTACATCACGTGCATGGTCGGGTGCATGTGCGTCGATTACCTCGGGAACACCTGGCACCAGGATGCACTATGGGATGAAGGCAAACTGGTGATGATGCTTTGGACGATGTTCTGCTGGGAAACCTTGGATCCTGCCATCCAGGTGGATGTTACTTTGACATGTACACTCTTTCATGGAAACGGTATTCCTGGTGGCTGTGGCCTCTTTCAGTACCCTGCCACAAAGCAAACCAGGAATGGTTTGAGGACCACAACAATTAGTTTGAGGTCTTGACTTGGCCTCAGTTCCCCAGATCTCAATCCTGTAAAAACCAAAGATTACAGAATGATGAACTCAAAATAGGAATCAATTGCTCAGCCTAACAATCACAAACTAAAAGCACCAGAATAACAGTGTAAACTCTTAGTAATAAGAACCCAAAAACCCGCAAACAGCAAGAAAAATTATGAGTTTTTTCTGCAGTTCTTTGACGAAGAGGTCATTGGATGCTATTCATGTGACTCTTCTGAATGAATGTCCAAATAAATTGGCATGTTACAGATACAACTTAATGAGCATTGCAGAGCATGGACCGTTCCTCCTTACAAACAGTTTGGGCCCTCATCAAACCATATCACAGCATTTCAAGATTAAAAGTCAGGCCTTTCAAAAACACGACTTATTTTTTTTTAACAGTTTTGTTGTTTAACTGGATCTCTGCATCACCTCTCCTAACTTTGCAAGATAACACGATGGTTCATGCTCCACCGTTGGCTTACAGGACAGTAAAGTAACTAAGTAAAATTGTATTGCAGTGGAGAATTAATAGCTTCTTACCTGGTGAATTATGGAAGTCGTGGCTAAGTGTCCACACTCCTCTGTCCACATATTTTTTCTAAAAATCTTTCTAAAAGATTTAAAATAAACACTGAAACGTGTACAGGAACAGAATCGATGTATACAACGACAACTGTTCAATGTGGTCACTAGGTGGCAGTTGTGTTTCACTGGTTGTTTAGAGCTTTCCTGTGGTTCCCTTATATTTTGGTCTCATGAATGGTTTACAGTGAGACTTAACAGGAGTGGATTATCATTACTGAAATTAGTAGCAGCTCTCTTCTCATCAAGTGTTCAGCTGAAAGGGGCGTGCTGCCTGTAAAATGTCTGATTGCTACTATAAAAACGCTGATATGGCCGTAAAAGAGCACCTCCGAGTCAATGAAGCACTTTCCTGCTTTAATAGGAAGTAACTGTGGCTCGCTCCTGATAACAGAAGCTCGGGATTGTCAGCACAAGCAGACACAGTTTTACACAAACATCACAATGCCGACCAGTGCACTGCAGAAATGAAACATGGAGACAAAAGGAAATATAAAAAATTGACTGGGATTTTCTCTTGGGCTTCAGCCGGGATCATAAGGCTGCTTTGAGTTTGTTTATAACACCTGGGCCGGCTCGAATGCTGCTAAATATAAACAGTTATTCTATGGCCATAATTGTATAAGGAGAGGCATGCAGAGGAAATTTCATGATTAAAAATTATTGCTGCTTGTTGTGAAATGTCAACATCACGTGCGTTTCTGTATCACCGGGAGCATTTAAAAAGTTGTGTGTGTTTTTCGAGTTGACAACAGAACATTATCCAGTTTCAAGACACTGAAAAGGGGCAGCTGGCGAGGGTGTGGCTGAAACTTAACACAAACCTGTCCTCTTTTCCTCTCAGGAGACGAAGCAGACCCTGAATAGGCCATGAAGAGGCACTTTGATGTAAAGAGACTCGTCCTCCTATTGTTGTGCTGCAGAGTGTGCCAGAGTATGTTTTTCTTTTTCATGGCTCAGTGATGTTTGTCACGTATCAGGCTGGGTTGGCACACTTTTCAGGGACCCGAGGCATCCAGGGGCCCTTCAAATCAAATGATTGCCTTCATATCTTCCACATATCACCTTCTGAATTAAATTTTCCTAAATAGTACATAATATAACCTGTGTTTATTAATAACTGCACAACTCACTTGTTTATTGTTTTGATGTTTAATCACTTCCTGTTAAAACATTAGTGACTGATGCTCCTGCCATCGGTGCCCCAACTCTTATCTTTGTCTCAGTCTTGTCGTCTTGATACCAAATCAGCTGGCCCTGCTCAGCGTTTACATGCCTTTACCTTGTTGGGCGCCTGTATTTTTCAACTCATTTAGTCACGTTTTTCTATTCATTGCAGAATAAATTTGTATCTTTGCCAAAAAGCCGCACACAGTGAAACTCACTGTGTTTGTCACTGTAATTAACCAGCTGGAGTAATGAAGATCCCCAACTGATGTAATGTGATCCTAGAGAACATGCCATCCTTTCAAAACCATGTTTGTGTGCAACACGAAGTATTCTGCAGAGGGAAACAGGACAAGAGGGACCAAGACCTCAAAAACCCCAAACAGAATGTAACATGGATGACTGCATAGGTATAGTAGATTGCTGAACCTTTAATTATAATTACTCAAATCCAAATTCCATTCCAAAGGGAATAATTTTTCAGGATCAGAAGTAAAGTAGAACCTGACAAAAAATCTAAACAAATAAAAGAGTGGCTGCAAATTAGTATATGAGCCTAAAGCTTACTTCAGTCATGAGTTATTAAACAATAAACTACTGGAACGCCTTCACAGCTGAATTATGCACTTGTCTTGCGTGTTTTCTCTCTGTGAATGGGTTTCGGTAAGATGAGCCTCAGGTGAGCCCGAGGCTCCGCCCCTAGCGGAGCGAGCGCTCTGATTGGCTGGTTCGAACAGCGCTGCCCATAAACACCCAGCGGCGGCGGCGCAGGAGAAAATGAGTAACGACAAGTGGCGAGAAACAGCTCAGGATTTCCACAAGGATAACACGTCCAAACAGCCCAGAGGGAGCAGAGGGTTTTCTGACAGAGTCCGCTTCCCTACGAGCCGCTGGTGAGTTTGAAACTGTTACTTTTTCTCAGAGGGAAACAAAGGGCGAGAGTTTATCCCAAAGTTTTTCCAGGGCAGAGCAGAGGTTGCCTGCTGGACCTCCCGAAAATTCTTGAGGGATCCTCGTGGACGCTGCTAACGCGGTTATTCCTCTGCACAACCACGGGGAAAATCACGGAGCTGTGCGTGTGTTTTAATAGGTCTCGTAAGTCAAATATAAAACGTGTCTGCGATAAACTGCGTCTTTTTTCTTAGAAAAAAATTCGTTTTTGAAGCATTCGTGAAGTATGCTTTTGAAAGGTATTTGCCTAAAATGTTTTATTGTCGTACTTAACTGTTACGTAAGACAGTCGCTTTTCTTTTCATACAGACTATAATTACGTTTTGGGGCTTTTTTTTTTTCCCCCAAACCCATTTTGCATCCTTGAACTTCGCAGGTTGCTGTGGACAGGTCTGTGCGTGCTCCCTGTGGTGTGAAACAGCACCTCCCGTCCTGGAGCAAGGCCACATTTAGGAAGGGAATAAATAGTTAAGAGGATCAGTAGTTTACTACTAAATATCTAACCGTGGAATCGAACACGGTGGAGTTTTTTTGTTGTCAGAGTAATATGAAGAGCAGGTTAGAATAGGGCTGCAAACCAGGGGGCTCTCATGCAGCTGTTTTTGGATCAAAGCGCACCCACTGTGCCCGGACAATAAAGTGGGAGTACTTTTACATAAAATCTTGTGTGTTTGACAATCCTACTTTCCTGCTGGAGGAAGAGGGATGAAGTAAAGGACCTGCAGGTGCGTCCTGCAAATGGTGTAACAAAAGGAAAGGAACACACACACACACACACACACACACACACACACACACACACACACACACACACACACACACACACACAC
>JAVDPK010000464.1:29026-41996 GCA_034780415.1 Cichlasoma orientale | reverse complement strand
CACACACACACACACACACACACACACACACACACACACACACACACACACACACACACACACACACTGCACTGTAGGTGCTGCTCATTGGTTTATAGTTTACTATCATCCTCAAAACAGGATTTTTTTTTTTTTTTTTTGGCTGTCTTTTGAATGCCAACCTTAACTTCAGTTGGGAAGTGGTGTGTTTGGTGTTTTTGTTTTTTTTGTTTTGTTTTTTAAAGAAAGGGGTCTATCATAAATCATATTTAACATGTCTTTCCCGTAGACTTTATAATCTCTGTTAATCTGAACATAACCTTTGGGTGTGAAGATGCGGCCGGTTTGACCTGCAGAGTCTGTTTAGAAAGTGGCTTCGATCAAATGGCATTAGGATTAGAATCAGTGATCAGGTTAGTGTACTTGGTGTGCCATGTTTAGATCTATTCACACTGTTGCTATTCTTAAATGTCCAGATGAAATCCCGTTATCAGGCTGGACTTTCTCCGCCATCTGAAAGTCAAGTCGAGGAATGGAAGTGTTTTCTAACGTTAACAAAGGGCTGCTCGGTCATGACGGAAATCACTGGGGATTATTTTAGTTTGGAGTGAGATCGCGATTAATTATAAGGTGATAATTTGACTTTTGAAGCCTGTAAGTATTTGTTGGAGTTGTTGAAATCACCGTTCCGAAGAGGTGAACTGGTTACATGTTGTTGTTGTTGTTGTTGTTGTGGTCAAAGTTTCTACACGTGTCATCAGTTGAACTTCACCTGCTGCAGTCTGTAGAGGAGTGAGTTTGGGATTTTAGAAAATGGCAAAAGTGCACCACAGTAATGAAGAAAGAAAAGTCATTGTTTTTAACTCATTTCTCTTTTCATAATTGTTGGTGGCCTTAATTTAAATTTTAATTAAATTAAATTTTTAATTATTCGCCTCACGAGCAAAAGGTCCCCGATTTGTGCCTGGGAAGAGGGACAAATCCCTTTAGGGTAGCATTAGGAAGAGCATCCGGCATTAAAATCTGCGTTACCCTCTGTGGTGACCCTTTGTGAATATGGGAGTAGCTGAAAGTTGTATGTTGGGTCACGCTTTATAAACCAGCTGCTTTTCCACTACGTAACCACATTTGCTCTTCCTGTCATACAGAGTACAGTTAGTGTTTTGAAATGACTCATTTAAAAATCTATATGCTGTTATATAATTAGTTTCCAAGGCTGAGGTTAGTACATTATTGCCGTCTGGTCTGGACTGTGGTCTGTCTCCAGATCGGTGACAGTGGCTCGCTTTGTTTCAGACAAAGCTGTCGCCGGCCTGCTCTTAATAAATGAGTCCACACATGAGCAGCAACCTCATTTCCAGCTATCTTCATAATCACCATCTGCTTGATCTTTGGCATCAGGCCTCATGTTTTGGACCTGCCAAGGCTCCCTGAACCCCCTCATCCCCTTCCTGTAAGCTATATCCTAAATAAATGAGGGCTAATCCAAGATTTCATTATCATCTCCATTGTGTCAGCACACGCAGCATCTCAGCCCATATGTGCCCATTTTTAACTCATTAAGGCCTCCTTTGTCTTGTCTGTGCATTTTTTTTTTTAAATAAACTCTTTAAACGTTGCCATAATTCAGGCTTTATTGTGTAAGGGATATTCTTGTTTTATAGATGGAGGTCTGTAAACGGTTGCACAGTGCAGCTGATGTCATGCATTATTCATATTTGGTGTTTAATTTCCCAAATTGCTCAATTGTGCAGTATTTGGGGTGGTAGTGGGATCAGCTGGAGCAGCAGTTAAACAATTATTGCCTCTAACATGTTTTTGTTTACTTCTATTAAAAATCTATAAATATTTGCATTCAGTTGATTGCAGTTAATCATTTCACTTCCTGGATATTAATGTGCCTTGAAAAGAGGGACTTTGAGGAAATATTTAATAATGTTTCTCTGCAAGTATTTAATTGCCAAGTACCTTGTGGCAAATTAGTAATGCAGTATTATAATCAGCTGCTCCTCTGAGTCTTTCGCCCTGCAGGTGGACGGGGCAGCTTCGGCGCGCTCACTGTATATGAACGATTTCTATTCCCTGAGTGAGGATCTGAGGCATTCTGGGTTCTCCCACCTTATCTCGGCACCAGCAGGGCTCATTAGGTTAAAGGTGCCCCAGGTTTTAAAAGCTTCACGCCAACCTGAACGGGATTATTCTACAAAAAAATGTGGCTAATTAGACTGAGCTCAACAGCCCCTCGACCTTTCACATCTCCTTGGCCTGACGTTCTGAAGAATTTAAGTTTGCCAAGATGGATGTTTTTCTTTTGGGTTATAGAGGCTTATCTGTACTGACCCTGATAAGGCCGGTAACATGGCAACACCGAGGCTCTGTTTGATTATTGACAGATCTCTGACACAGTGACAGATAATGACTGTGTGCCTGGATTTATTATTATTATTTTTTTCTTCCCCTGTATCGTCAGTAAAGAAAATGATTAACTAACATGTTGACCGTAGAGGGGAACCTGAGTCCTGCCTCACAACCTCTGTTGACATTCATTATGATGGCGTGGCTATTTCTGACAGCCAGACGCACGTCTTGCTGGAAACGGCTGCGTTTCTGCACATCTTATTTCCTTCCAAGTTTAATTTTGTGTACACGGGTGTAGTTGGTGTGCATGAGGTCAGCAGAAACGGCTCGGAGTGGACACCTTGCCAAGTCTGGTCCATATTCAGCAATGCCTCGCTTCTGTGTTAAACACTGCTGATTGACTCGGCCAACTGACTGCTGATGTCACACAGGGATGTAATTTGAAAAGCACAAAGACGACTGTGAAAACTGTGAAAACGTCTGTTAGAAGTGAAGGTTGAAGCTTTGCAGCTGGTGCAGTCTGGTGCCTGCATGGAATCTGGTTGGAGAAGGGGCTTGTTGCATTTTGGCAGTATCTCATTTTAGTGACACTCAGTCAGTAGTTCTCTCATAGCTTCTGTTAAACACTGTAGATATTAGATGTTGTCTTCACCAAGAATATTTAATTTTGTTAGGTGTTCAAAAGATTGGACATTTGGAGAGGAACTGTTAACATAAAAATGCACCACGATGCAATTAAAGAATGAGACAGAAGCGTTGCTCGTCAGTGCACTGACAGAATAACTCCTTGCATTTTAAAGCAAAGGTCTGCAAAACAAGATAGAATGTGAGCCACGGTGGCAAGGAATTTGGACCATCATTGACCATAGATGCAGACCGGGACGGTCTGCATCTATGACCAATGTTGAGGAAAAAATCATTACCATAAGCAAACAGCCACAAAAGTTCTTTAAACAGATAAAACTACAAAAAGGTACAGTTAGTTACACTGCTGTGTGACACAGGTTAAGTGTAAAAACATACGCTTGCATTTATTTTACTTTTTATTAAAAACACTCTTTTTGCACACAAATTTTTGGACCTGAATTTAGATGGTTGCCCTGGCGTAACACTCGGCCCATAGTTATGCAAACTGCATACAGAAAGGTGGATTCTAAAACCACACACGTGATTTTGTAACTGCAATACACTACAGGAAGATATGGGGGCAGTATTTCCTTCATTATCTGCAAGTAACAATACTAATGAAGAAGAAAGTAACATGAACAACATAACAATGGTGGAACAGAGAGGAGGGTGGAGAAAATCAAAGAAACTGGAGACAGACTGCCAAAGATGTGGCAGCATTTCACAGAACAAAGTTGTATGCAGACTGTTCATAGCAGAGCTTTCCTTCCACGGCAGCGTCACTGCAATGCTGAGTGTGTAAAATACCGGCACCCTGGAGCTGTGACGTCAGCTCTGGATGGGTACGTTTTAGAGAGTTTAGTTTAGATCTGCTTCAAAGAAAGCTTCACTAACACTGGCTGACAGCAGCTAACAGCGGCAAAAACGGCAGCGCTTACAGACAGAAAAGTTCCAGATATCCTCAATAACTCGCCTCAGTATCACTGTCATCAGACAGAACTGAGCTTCACTGACTCATCGACTCGTTTCGGACTCCTTTCACCAAGTAAATAGACGTGGATGCCCGGCATTTTGAGTGCTGAGGTAAACAGTTACTGACAGGCTACACTCACTACAGATGAATGGCGGCCTGAAATGTTTGTCCTACAGCAGCCACCATAGCTAGGATTATGCACAGAATTAGGAGGGGTAGGACAACAGAATTCAGTTGACTGCAATCTACTGACATCTAGTGGTGGGTTTCTACCTTTTTTAAATACATAATTTGGAAGCCAGAAATGTTTGGCAGAAATATGAGATGTCCTTTTGAAAAGCGAACTTGGTATGTTCTGGATAAATACTTGGCTGATCGTATCTTTTGTGGGAAAGTTTGACTCCTAGGCCCAGTTTTTGTGTGCATGTGTGCACGCGTGCACATAATGTGGCTTACTGCAAGCAATATCCCCTTTTAATGACCTGGAACCAGTTTGCATCATTTCCTCCACTGGTCAAGGTTGTGGAAGCCCGATCCTGAGTCAGCACAAAGGGGTTTTGAAATCCTAGAGTTGACCTGGTAACGTGTATTGAGCCATGGATTAACATCAACAAATCAAAATGGATTGGCAGGTGGCTCCCACTCATTTGAGCCTTTAAGATGGGCTTTATTCATACTGAGTCACCTCTAAGGAAAGACCGCTCCTACAAGGACAAAACAGTCAAGTCCAATAAATTATTTAATCCAGCTTGAAAGGGGAATAGTTATTTACTGTGGAAAACCATGATTAGCAAGCTTGTACAGGCCTGAGGGGGATGGAATGCCTTTTAGAAAGAATAGTTTAATTGAAGATGCAGGGCTCAGTTAACTCATAGGCCATTGAAGTATATTTACTTTTTCATTCTCTTCAACTGAATGGATTTCCTTCTGAACACAGTGCAGTCGGGCCCCATCTGTATTGAAAAGGGGGAGGCCAGGCTCTAAATGAAATGCTCCTCCGACAGAGTAATTAAGTCCAGACACAAAGGGCTCAGCAGGAAAGAGTTTAATAGGGGAGGAGTTGGTATTCTCTCGGGGATAGTCGGGTCCAGCAGAACTCCTTTGGACTGCAGGGAAGGCCGCAGAAGGTTCACTGGCCCACAGCCACTTCACACTGTGGGTATAAAGGACTGGGATATTACTCATCTATTCTCTCTGCTGGAGGTATTACATTAAATGTCTAAAAATGGGGAATCGCTTTCACATTAAAAGCATCTTAACTAAAGCTATGTCCAACAGAATCCTCACAGAGGGGCTTTTATAGAAGGCCCAGATATCCTAGAAACTGGCTTGTATGACCTGCTGTTGGACCACTTTCCAAGTGTTCATAGATGTGGCTGTTTTCAGAGGTTCTTAAAGGTGTTGAACACCATGACTGTCCTCACCATTGTGTGAAGAATGGGAGGGGGGGGGGTCTTGAAACATATTTTGCTTGTTAGGTTGTTAGCGGTTGTAAAAGGAGGCTTCACAGGAAAATATCACGGATAAACTTGGATAAAATGCACTGCAAGAGAAATGTACATTAGTGGCATTAGTCCGTCTCAAAATCTTTATGGATGTCCAGGCTCACACATACTGAACGCAGGTCACCCCTAACATTTTTATTTATCCGTTCATGGACTTGCATGAGACATTCGTTCTTCTGTCTCAAGAGATCCCTTGAGGACTTTTAAACTTCTTCCTTTTTTTTTTTTTTTTCTTTTTTCTTTTATTAAACCCTTGTTTACTCAGTTTTTATCCCCCCCAACACATACACAATGTCATATAGTGGAAAATCAAAAGGACATCACCTCCTGAACATTCTACTTTTAACTCATTACGTAATGCGTTCTCATTTCTGTTTTGCACTTATGCACGGGTGCTCGCATGCATCGTCGGACCGCTGCAGGCAGCATGTGTGCGCCACGTGCTGCGTGTGTTGTGGCGACGGAGCGGCGTGGAGGTGGATGCACTCTGCTGTCTGGAATAGCGTTGATCCTCTTAAATGATTACTGGCTGCGACCGAGAGAGGCGATCTGCGTTGGTAACATGCGGACAGATGCCTCACCCCCCACCCTCAACAAAAATGTGCACACAGAGCATCTATGTTTAGTTCATGCTACAGGGAAGCTCCAGCTAGGAATATTTCCTTTGATAGACGCCACGTCTATTGTTTTTGTACCCAGACAGGCAGCTTGCCTAATTTGTTTAGCACCTTGTCCTGGTAGGAAGTGGATTGTCTTTTTGAGCACTATGAGGAGAAAATGTTGAGGACTGCAGTGGTTCTTTCAATGCAACATCTGGAAAGTGCATTTTTCCAGAGGCAGTAAAACCTGCAGCTAAGTTTTGACTCGCAGCAAGAAGTACAGGTTCTACACCATCAGACCTGACCAGGGTCTTTTTGTTTACTGGGTTTTTGTGCTTCATTTACTTGGATAATCCTGTTGTGGCTTTTGAAATGGCTAGCACATGCCCCTGAACAACAGCTAACGTTTTGAGCAAGGCTATAAGAGAATTGGGGTTGTTTGAAAGTTGTAAACGCCCAAGAAATGGCAAAAATCACACATGAGGTACAGCTTTAGAAAAGAGGCTCAGCAGCATATTTGGCCCCAGACAATTTTGAGAGCCTAATCTCAGAAATTTCCAGGTCCTCTGGGTACAAAACCCTGTTGACAGAAGCTGAAAGGTGATGAAGACACATTACAGATGGACTGAAGAGTGCTGGTGTTTCCTGCTGTTTTCCTCTTGCATATCTAAAAATGGACCAAACCTTATCCCAACCATACCCCAAGCCTAACTAGTTATCTATGCTTTGCCTAACCATAACTAACCTTAAGCTTTACCCCAACCATAGAGCAGGGTGCTATGGGAAATACACTTAATTGGATGGAAGCACAGTTCAAAGGGGGGAACAGACCAGGCTTTTTCTTCTTAGATGACCGTGGAGGAATGTGCGTGGTAGTCCTCAGTGTTATAGAGTTGCACACTGCCCTTTCCAGTGCGCCGCACCAAAGTTCACCATAGTAAAACATGCTTTGTCTTCGCCTCCCCGTTTTTGACTTCCAACTCTTGCCCTCCTCTGTGCTTGACATTTGACTGTGTGTGGGTGCCTTTGGTCCCTGCAGGGAATCATGCTCTCAGGCTCTGCTGGAGCCCCAGATGCACACAACTGAAGTCCAGAGCCAAAGATTTGCCCTTTGTCCTGTGTTGAGTGTGACCCTTCATGAACGCCTGTGTGCTGAAAAGAAGCAGAGCCGTTCTGGATCTTTAGAACTCTAAATGTCGCCATGTTTTCCACAGCTTCTGGTTATTCTGCCTTGCAGCCCTGAGGATGTTTCCGAACCATGCTTTAAAAGACTTCACTGAAATCCTCTTAAGCTGGGCGTAGATGTCACAAATTAAGCGTTTCAGTGCTCTGACCTAATCTGTCAGTTACTGCCATTATCCTTACTGTAACAGTTGCAAATCATTGTCCTGAATTTTATCTCAATTAAAAAAAAGTCACTTTTATCTCGAGCAACAGAAGGAACCATTCAGAGCACGCTGTGAGATCTAGCAGTTTAGAGTTAGGCAATATATGGATGTCGTGGTAATTTGACAATGTGGAAGTCAGCTCACTGGGTTTGATTGTCAAACACTGAAGTCATTTGAACAAAGCTACTTGAAACAGCTGTGTCAGACCAACATCTGGGCATCCAATCTGATGACATCACGTGTTCTGCTTCTTGCCTTCTTGAAGTTTACTGTCTCTGAGGCAGTTTTGACTCATTTTCCACACGGATGGGAATGGGTTGTGTGTGTGTGTGTGTGTGTGTGTTTTTTTTTTTTTTTTTTTTTTTTTTTTTTTGCACCTGCGGCTTAACGACAATGCATTCAGTGACACCAGCATGAAGCTTACTGTTGGCCTGCCTCCCTTCTCAAACTTTCTGCTGAGTACTGGTTTGGAAGGTTGACTGGGTGTTCTGGTGGGACAAGCATGAGGTGGGGGGGGATGCAGCCACCCACTCTGCCCAATATCATTTAATTTCATTGCACCCTGGTAGGAGAGTTCCTGGTTTGGCTGCTGATTTTGAGGTGTGTGTGTGTGTGTGTGTGTGTGTGTGGTGGGGAGAGTGGAAGGCTAACAAAACAATGGCTGCTTTGTGAGAGGGGTCCCACTGTGACAGGATTGTTTGGGGGGGTAGTGGTGGCGGGAAGCAAGGGGTGGTCAGGGCTTAGCGAAGCGTAGCCACTTGATTAGTCAGGGCTCTCCTTTTGCACCTCCTCCCTGCCTCCCTCCCTCCCTCCATGTCATTCTCTCACTGCCTTTCCCTCCCCGCTCACTCGTGGAAGCAGAGACGTTGGAGTCGCTCTGCCCGGACGTATCGCAGGGTTTTGGCTCGTTGTTGAGGATGTGCTTTGGAAATTGATCAAAGTTGCTTGCTGTCTTCCCTGAATACCCAAGTGTTTCTGTTCTCAGGTAAGTTATGTCGTGTTGTCATCCTCTCTGGTCCATCCCGTCCTGTTCTTCGCTGCTGACTTACATTTCCTCTCCCCTGGGCTGCAGTTGTGGTGGTGGATGACTGGGCACAGCGGTCTCAGGCTGGCTTTTGATGAACAAATCATTTTTGTCAGGTTTTGGGGGTGTTTTTAGGTAAAGCTGCTCGAGTCGTTCTATTTATGTGAGTTTTATCATTCTGTGAATGACGACATCAGTGGAAAACACCAGAACACTGAAAGACTGCAGTGTAGAAGTTTCACAAACCCATTTCGCCTTCGACTTTTAGGTGGATATAAGCTGATATTTATGCATCCAGGGAGAGTGTGGGGGTTGTAGCTGGCGTTGGGGGACTATTGCCTCAGCTGCGTTGACCAAATCATCAGTGTTATTAGATCTCCGTGCTTGTGATTGCTTTCTCACCCCACCCACTGTCTTTCTTTGTCAAACACACACCCTCGGGGACAGTGGAGGGTCAGGGTAATCCCTCACATCCTGTGTGGGAACGATGGAGAGCAGCACGCCATCACTTCCTCATGAGAAAGTTTGATTCCCCCAAACTCACTGCATGTCCAGTGAAAACAACTTACCCCCTGTTTTTTTTTTTTTTTTTTTTTTTTAAATAAATATCTAGAGGGTCAGTTTATACTTTCCCATCTAATTCATTAAAAAGACACTTTAAAAATTAGAATTTGTCTTGTAAATTTGATTACATAGTGATTTTTCACTGTAAATAAAGACTATAAATGCGTGCACTGAGGCCCTTTGTGAGTGAAAGCAAGCCATGAAGATTAAGTTCGGAATAAGAGCCACACGGAATCACTTGAAAAGACTGAATGGACTTGACGAGATAATCAACCTGTGCCTTGAATGGAGCTTAGAAGTCTGTGTAGGACCAGTTAAGCTTGCAGGCCATTCATGCTCTCTCCTGTCCTGAGAGTCAGCGTCCTGTTGTAGGGTTGGCCAATAAACACAATTTATTGATTGTAGGGCTGCACCTTCATTGTTTTGTAGTGATTTTTGAGAATCAATGAAATGTCAGAAAATCATGATTGCTAAGAGCTCAGATTAATTTTTAAATATCGTTTTGACTGCACAGCAAGAAAAAGCTGCTCAGCTTTGATTCAACTGGATAAAGTGAAACTGAAGTTTAAGAATTTCCTCATGTTAAAGATTATCACACCTGTCAAACATTAATATTTGAGAAACCTTCACATAATTTTCGCCCTATTTTGTTACATATTATGACAGCTAATCAACAGACTAAAAGCAAATGATTTAAACAATGAGTTGATGTCTTAGTTGCAGCCTTTGTTTGCACGTTTCTCTGTACGGATACAACTAAGAATGGGTTTGATGGTGGAACCAGTCCTTGAAGAAGAAGCCACCCCACACTCGCTGTATTTCTTTGCTGTCCAACAACTCCAAGGTCCTGACAGGACTCTAAGTGGACACCACTCCCACTGTTGTTTCAAAGGGAACACCTAACGGCATGTCTTTTCATGCTGTGCTAATGTGAACTAAACGCCTCCAGATCCATATTAAATGCATTAACACAACAGTGTGTTTGTGCAAAAGTTGGTTAAAAGGGTGAACTATTCCTTTAAAACTAGGTAGCCTTTAATC
Organism: Cichlasoma orientale; assembly: GCA_034780415.1. Taxonomy (NCBI): domain Eukaryota; kingdom Metazoa; phylum Chordata; class Actinopteri; order Cichliformes; family Cichlidae; genus Cichlasoma; species Cichlasoma orientale. The sequence goes on along the minus strand of JAVDPK010000464.1, from coordinate 31,938 downwards.
AGATACAACTGTCCGGACATTCCTGTTCACACACTCTTTGTAAAAGATAAATAAAAACAGAACGCAGTGATTTACAAATGAGTTAAGCCCTTCATTGAATGTTCGTTTTGCACAGCTGTAACCTTTTTGGACAGCAGGTATTTTGACGATTTAGTCTGAGACCTGAATTTTCTGTCTCATGTTTCTACAGAATGAAGAAGTGAATCATCTGGGATCACAATAATGGCTGTCCAGGCTGGCATCCAGGTAAGCTCATCACCATCATAAATCATAATAACTCTAGTACACATCAGAGGGTACGAACCCATCAAAGCTTAGTGTGTAGATGGCTTCCTCACCATTACAACCAGTGCTGTCCACATTCTGAGCAGCTCATACAGCTACATGTTTAAGCTCAGTTTCAGCTCCCTGCTGCCCGGCTGAACTTGGCTTTGAGTTCTTTTCGTAGCGCCCCCTTTGGGCCAGTCAGAACCCGTGTGCCACACTGAGGAAGAAGTTCCCACACATTGCACGTTGTGGTGGTCCGATTAAATAAAGAAGTGCAGACATCTGTCTCCCACTCAACAACTGTGGCGAGCCCACCTGTGTTCCAGCATGCCGTCTTGTTTTTGTTATGCATGTCCTCCGTTCCGCTGCTCGGACCCTGAGGAGTTCCACACACACACACACACACACATTTTTAAGGGGGAGTGGGAGGAATGCACAACGTGTGCTTTTGTTTTTTCTTCTTTTCCCCTACCACTCCCAACAACGAAGTGTTACTCATCCCAAAAGCCAAAACAACACATGTATCATATTACAGATTTGTCACATGGCAGCACCTCCTCGCTTTTCTCTGCCGACTGGTTCGGAAAGTCCTGGCTCTCCCCACCCGTCTTGGACTGGAGATATGTAAAATATGTATCCCAGCGCTATGTGGATAACATGTGGCAGGAAGCCTCTCTGACTGATGCCGATGTGTTGATGAGGCTGTTGATGAACTGTGGTTGGATGCTGCAGCTTCAGACATCCCAGATTAAGCCCAAAGATCGTGTTACTTAGAAAGTTTGTCCGCGCCAGGCCATATTTAGCTTCCTTGATAGTTTGTAATGCACATTATCTTTGTAGGCTTCCTTTTTATTTTCCCCAAATTATGGTTTGTGGGGACCAAACTATAGTCCGAGTGAAATTTGGAATGTAGAAAACAGACTTGGGAAAGCTGTTATGTTGCTGGCTCAAAACAAGGATCCTTAAAGTCCAGGTCAAGTGTCTGAACCTTTCTTTTTACTTTGAACTTGGCTCATCAGTAACTTGAGCTTTATTCAATGCCAAAGAGCAGATAAAGCAGCAGCTGGGATTTCTATATTCCCGCTTTTATAGAGATGGTTTGGTCTTACTTAGGAACTCCTCGATTCCTGAAGGGGCTGATCTTTGGAGGCGGGTAGATGGAGAAGGAGGGTACTAAGTGGGCTTTATAGTCCAAGTATCAGTCACCCTGTGAGGTTATTGATCCGTATCAGATTGTAGTGATGATGCAGACTGTAACGCTGTAGCTGCTTCCAAAGCTCGGCTCAGAGCTTCACTGCCCATGTAGAGCATAGTCACATTCAATAACCGGTCACACTCTGACTGCTCTGTTCACTCATGCTGAAGATGCACTCACTCATGGAAATATAAGCAGCATATGCGCTCATCTATAAAAGCCTCAGTAAAAACCCAGCAATTATAATATGTAATCTTTGAGGCTTTATTACTTCTGAAATATCTCGTGATAGTAGCCGGCGGTTAAAACTCACACCAACATAAAACAAATGCATGTTTTTAGTGTAACTGTCTTTTTGGGCATTTCCCAAACATGTGAATGACCAATGAGGCATTTTTTTTTCCTGCTTGTAATTAATGTGTATATATTAAATGTATTTTATTGATTTTTAGCTTGAATTTCTAAGTGTCACACTTACTATTTTAGGTCTGTTTTGGTCTCCACCACCCCCTGAGGGGAAAAATATCTGGTTCTTCAACCACCAAAATGCTCAATATGTTAACCAGCGGGTCACTAAGTTTAAAGCAGAAGAAACGAGCCCCAGTTGTTGCTGCAAATGATACAGATGCACTCAGCAGAAAGATGTGGGTAGATGGCATTGGAAGAGATTACCACAATCCCCAAACAAAGAGGAGCAAAACCGAGAGGGAGAGAATAATGATCGCCCATATTTGGATTGACATGTGATCTTTTGGAATTGCAGTGCTCATGGAATGGAAATTCCTTATCAAATATCTGGGATAAAGCTCTCATTATTCTGAAGAGAGCGGTGTGACCTTGTTAGTTTAGCCTGGCCAAACCAATCTGCTCTGGGTTAGTTATAATCCTAAAAGGTTAAAGGTCAAACAGGCCATGGGAAGCAAGAAAAAAACTGTAAAGGTGGGAAGTGATGCTTCAGATCTAGTTTGAGGTGCGCAGACTGTTCTGAGCATTTAACATGAAGCATTTAATTGAAAATTTTGCATTCACATGACGCTTTTCTGGCTCGGTGTGCTCAAAGCTATTTTCTAAATTTCTTATGGATTGCCTTTATTGTCATCATACAGTGAGATTGGAGGTTCGCCCATTTACACACTGCTGCCATTGGGAGCAACTCGGTATTCAATATTTTGCCTGAGGGCACTTCAGCCTGTGGAGGTGGTGGAGATCAAACCATCAGCACTGCAATCAGGGGACAACTTCCTCTACCACCCACAAGATCAGTTATCACAGCACATCAAGATATTACAAGAAAACCTGATGTGTATATTGTTAGTGTTCCCCTTTGACCTTCTTGCTATTGACCACTGTTTTGGGGAATTTAATTGCCCCCAAAGCTGCTTAAGTTAAGAGCATCAGAAACTAGTAACTGGCAACATACAGGCACAAAGCCCCCCCCCCCCCCCCCCCC
>JAVDPK010000464.1:5725-28999 GCA_034780415.1 Cichlasoma orientale | reverse complement strand
ACAGAAGGTGGGGGGGGGGGGGGTGTCAACGCTCCACTGCAGAGTTCAGTTTTATTAAGCTTTAAGGCATGAATGCTCACTGAGCCTGCATACAGTCAGGTGATGATTGTAATCAGCACAGGATCTTCTACGTCACTTCTCAAAGTTGCACTATGCTGCGTGTTGTGAAAATAACATGCATTGTTGTGACTGGACAGAGCGCCACAGGCAGGTTGATCTTCTGAGCTGTTATGTAATGAATGCATCTTTTGAAGTCAGCTAATCTTGAGACAGTTCTGAACTTGAGGCATTTTGCTGCTTTCACATGTTCCAAACTCCTCACTGCTTTGGGTTCAAAGGTAATTTTGACCTTTTTTGCCATCTCCTCTCTCAGTTCTGACAGATCCACTTCCGTCTGCACTCATTTAAATTTGCCTGTACGGGTCTGTTTTCGGACCTCCCAGTCCTTCAAAGTGCATACATGGAAAGCTGGAGGCAGGGAGAGCAGCGGCACCCTAACACAGCAGCCATGGGTGACAGCGTGATGTGAGGATCATTAAGTTAGAAACGGCAAGAATGGAGGACCTGTGTTGGGTTGTAAAGCAGCTTGTTGGAAGAAAGCGGCTGCTCACGAAGCATGGGAATCTGTTTGTGAATCTTGACCCTTACTGGGGGTTTAACAGGCAGGAAATCTGGGTCTCTGTTGCTTTGACCTTGTCTCTTGAGAATCCCCCAACTTAATGGAAGTGTTGTATTAAATCACTGGGGCAGAACCTTAAAGTCACAATGTGACGTGAAAACTGAGGGCACACAGCAACAGCCTCTCTGTCCCGCTGCCCAGAAGGTTTCCTGTCTGCAGGCCGAGCGAACGCGATTAATTCAAGGCCTCAACAAGCCTTGGGTTTGTTTTAAGCACAGTAGACTCTGTGTCCCCTTATTGCTTCATGACATGATGTGATGGACACAGAGATTAAAGGCTGTATCTCAGACAGATGTCAACACACTGAACGGGGAGGGAGGAGGGGGCGTGCGGGGGGTGTCTGTGTCATCCTGAAGTGAGTTATATAACGTCTGGATGAGTCGTGGCCGTCCACATGTGCTTCTGGTTTCTAGATGACATCGCCTGCTGCCTGTAAACAATTAAACCTGAGAACAAAACAACACAGCTACTTTGTACATGTGTGTTATACAAATATTTGTGGGGAAGAAACTTTTGCTTTGTCATGTCTCCTAAGTGGCAACATTTGAAGGGGGGGAAGGGACAAAGTCATCTGTGTAGCATTAAAAATGTGGTTTCACAGGAATATTTTCCATCCCTCGTTTTTAAATCGGATTTAGTGAATTTAAAGATGACTAAAATAGAAGAAAAGAATGAGGGAGGGAGTATGTGACAGCAGAGATGAAGATGATGGGGCATCGCTGTCTCGAGCTGGGATCAACAGCTCGCTCCAGGCAGAAGCCCAGGAACAGTCAAGTGCAGCAGCTTTTTGTGGGTTAGTTCTTGTTAAATTAGGATTTTCCTCTGGATTTTATGGAAAAATGCCCTCTTTAGTTGGCCATGAAATCATTAGAATAAAATAGAAATGCACAAACTGATAGAAGGTTCAAAAACAGGCCATGTTTCAGTGGCTCTGTCGGAGCGTGCCGTGCGGAGCGTGTGATCTCCAGCAGAGCGTAGAAGTGAAGTGAAGTGTAGTGCGACGGCATCCCTGACGCGTCCTCTCTGCATGGATGGCTCCCACAAATCTCCCTCGTTCTCTCAGTGCCAGGCTGAATGGTAACTAGAGTATGATAATGTTGTAGAGAGAAGGCCGTGCAATGACTCCTAATCTATATTCATTATTCAGTGTCTCCAAAAACATCCCATATGTTTGGACTGTGTGTTTTCACAGACTTTGTACTGACTGAGACATGCTCAGACTTATCTGTGAGGCACTGTGTTATTGGGGGTGGGGGGGATTTTTGTGTGTATGAATAGCAAAAGTGTGAGCGGGAGGTAAAGAAAGTAAAACTGCTTTTCACAGAAGTCTTGAAAACATTTTTAATCTGCACGTTTGGATCATAAAAGCAGGTCACACTCATCCAAAGCTTTTATGAGATGGACGTGCTGTTTTGTTTTCTCGTTGGAAGTGACACCTTATCACTCATGTCTGTCGCATGTAATTGCATAATAAGGTATCAGTTAGCCAGGTTTAGTGAAGACTGAAAACACTGGGGGCCTTGTCTGTCTTTAAAGCATGACAAAATCCATGTTGGTGGATCTGTAAAGCTCACACATTAACAGGTCTTGTGATTGGGGTTTTTTTTTTTTTTTTTTTTTAAAGTGTGCAAAGACCAAGTTGCAGTTTTACCGGGGTTAATGTGTCCAGCCACTTCTTGATTAGTAGGGTTCCCCCAGTACGTTGGAAGCTGAGTGACCTGCTGGGCCTTAGTACCTCTTACCTGTTCAGCAGATATATACGTGTAAATGGACAACAGAGCACTATGGTGGGCCAAAACGCCTCACTTTTGGAGGCCTTCTAGTCAGATACTGAAAAACCTCATCTGGCTCCTTTTCGATTGACTAACTGAACATAAAAATGGGACACCGAACAGGTTTCCTTTCAAGTCTTGTTGTTAATGTTAACTGCAACCAGCAGACATGACATTAATAATATCAAACCTGATGTTATCTAATGGTGTATTCCCCCAAAATGACCTTCATTTAAAGTCAGAGGGGTTAAAATCGATAGCTTTGGATCCTGTTCTGCTAGGCATCCGCTGCCAGCCATCTTTAGCTTGGATTCTTTGTTTCCAGGTGTGGTTCGGTGAGAAGTTTGATGCCCCCTTGCTGAGCCCCAAGAGCCCTCGCAGCCCATTAGTGCAGCGGCATGGCCCCGGCCTCACGGACGTCTTCCAGTATGACCAGTGGCTGGCAGTGCGGCACGAGGCCACGCTGGTGCCCATGCAGGAGGATCTGGCCATCTGGCTCACCGGCATGCTCGGTAAGCACCACTTTTTCACTTTTCCAAGCGTAATCTGTGCATTTTGGGAATTAACAGTTGACCGCTGCATGTGAACACTTCCCACCTCCAGGCTAGGAAAGTACTGAAGCACTATTGACACGGCTTTCCCATGTAATTGGATTTGAATGCTGCTGTTCCAACCAGCTCGTAGCAAACCACCGAAACCATAGTGGAACCAAATCTTTCATTTTATCTGTCTCTGCTATTATACTAACATCTATTGTCCCTTTAGAGTAGCAGGAAATTAAAGCTGACTGGAAACTCGTCTGTTGCCTGCTGAATACCTGTTTGTTGTCAAGAAGCAGACTTTCAGTTTTCTCACGAGAAATGCGGGCAGGTGCTGACGCTAAATGTAAATTATTGGTACCGTGACCACGAAGACCTCTATCCCACATTTTGGGACTTTTTAACTGTTTGCTCCGATCATCAATCCTGAGCGGCCGGCTCCTGCAGAAGCAGGTGGTGTGAAGTGGGTAAAGTTTCAGGCCCCAGGGTCGACTGTTGTTAGAAAATAAACTTTTGCAGCGCAATCTTTATCACTTTGTGAGGCGGTATTTTGTTTCCTCAGTGGCCTTTGTGGCGTTGCCTAGAGCAGCGGTTTGACAATGAAGGGTCGTGGGAGCGCTGTAATTCCTTCAGTTGGCTCTTGTTGAAAGTTAAAGCCTTTGTGTGGCATCGTTTTTAAACAAAAGGACACACAACAAAGGGAGACAGAAAAATGGGTTTTGTTGTGTGAATATGACCTTTTTAAAGAATGCAAAGTAAAACCGGTGAGGTCGCTAGTAAAAAGTAGGGCGTTTGGGCGCCCAGGTGGCTCAGTGGTGGAGCAGGCGACCACATGGCGCGGGTGGCGCGGGCTCGAGTCTCGGCCTGTCGCCGACCTGCCCGCGTGTCCTCCCCCGCATCCTTCCCCCATTTCCTCTCTATCTCCACTTGATTGGGGGGGGGGAAGCCTCTGTGGCCAAAAATGGGGGGGGAGTAGGGCGTTTTGCTTGGAGCTTGGTTCCTGCGAGTACATTTTATTTCATATTTTAATGTCCTTTTTTCCAGGAGAGGAGGTGAGAGCCGAGTTTTTCATGGAGGAGCTGAATAACGGCGTGAAGCTCTGCCAGCTTATCGGTGTGCTGCAGAGCAAGATCGCCGAGAGCTGCCCCTCCGCGCTCAGCAAGGTGAGTCAGACGGCAGCGATGAAAATAGCTCGGACGATGGTCCAAAGGGCAGTTTCCGTGCTCACACATGGGGGATGTTTGGATGACACGTGGAGGACCTAGTATTTGGGGTCAAGAATCTAACTAAACGAACTGCCTGGATATAAAATCCTTTCCTCCATCTGTTTGGTACATGTTGTAATAAAGTTTGGCACCCTGGCACTAGACATTATATTCACCTTAGTGACAGACTACAGGATTTGGGGCTGGCTGTTAACTCTACACGTTACTCTTGTACAGTTCATTTTGACATAAAGCATCCAGAGTGATGACGATTTATTTTTCCCATGACAGCTGTTTCCCACGAGGAAGGTAGCATGCAAGCGGGATGCCTCTCCAGGCTCCTTCTTCGCTCGCGACAACACCGCCAACTTCCTGGCCTGGTGCCGACACATCGGCGTGGAGGAGACCTACTTGTTTGAGTCCGAAGGCCTCGGTAAATACCTGCAACACAAACCATGAAACTGTACGCTGCTTTGTGTCGGTCTGCGGGGTCCTGTTTGTAGCTGTGTGTGTGTCAGGCTGTAAATCTTTAAATTCTCTTGTCGTCCATCTTTATATAAGTTTATGCACAGCAGCCTGAAGTCTGAGTGCCACCTGCATTGCACGCAGGCCAGATTTTGAGCTGTTAGGAAAAGAAAGTAACTCATTAAAATGCAGCTGCTGTTAAACTTTAAGCTTTGTTCTGTGTGTCAGACTTTGGCACAGCACAAGAATTTCATCTTAGTAGTTAAAATCTTTTAATCCGGAAGATTGAAATGCAACTATGTGAACATGCAACACGTTTTTATATCAGAGTTTGAGCCTGCTTTTGAATCTAAAAACCTGAAGAAAAGGTCTGATTATTTTTCCTGCCTCAGATGTTTATTACATGAAGTATTGGTCGAGTCCAGCCAAAATAAAAATTCCAGACAGTCCTGTGCAACACTAAACCCGTGTGCAGATCTGCACGAACATCTACAACACGCATTTAGTCCCATCTTTCAGTGTTGAGCTTCATATTCGGGCTGTTAATGGGATGAAATGGACTAGATCCAGGCTGTAAGTTGAGTCTGCCTTTTACGCCGTACTTAATGGTTTAATAGGATCTGTTGAGGAGAGCAATCACTCTGAGTACGCTCTATGGGAGATCACAAGTAAAGGCTCTCCAACAAAGCAGATTGGGGCGAATTAGAAGTAAAGCCAGTTCCAGTTGGGAACCCAGCATGTGTACACGTAGAGATGCTTCTATTAAGTGTGTTTTGTTAATGCCCTCAAGTGTCTCTAAAGTTGTGCCCCAGCTCAGACCTCTGTTCTCTTCTGCATGACTCGCTCGACATCTCCTCAGGGAATAATTAACTTTAACTTTGTGCTCATAGTGTCACATTTTGGAGTTAAACACGTGAGTTCACTTTCTGTCTGCTTGACACTGTCCAAAGGGAGCAGAAGTGTCAGCTGCTGTTTTAACTAATCGGCTTTGTTTTCTGCCTCAGTGCTGCACAAGGAGCCTCGGCAGGTTTGCCTCTGTCTGCTGCAGATCGGTCGCATCATCTCCAAGTAAGTCTTTAAACACCGTAGACACTTTTAAAGGGTTTGGAAATGGTTTAAGATTTAATTTACACTGCAATTATTGTGTGTCAGGTACGGTGTGGAGCCTCCTGTGCTGGTGAAGCTGGAGAAAGAGATTGAAATGGAGGAGACTCTGCTCCTGACAGAGGAGCCACCTCCGGCCGTCAAAACCTTCAGTGTGTGCTGCCAGCACGGCGGCCTCTACCAACCCGGGGTGAGTTCACACTGGCGGATGTAAAGGAAACTGGCATCACGCGGTTTTGTTCCAGCTGAAACAAACACAATATGAGGTTTATCCACCTGGAGGCAAAAGTTGTGGCGCAGCGTGGCCTTTATCGTCAGTGAAGTCACGGTCGCCGGAACACGTGTCGTCTAACCTCGTGTCGAGATCGCGGCGCGACACAAAGAACCTCTGAGCTCAAATGATAAATTGGCATGAGGCAGCTGAATAGGCGGCACATGTGCAACCCAGTTGAAGCTGAGCCAAGATGGCGCAAGACAGCGGCTCTTGCCACTTCATCAGCGCCCCAGAGGGTACATGATGCATCACAGCCGACCATGTGACGCTCTGTCACCACTGGAGGTCACGTGGGACTTACTGGCCCCCGGCACCTCCAGGCTACACATATGGGCCGTCATACATGCGTACGCACAGCAATGAACATTCGGTGTAAGCGGTCTCTCTTCCTGCCTTACTGATGGAGACTGAGGGTCTTGTTGGGTGGGTTCATCCCTCTGTCTGGTTCACTGGGTAAAACAAGGCACTAACACTATCAGGGTTGATAGTTTTATTCCCAGAGGAGATGGCTGTGCTATAAATAGCTGCACTCATTGAGGTGGAAGGCACTTTGGATAAAAGCATCCACCATGCTAGTATGTTTGTTCTCAAGTGAATCTGCCCGCAACAAATCAGCTCCTTGTAGCCTGCTCTGCCTAACAGGTGCCTTCATCACCCGGTCACCTGACAGACAAGAGGTATTATTAAGGATCGATGCTGCACACTACTATACCACCTTGCTCTGAATGATTGGTCCACAGCTGTTTTAACTGCTCTTGTGCTGAACTGACATCAGTTTGGCACAGATTGCCTTATATGGTCATCCCAGCAACGGTCAGAGTTCTGGATGGCGTGATGGGGGCGGGCCGTAAAAGTACTGTGGTGTGTTTGCAGAAGCCAGGGGAGGGGCAGCCAATGAAATAGGGCTATTTTCTTACATGCCCCACTTCAGAAGCTAAAAACAATTTAGCATATTTTCCCTCTAATCTATTCCTTACAGTTTGAGAATTTCTGACAGGACAGGAGCTAAAACAGTTCTTCAGATAGTGGCTGAACCCAAGGTGCTGCATCAAGGACCAATATAAGATACATTCTTTTGTTTGGGATCATGACTTGCACAAATCCACTCTATAGCAGATGGTAACAAAATGAAGGCATGGATCTGTAAACGAGGACTATAGATCCCCTTTAGATCCTTGCTTTGTTTTCTAGCCTCCTCAGATGACAGTGATGGTGTTGAGAATCCAGTATCGCTGCCAGTAAAAGCTTAATATTAGCTGCCCGATTACCCTCAACTGCATCTTTCCATCCCTCATGTAGGAGCATGGCATGGACAGCCCACCCTGCAACTGCTCTAACAGAGTTTCCATCGAGTACCTGTCTGAGGGACGCTACAGACTTGGAGATAAGACCATCTTTATTCGGGTTAGTATGAATCTACACTGCAAACCCTGAACCAAGTTGTTTGTGCTGTTTATAAGAGTGTAGTAGGACACACACTGGCTGTTGCCAATGTGTGTCTCTCCTGGCAGTCGCTGTAGGCCTGACTGTAACTGGACATGTAAGCTCATTACCTGGTTGGTTGCGGTTACATCATAAACACGCTGCTGTCCACGGAGCCAAACTACATCCTGTTTGTTTGTGTCTGCAGTTATTTTAAGGACTGAAGGACTTGTTGATGTTTGACTGTCCGAACTGACAATGAGTAAATTTTTGTACCTTCTCAGATGCTTCATGGTAAACATGTGATGGTGCGTGTCGGCGGCGGCTGGGACACTCTGCGGGGTTTCCTGCTGAAATACGACCCGCTGCGAGTGCTGCAGTTCACCACTCTGGAGCAGAAGATCCTGGCCTTCCAGAAAGGCCCCCCAGGCGTTGGGGGTCACCATGGGAGTTCAGCTCCTCCTCCTCCTCCTGACATGGACCCGCTCGCTGCTGTCAACGAGCTCATGTCCCCTTCGTCCCCTTCTTCTTCTTCCTCCTCTTCTACCTCTTCTTGTTCTTCAGCCCCAGCCTGTAAGCCTGTGTCTGCGTCCGCTGCAGCTCAGACATGTCGGTCCTACAACGCCTCCCCAGCCTGCACACCCACATTGCCCAGGAAGGGTTCAGTATCTGTCCCTAAGAAGAACTTGCAGATGACTGCTTCCTTCCCCAGGAAGCCCACCCAGCTTCCTCTGCCTGTCACAACCAAAGGTTCGTCCTCTCTCCCCTCCACACCTGTGGGAAGCACTTCCAGGCAGTCCCCTAGCCCTGGGTGTCAAGGTGTGCAGGTTCAGTGTAGAGCTCAGTCTCCAGCTGCAACTCCATCACCTGCTCCTGTGGATCCAAACCCTGCCTCCAAACTGAAGCTCAGACCACCACCTCGCTGTGCCTCCTCTCAGCCCAGGAGCCCCGTCTGCCCTGAGCCATCCTCCAAATGTCTCAAACCCTCCAGCCCCTGCGCCTCTCCCACCGCTGTCCCAGTGCCCCGCCCTATTACTGCATCAGTACGGGCAGCTACCACTAAAGATGCCCGCCCCCCGACAGGTGCCAGTCAGCGCTCTCGCCTAGCACAGCGCTGTCCCGGCTCCCCGGCCTCACGCCTCCGCCTCGAGGCAGCCAGGCGAGCGAGGACGGCCTCAAGAGCAGCAGTGACACCAACTCCCAGATCAGTGGCGACAACACCTTCACCGTCTCGGACACCCACCCCCAGCTCACGGACAACCTCCCCAGCACTGGCAAAACCTGTTTGCTCCCAGCCAAAAAGCAAAGAGGCCACAGCCAAAACTAAATTACTGGCCCCCAACAAGGCAGCTGCCACCACGTCACGAAGTACTGCCGTTTCCCCCGGGCGGGTCCCAGGGGGCAACACGGGCCCTTCTGCTGGCAGCAAAGCCAATCAGAAAACATCTGTTCAGACAGCTCAGAGGGCGGGGCGAAAACAAGCAGCCACATCGAACTCCATCAAGCAGAGTCTAAAACCCGAACCTGCTCCAGCCCTGGTGCCACATAAAACCAGCCCCAACGTCAGAGCCGTTAAAACCGAGCCCAGCGTCGCGAAGAAGGTCCCACAGCGGAAAGGGAAATGTGAGGAACCTTATTTTGAAATGAACAGTAAGAGGAGGCAGAAGACCTAACGGGCCAGTTTGAGAACCAGCAGACTGGCGGCGCTCAGCTTTGTGTCACAGAAGTTGTCACTAATCCTCATGAAACGTCCTTTTTTTTTTTTTTTTTTTTTTTTTTTGTATGTTATTTAATAGTCTTTAATATTTTATTTTTTAATCCAGAAGGGTTAAAGATGCTTTATTTGTGTCGTCTTTCTTGTGATTCGTGGTCTCTTCCGAGGTCATTTCATTGTAGCTGATTAACACTACAACTTGCACAATGTTTACATTTTTCACCCTTGTTACATGTACAGCCGTTACAGATACACTTTGTATGAAAATCATGTTGAAACACTAACCTCATCTTTTTTTAACACACCACCATCATGACTTAGTAGAGTGCACTTAAGTGAGGCATTTTCAGGACAAAGGTCAGTTTTTATTGACAGAGGGAACCCAGGTAAAGCCACTTCTGCCCTGTTTTCCTCAGCAGGTTACCAAAGTTGTGAAATTTTCCACCTCAGTGAGAACTCTCATTCCGCTGGTGGACAGTCTGATCTAGAGCCTGTTTTGTTTTTATTTTGTTTTGCATCAATATCTCGGTCGGAGGTGGCATCATTATGAACTATCCTCCCTGTTGTGCCTTCATCAGAAATCCCTTGTTTCTGGGTGGCATTAGAATGTATTAGACGATGGAGGGTTAAAGGTTAAAATTATTATTATTTTTTAAATAAACTGATGAAAATTGCACAAAGTGTATGAGCACTCACAACTCTGGGTAGTCAAAGAGGCCCAAGTTGATGAACTACTGATCAAATGCCTCTTTATCTCCTGAGGCCCTCTTGAGGCCGACATCATTTTAGAGCAGAATCTACTTGGTATAAAAAAAATTTTTTTTTTAAATATATATGAATATATATGACTTCTAATTTTTTTTTTTTTGTGCGTATTAAAAATCTAGTTTTCTATGTGCTGGTGTTTGTGTGGTTTTTATATGTATAAACTATCATCAGTAAGGCTTTTTTTTTTTTCTTGTTTGGCACTTTACAGAAACCTGTTTTTGTCACATTTTTGAATGTTGATTCTGTCGATTGTGTCTCTTGTTTCAGCTGCTTTTGGTCATTTTGATTAATAATAAATGAACAAGTGGCTTAAATGATTGGGTCTGTTGGTGTTTTTTACTGGTGCATGTTGTTGCTATGAGATTTGTTTCTAAAGCCTTTAAACTCTTTAAATGCTAAACTAAGTCTTTAACAGAAATTTACAACTGTTCTCTCAAGGTGCTTTACATTGTAAGGTAAAGACCCTACATCCTCTATGAGCAAGGACAGCAGGGAGGAAGACCTCTGTTTAAACAGGAAGAGATCTCTGGCAGAACCAGGCTCAGGGTATGGCTTCTCTTTTCTGTGCTTTCACCTCCCCTGACCAGCTGCAGCAGTTGGCTGCCCCTCCCTGAGCCTGGTTCTTCTGGAGTTTTCCTCCTGTTAAAAGGGAGTTCTTCCTTCCCACTGTCACCAAGCGGTTGCTCACAATGGATCATCTCATTGAATATCGTAGGGTCTTTTACTATGCGATATAAAGCAACTTGAGGCAGCTGGTGTTGATGATCATAATGTATCTATGTTTATATGTTCCCTATCTCCTCCCTTATGAGTGGGCTAATCTTAATACTTTGTATAAACACTGCCTAATGGCATATACAAATAAACTGTATTATATATTTGACAGTTCAATTGAGCTCCAAATGGACTTTGAGATTAGAATGGTGTCACACTATAATGTAGCATAGCATAATATACATTATTTATTTGAGATATGTTTGTAGTTTAATAAAAAGGATGAAAATCACTTAACTGCTGTGGTTTTATTAAGAGGCAAAACCCAAAAGAAGATAAGGTGGAGTCATTTATTTTAATATAAAAAATATCAGTTTTTCTTGATATTGCAGTACTACAAACTCTGCCTCTCTCATTAAGACACCCTGAATTAAATATGTCTTAAAAGAACACCAGTTTATCGCACCTGCAGCCTGAGCAGAACTGTGCCTGTGCACCAGGAGCTCCAGGCAGTATAAAAGATGTACTGTGCTGCCCTCTAGTGGCTCTAATGAGAAATTGCAATGTAATAGCTTATATTTTGATATGTAATAAGTCTTTTATTACAAATATGTACATTAAGAGCTGTTTAAAACAAATGTCACCATACTATTGAAATTTAATTTTGTAACCCCCACCCCCAAGATACACAGTTGACAGTGAATCTACATTATGTATAAACATGTATGTAGTGGTACTTTCAGAGTCTCTTTTAGGAAAAAATGCACAGAAAACCCTGCTGAGGGACCCTAGAATAAGACCCTGCCACATAGAGACTGCAGCGCCCCATGAAAAACTTTTCACACTATGAGTACAAGGACATGTTACTGATGCAGTACATATGTTTTTCTTGTGTTGAGAACACTAACTCTGACTGACAAATCACAGCTTAAAAAGTGCCTTAGTCTCTGCTTTTACTTCAGAGCGGAGAAAACTTAACATTGGAGTTTAATGGTGGAGGCAGAGGGCACTCGTGACACACGCGGGCTCCTAATTTAAATTCTGTGTTCTGGAAAGGTCATTTTCTCAGAGAGCACAACCATAACTACAATTTGAAGTATAAAATGCGTGGGTAGAAAAAACATTGTGGGTGTAAAAAATAACAAAATAAAACAAAAACCCCTGAAAAATAAAAGACCTCCAGATCTTCATTGGATGGCATCACTGATGACATCACACACTGTTAAAGCTCTCCGTGCTGTAAAACTCGAAACCCCCACCCCATCTTTAAATTAAAGCTGCTTAGTTACTGCTTCATATGGAAAAGAGAAACTCCACTGACATATGTTATTGTACAGTCTACATAGTGAATCTTAGCCACAAAAAGCTTATCACAGCAGCAATGTGCCCTAAGGACCAATGTATGAGCTTATCAGCACCATGGACAGAGCCCACTGAGAGGTGAGGAAGAGGAGCCTCCAGTATGTGATGCATGCATACATCTCACATATATCAAACTTTTCCTGTCTTCCTAGGTGAGGTGTTTTGGGCATTTCCTTCCAGAAGGAGGACCCGGGGCAGACTCAGGACATGCTGGAGTGATTATGTCTCTCGCGTGTCGCTTGGAGACGCCTTAATGACCCCCTGAAAGAGCTGGAGGAGGTGGTCGAGGAGAGGGAGGTCTGGGCATCTTTGACTGCTGCCCCTGCGACATGGATAAGCGGCAGAAAGGTGGATGAATAGGCGAATCTATATTCTCCAAAGTTTTTGCATGAATTACGGCTACAAGTGTTCTTGAGAAAATGTACTAGTTTAGTTAGAGCAGTATGGGGCTCAATTTAAGCTAAAATTACAGTGTGTCTTGAGCGAACTGCATATCTCAACTCAATATGTGCTAAAAGCTTCGTCTGTCTGTTCAACTTAGAAATGACCTTCAGGTGTGACGAAATTACATTTGACACAGACATCAGGCAGTGGACAAAGGTCAGAAAGAAGGTTAAGAGTGTGCTGGGTATTGGTTGGTTGTACTGCATAAAGTCTTTCAAACAATAAAAACTGAACTGAAACAGGAAGCTTGAGTCTCAACGCACCTGCTGGTAACACACTGCCCCCTGGTGGTGAAGGTTTGAATCACATTTTGAGGAGGTTAATTACAAAAAGTACCTTTAAGCACTAAATTGAGGTTCGTCTGCCTGAACATTTTAAACGCTTTGCTGCATGTTTAATTTAGATTAAAAACAGTGACCTCTACGGGAGCTTTCATTTATCTCTGCAGGACACCGCAAGTAAAGCTGCACTAAACCCCAGCCTCTGTGGCAGGAGCCATGTCACGTGGAAGTTTTCTTCTGGAAAGTTAGTGTGCCAACACACCTGAATGCTCCAGGCCAGCAAAACTACCAAAATCCCACACTTGCTGATGATCATTTAATCAAGTGCATTTGATTAGCAGAAGCTGGCTGCTACTTACCTTACCCTAATTCCTATGGAAGCATTAGTTTTTCACACCACTCCACAGTCCTGTGAAAAAATATCCTTCACCAGCACACTCTTCCTTCCCTGCCATCAGTTTCCACATGCCAGCAAGTTTTTGTAAGACTGTGCACGGCCTCCCACTGCAAAAATGCATACAGCACCTCCTTGAAACTGAAAACACTGGAGTGATAACACGACCATCCCAGAGGAACTGATCTTCCTCAGATTCCCGATGAGTTACGGTTAAGAAACCCACTGCAGTGAAACCGGGGAGGATACAGAGGAAGAGCGGAACGAGATCAAAGCAGAACAATGTGAGAACATTAGAAGTTACCTCTTTTCCGAGAATCACTTCCTGCTGGGTTTTGAAAGCTGTAACTATCAATTTCATCTCTAACAGTCCGTTCTGCTACAGCACTGACTTTCCTCTCATTTTGATCGCCGTATCTTCCAGAAGAAGGTTTTTGTTCAGTGAGCTTTGGGCTTTTTTAATAAATTCCTAGAAAAACAGCAGCATGCTAACAACAGCTAATATTCCTTCACATTTCTAAGAATGAAGATCAGAAATAGGGGGCGGGGATCAAGCATTTAGGAATCATCTGATTCTGGACTTTTGGACTGTGTTAAAGTTGGAACCATAAAACAAGAGACATGTTCTTACCTGTAGGGATTTATTAAATATCAAAACACATTAAATTACAAATTACAACTGACCTTATTTTTTCCATTTATATAAAACAGAAAGTTCAGATGCTAAATACTAACACAGGCCTGTTGGCTTAAAGGCAAAAGGTTTCCTCCACTGTCTCATCAGTAGTCTTCAAGCTGAGTGTGAAACCCTGAGAGAAGTTGTGGCCCTACAGATTCACAGGAAATCAATCAGCACCATAACAACAGGAGGAATTTAAAAAACAAAGATTAAAAATCCAGTGTGCAAAGTACAAAAAGATCGACCGGACTGCCCGACTTCAGTCCAATCAACAAAACAACAATGAGCAAACAGATTAAAACATTCTTATTTGGTGCATAGATGAGGATAAACATTAAATCTGGATTCATTAATCTTTTTGTTTAAAGGCTAAAATATTGTTTGTGACCTGCACGAGTTCATTAAGAGGCTCATGAGATTTATTTTTATCTTAAAGTCTGGCGTGAGAGTGAGTGGTCAGCAGGTCAACCAAATGTACTGAGGAAACAAATCTTCTGTTTTGACACTTAAAAAAACAAAAATGGCAGAAATGATCCGAAGAACGAGACGAAACGCCTCGCTTTGTGAACTGTTAGTGGTTTGGGAGTTCAGTGCAAATGGTAAATGAAGTAGAAGCGACACCATGAAGATCAAAACAGACACATTTTAGAAAAAAGCAATTAAGGCCATTCTTTAGTTCTTCCTCTGTGATTGTTAAAATGCCTTAAAGTGTTTCAAAAAAGTGGCGTTAGTTGTCAGGAGAAGTCACTTCTCCTGCTTGAGGTTTGTAAAGTCATTCATGCTTTTTACGAAGACCGTAGTGCCATCAGCTGATCTGGGCTTGAGTCCCAGCACCTGTCCAATCAGAGTCTCTATTTTCTCTGTAACTTGGCAGCCTGAGGCTCCACAGGTCAAAAAGCTGCTTTCAGACGGAGGCATCGAAGGCACTCTGGGTTTACAGAAGCAGCGGCGTGTGTTCTCCTGCCGGCTCAGTGCGCTTGGTGAGCTGCCGCACTCGGGCCAGGAGGCGGCTGGGCAGAGAAGGGAAGTGGTGGCTCGGGTCCAGGACGTTAGTCTTGCGGCGCTCGCGCTCTTGCTGCCACATGAGATACGGGCTGGGCGGGAAGAACGGCCGGGAGCGCTCGCGGTAGAGTTGCAGGACGATGCCGCACACACCGAGCACCACCCACACTGTGATCATGACGTAGTCTGGTTAAAGGAAAACAAGAGGATATGAGTTTAAGTAACTTGTCAGTAACTTGACTTAGTGTCACTGATGTCTTTGTGTACTCACCGATGGTTTGAAACGGCACATCAGTGAAGACTGCACTGAAGTTGTTGTTGAGGAAGCGTTTGAGGATATTCAGGGTGATGTAAGAGAGGCTTGTGTAAATGTAGCTGTTGACGGCCAGAATGACGGCATAAGCACCAACGATCCCACATGTGGTGATGTTTCCCTGAAACACACACACACACACACACACACACACACACACATTTTTACTGTGTGACTGGGTTATTTAGCTGGCTGTAAAAGCTGAACACACAAAAATCTGTGCTGTACTCTGGGTGTTGTCATTGTGTTTTGGACAGTGCTATTTTGCATAAAGGAGACACTGAACTCCACCATGCTCCCTCTGGTAAAGGGTACAGAGTGGGGTATGTTACACATACCCCACTCTGCACCCTTGTGTGGGTTCTAGTACTCTGGCTACTGATTCACTAATTCTAAAGTGTTGTTAAAGTGAGTGTGAATGGTTGTGTTTCTTTTGTGACCTGTTCAGGGGGTACCCTGCCTCTCACTCTATGACACGCTCCTCTTGTTTACCCAAATTAGCCCAAAAAACCCCTCTGGTGCTGTATATGTCTCACGTAGAGCACCAAAAAGCCTGACGCTGGCTCTGGATCATACAGTCTTTCAAACTACTGCGTCTGTCATTCTTGACATGACCACCAGGTCACGCCAAAGTAAACACCCTTAAACTTCTACGCCTCCTGTTGAGGCGTTAGATCAGTTACCTCTCTGGGCCAACGCACGAAGAAGAGGGGAACGATGAGCATAATGCTGCAGAACGTCACCCAGAACACGACATCTGATTTCCTGTACACATTGAGGTCGCCTGGAGAAAGACCATAACACACAGAAACACATGGAACATACAGCATTGTTTAACATTGTGTTAAATGTTTAACACTGGGCTTCTTTTTGTCATGGACACACAACAAAAGGCAGATTTTTTCTGTACCTAGAGGAGTGAAGAGGACAATGGAGGCGACGAGGAAACCGAGCATCAGGCCGACCACGATCACGACCACGGCCACGACTGAACCGAAACGCCACCATATCATAACCAAGATGACCCCGCCCACCACGCCCACCACCCCTGACAGAGTCAGACGGACTGCAGGGAGAAACACACAGACAGTGGTGAAAAGGACGAAATGCAAAATCCTAAACATCATGTGAAAAGACTGAAAACCTAGAAAAAATCCTTACTGTCATAGTCCAGTTCCGTGGTCCTTGTGATGAGGACAAAGAAGAAAAAGGCTGCAAAGCTGAAACCCATGCAAAACAGCTCTGCGTGACCAGGAGAGGTGGAAACAGAAAGGGAAAGAAAACAAAAAAGGTGCAGAGGGAAGAGAGAAGAAAAGCCGAACATCAGATAACAGTAATTCATTCTCTTCACACGTCACACAAACACCATCAAAGCTACTGAAATTCCAGCTCCTGGAACGTCACGGAAGCCACATGCTCCGGAATAACAAATTCTTCTCAGACATGCGAGGTGCCCTGCATCCGTCATTGTCAGATGACCGATACAGGACAAAATCAGAAGGACTGGCAGCAGGGGCCGATCAAAGTCATGGGTTCAGTTTGGAACAAATGTATTTCTGCACGACACGCCAGGGAGACCGCTGCTAACACCCACTGAGCTTCTGACACTGTTCATACAAATCACATCTTCTGACCCCATAATTCTTTCTGCTATCCTGAAATGAACCGCGAAGCTCTTGTTTACAAGATAAACATTTAGTTGTGAGTTTCATTTGGAGTCCAAAGAGGAAACTTTAAAGGATGGCAAAACATGCATTCAGAGCTATAAACTCACTAAAATATCCCGACAGTAACAGTAATGTACTGGGATACTGTAACACCAAAACATCGTAAAACGAGACTTACTCACCAATTTTGAAGAATCGATGCCCAACGAAGCAGACGAACAAGCCCGCCAAGCCAACGATGGTGAAGAAGATTTTTGTAGATATCTTCCCTGAAATATAGTTTATAAACTGCAATCAGAATAAAGTGGTTTGATAGCTTCTTTAAGGTTGTACTGCAGCAAAGTGACATTTATTTATACAGGCAGAAATCAACAATTCACCAACTTTTCAACAGAACATGATTCTTGTGACGACAGCTGTTTTAACAGGTAATGTGCTGTAAAACTGGGAAAGCGACGTCAACGTGCGGTTGTTTTTCCACAGTTGGGCTCCTGCTCCCATATTTTCAGTGTCTGACTAGATTCGATTAGAACTTTATTGTCATTGTACACAAGTATACAACGAAAATTGCCGTTCCACCCATCCTAACAGGGGAGGCAGGTGTCTGCGGTCATGCAGCCGTACAGCGCTACTGTTAAGAATGGGATGTCACTCAAGTTCATATGCGTGTGAAGGCAGACGTGCGAATACTATTGGCAATACAGTGTATGACTACATAACACTCAGTGTCTGAAGTGTTCATGACCATAATCAAGCTGCAAAACTGACAGGAGCCATCAGCCAACAAAGGGCCCATTATGTTTGTTGCATTGGATGTGTTGCACACAAACACTGACATCACCACAGCCCTGTCACCATTTATTATGGTGCTGAGGGTGTGGGTACTCGCAGCAATATTCTCCTGATTGATAGGTGTCCCCACTCAGACAAAACCTCACTGTAAGTGCTGGTATCGCAATACAAGATGTCGTAAATGGAAGCAAAGAAATCAAACCGATGCAGCATCTTCTTCCGTACAGTCTTTGAACTTCTGCACTGACATCACTAAAATTGTGGTAAAAACTACACACGGTGAGGTGACCAATCCACAGGACCCGACACGAGGTCACAAAAACTGAGAGGTGCAGGGCCAACTGAAACACCACTTGCAAGGGCCACAATAGCAGGTATAATGGGGCCCTTAATTATAGCTTTCGTTAGTAGGCAAATAAGAATTTTTTTCCATTTCTGAAGTTACTCTTCCACATTATTTTGCCACTTAAAAATGGGATAATTCCTTAAATTACTGAATTACAGTGCAGCATTCAAATGTCTTTCCTAGCAGGCACCGTGTGGCAGAACACTTAAACACATGCAACAACACAGCAGGAAGTGTGATAATAGCAGCAGAGGCTCACCCAGTGTTTGACAGCTGTCCAGAGTGGAATTGAAGCTGCAGGCGTAGGTGTGAACGGGCACGTAGGAGGCCGAGGTGTTCAACAGCGGGTCTCTGACAATCACAGAGTAGATTACGCCCTGACCGGGGATGGAGTTGAAAACCATCGAGCTCATATCTGTCGATTTCAGCGTCATGACCTGCAGGGAGACGCAGTGAGGAGACTTAAACACACCGCTTTGCCATATTAAACAGCTAAACATCAGCATCCACCATCTTCGCGCTGCCTACCCGTCTGCCATTCCCCATCATGCCCTGCTCGTCGGCCACGGCCTGAAAGCCACTGAACAGGCTGCGCTCTGACAGGTCGTTCTCTGGGAGGAAGTACTGGTAGATGTCGTACTGTAGCCGCCAGCGCGTGTCGGCTCCTGTGGATTGGTCGCAGGCTGGAGGAACCCCACCTCTGACAGAGAGTAGCAACAGGGAGGAAAAATGTGCCTTTTCTTTAGTGCCTTGCTCATGTGCACTTCACCTTTTTAAACAGAGATTACGTCTGCTGAGGCTGGTTCAATTATTCTTACAAGCTTAAGTGAATAGTGTGGTTTTTGTGCACTGTGTGGACAATCAATTCAGTACCTTATTCAATCTACAAGACAATGACAGTAAACAGTGATGAACACAGAACAAGTCCTGACTTTTGAGTTGTAGCCCTGCAGAGCAGCTTTCCACGGCGCCAATCTGCAACGTTTGTTTCAAACTGGATTTGGCTCATTTTCTGTTGTTGAGAAAACTGAGCAATGAGTCTTAAATAAAACTCACTTAAGTTCTGACTAAAAATGGAAATGTTTTTGAAAGACTTCTGCAAAACACACATCTTAATGAATCTTAATGAATGCAGTGAGAAAAAAACCCAAAAGTCTTCCACAAACACCAATAAAAGCATCGCATTTTCATCGGTGTTGCCCTTCAACTTTGTGTCTTAAACGTCAGTTCTACACTGGTGTGAGTATTTAATGCAAGATGAAATCTAATTTTAAATGCCCTGATGATCAAGACATCTGACCCACAATACATTGCACTACAGAAATAGAAGGGCTGCTCAAAGCCACAGACAAAGGTTTTTTCCCCTAGGTTAACTGCTTTGGGGTGGTCACTGCGCAGTGCTATGCTATAACTACAGCTAGCATAAAAAATTAAGCCAATTTAGTGAATGCACAGTATTACATTTTCAAACACCTATAGCACAGCTAAGACCTGAAAGGACAGAGGGAGTGTCAGCAGGTAGTCTCATCACCTGACATAGTAACCGGCTCCAGTCAGACAGGAAGAGTTTCTAAGGATCACCAGAACAGCAGCCAACAGCGATTAACAAAGACTTTAGTGTTTAAAGTCAAAACCACTCAAACAATGAGATCCAAACTACATTTATCATGTAACATACATGCTGTTTGAAATAAAAAAATTTAAAAAAAAAAGTGTAACACTGCCTGACAAGTCGAAAATAAGTAGCATTCAGGGGTGGTGCACTCCACCTACACAAAGCTGCACAAATGCAAATACGCTGATGCATTTTCATCTAAAAGCTTTCAGATCAAATCTGAATTGAGTCTCTACAGACCAACCAGGAAATGGCTGTATGTGAGTGAGCAAAGCCATTTCAGGGCAACTTTTTGGCACACGCATGCAAAGCAGAGCATGAGGAGGTTAGGCTGTGTGTGTGTGACACAGAGAGAGCACGAGATCATTTCAGAGAAAACAGGCGGTTTGACAACATCGCCTGGCAGATGTGATCTACGCGCAGAGCTGCTGGTGCCTGTGGCTCAACGGGCTGAACAGGAAGTGAAGAAAACAATAACTGAGTAATGCGTTACCTCTTATATCCCAAGTTGGCAGGTGCAAAACGGATCATGGTCTCATAGAGATTGTAGTGAATGTAGACGTTTGGGTCGATTTCCAGGTTGAACTCAGTATTACAAGCTCCAGGGACTGGATCTGACACAGAACAAATTCACTGTTAGATGCTGTATTGGACATGGTAGGCCAACAGGAGGCAGGCTGAGGGTCACTTTGCTATGTCAGCATGACTTGGTAAAATATGTTTCAACACAGTAGACAGTCAAACCAAATCAGTGCCAGTACACACTCATGGTCTGCACAAGTTTCCTCAACAAAAAAAAAAAAAAAATCAATCTGCACTGGCACTTTTATTTAGTTAGTGTCTAAAGTTTGGCTTTCTTCTTTTTGTTCTTAACAAATATGTAGCAGGCAACTTTCCTGTTTCACACTTCTCACACAAGACTCGAAGACAGTGAAACAAATCAGAAGAGACGCACACTGATGCGTTTTGTAATGTAGGGCAGTTTAAGTGTTACCAGTGCCGAGGTAGGGGAGGATGACCCCAGTGCCTGCCACGATGTCACCCTCAGGAGAGGACAGGAACAAGAAGAGGGACGTCTGGCCCGGCTGGAGAGCTGACAGGAGCCCCGAGTCCGCCGCCGTCAGAGAGACGCCCAGGCCCGGCTCCTGATCCGAGCAGAGGTATCAATTAGTAAGCAGAGAATATGTAAAGGCACATGCTATACTGTTTATAAAACAAAGAACTGTTCATGTTGATGCTCAGACCTGATGATGGTGCTTGAGGAAAAATTTACCAAGCATTCACTCTAAGTGGGGATGTCTGTTTTTTAGTTAGCTTCAATATGTGAACTTCATGGTGGCTCTAGATGAGAGACTGCAGATTACCAAAGTCATGAGGCCCTTATCTCTGAGGACCATGACTATCCAAAAAAACCTTCCATACAAACATTGGTGAGATATTTCTGTCTTGATCAGCCTGGAAAATCAGACTGATTGTAAGATAATCTCATATATCTCAAGCTAAGGTGGAGACAATTCCCTGCCAGTTAACCTACAGAAACATTTCACCTCTTCGGAACATCTCAACACACTTGGTTGTTTGTTTCATGGATTAGTGCTGTAATAACTACTTGCTGGGGATTATGATTCACTGCCGTCTACAGTCCTAAAAAAAAGTCAGTGTTTGTCTCCAAAATACGAGCAAAGAGAAAGTTACCAAACAACTTGTGCTATGAAAATAAAGCCACTCTTTCCACTAATAGAGCTCCCAAGAAGAATGACAATCTTTAGGTTCAGTAAGGGTCATCATTTCCTTCTGCTGTAATTTTAAGCTAATGCCATGGCTTTGCTCTGGGACTTTCACACCCTTTTATGTGCATATGTGAAAGGCATTAAACGAAATTACAGCAGCATGACCTCCTGTAGAGAACAGAGGAGGCATCAAAGATAACAGATATGAGGCTGATTGAGTCAGCATTAAAGAATGTGTTAGGGTGGGGGTGGACTGCAATGCAGCTTGCAGATGCGCAGCAACTGTAGGCAGGCTAAAGCCACTCAAGCACTTCAAACCTATACAGCATTTGCCAACTGGATGTGTAGAGGCATATTAGCAGAGCCATCAGGTGATGTGGGCTGGCATTAAGATGAGCTGGTATGCCGGGACTGCAGACAAACTTGACTTTGTGGCTTGCTGTAACCGTACTCTAGTCTCACCAACGCCGGATACTTTATTGCCGCTGAGACTATCCTGCTGCCTGAAATGCTCACTGGTATCCAAATGTGTATTAATCTGCAACTGAGAAAAGTCCCTAACAAGCACACTATTTTACTTGCTTTTATGAATATTTCCTGAAAAGTAGAGCGCTCTGTAGTTTTAGGATAGAACTGAGCCTTAAAAAGAAATGTTATAAATTATTTGTGATCTTTAGATGCTTCTTAAAAACAACAGTATGCCTTCCTCATTTCAAACAAAAGCCACTTACACAGTAGTGACTGAAGGGATCGTGGACAATAAGAAAACTCCTTAGAATATATATAAAACAATCTCCTTACTGTAAATGTTTTGTTGTTTTAATATTTGTTAAAACTTTACATTTTGGAGCCCTTGAGAGCAGAATGAATCAATCACTGAAGTGTGCCACATGGTCTACCACATCCTGAACTGGTGAGCTCTCAGTTCACATGAACAAGTTGGTTTAGAGTTACAGGATGTGTTTTACCAAAACAAAAAAAAACAAACAAAAAAATAGCAAAAACATTGTATCCCGTGGGCTCGAACGGGACACTAAAGCCTGACAGCAGAGCCTAATTATGACCAAGAGGCTTTACATTATCTGTATCCTGCCTCACATGGAAAGATTTCTGCTTGTGACAAACATCATTCTCAGGCAATGATCTGAATTACTATTGTGTGACAGGCCTGGCAGCACAGAAGATTTGTGCCCCCACAGCATGGCTCTCAGTCTGACTGCTCTATAATAACTGCATTGTGTAACAATACTCTCGTTGAGACAGACGCTGCTAGAGTACGCAGAGATACGCCAATCAATGCAGGCTCGGCTATAGTTATGTAATGAGCTGCAGAGGCCTGCGTTAAAGTGAGTAAAAGTCTGGCAACACTTAGTCACCAACAGGAAACACACACACAACACTAATTCAATGTAGCGTAGGTTCAGTTTATGAAATCGTGAATTTCCTGTCTAAAAATGCTCAGATTTATCTGTTTTCGTGCTACTGGTTGAAATATTTAGTCGGCATGGGCACCAATAACCTCGACGGCCAATAAACAACAATAACCATAAATCAGGATCTTGCGGTTATCAAATGAGCCAGAGTTAAATAAAGAAAAAAGGAAATTGGTGAAAAAGAGATAACAACATAAAAGGAAACTGATGCATGCAGTGTGCATCTTCACTTTTTATTAACCTTCCCTTGTTGCTATTTTGAAAGCACACTTCCTGTTTTTCTTTCTCTGAATTTCTTTTTGCTTGGTTCGGTGATTGCTGCTGATCTGCTACATGTCAGCCTTTGAAGTTCACTTGTGTCAGTAAGGAGAGACGTCTTCTAATGATGAGAAGAGTCTTCAATCACATGGATTTGTTTTCTACTGTCTCCATCACCAGAAAAAAGGTTAAACTAAATTACTCTCCATGCTCTTGTCTGCTGAATAGACCCAAACGGCGCTGTCTCCTGAGACTTCTGGGACTGCTGCCCGCCGGGGGGGGGGGGGGGGGGGGGGGGGGGG
>JAVDPK010000463.1:116659-141541 GCA_034780415.1 Cichlasoma orientale | reverse complement strand
ACTAGGGTACAGCTGGAGCGACAAAGACTTGTACCTTTTTAGGTCCATTCCTGTACCTCTATTTCTTAGTGTGTATCTTAGCTGTTCCCAGGACTGCGCACTTCTGGACAGAGATCTCAGATATCGTTCCTGGAATCTGCTGGAGCCATTCTCCCAGTTTGGGGGTCACTGCGCTGAGTGTGCCGATAACCATGGGGATCACTGTCACCTTCACCTTCCCCATCCTCTCTAGCTCTTCTCTGAGCCCTTGGTTTTTCTTCTCATGCTCCTTTTTCCTGATGTTACTATCACTAAGTAGTGCTACATCTATCACTACAACCTTCTTGCTCTACTTGTCCACCAGTCACTGGCAACAGGATCTTAGCTTGGTTATTCACTGTAGCTAGATGACTGTGCAAATAGGCACATGCTGTGCAGGGCCAAAAATCTAGCTTAACTAGCGCATTTCACTAAATTTAAGAGGGAAATTTCATACTTTGTACTTTGCACACAATATATAATAGAGGAACCTTTTCAATACACTACACTGGTTATTTGTCAACCCCTGGTTTAGAGCTTTTCATCTAACAAAGTCAGGTAAAGTTTAACAGCTGCACCAAATACTGATTGTGCTTCTAAGCTTTTCACATATTTGATGTTGCTCGCGGTTCAAATGATACAATATTTGTTAAAAAAAAAAATCTAATATTAGCAAAAAGGTCTAAAAACTAAAAATAGAACAGAACAGAATACATGAAGATGTATATGAAGTAGTTCAAAGTAATTAACTATGTTTTGCTACTAATGGTCATCTACTTTTATAATTTTTTTCGTTAATAATGGAGTGCCAGAATAATTTTAGATGCATTTGATTGATTGTTAATAGACAAATAATGGTCAGACTCAGCTTTATGTGCAATGACTTAAACGCTGCTGTAAGAGGAACACTTCACCTAAAAAGAAAGAAAAAAGAAGGCCCCAGAGCAATGTAAGTTGTATGTACCTCACCTATACATATCAGCTTACTGTTGCCTCTGGCCTGTCATGCACACATTCACTATATGATTCATTTTATTTAAGAAAAGAAGAAGAAGAAAGGGACACTGAGGAGCACAGCAGGCAGTGAAGAGAAAAGAGGAAGAAGAGAGGAAAGAAAAAGAAAAAAGAAAGAGGGAACATCAAAAGAAGAAGCAGACATGATGGAGCAGGCCTGGGGGAGAGGCAAACATCTCTCTCACACACACAGATGCACACATGCATACACACAGAGCCTGTGTGTCACTCACATGTCAGAGAGGAGGGCAAACCCCTGCTGGAGATTAATTACCCCGTGCCATTCACAGAGGGAATTTGGGGATTTTTCTCTCTTGTCCCATTTAACGGACACACACCTCTGCCCCAGGGACGCTCGACTTGGTAGGTGCAGCGCTGCCTACAAACCCGCCCGCACTTTTCACGGCGACTGTGTGCAAACACTCACCGCGTCTATTTAAGTGTTAACGCGATGAGGTGAAAACAACAGGCCGAACCCCGCTGCTTTTCTCTCGCTCGCTTTGAACTTCAGCTAATGTAATATCCGTGAATAAAACTTGTTTTTGAGTCAGCGATGAGAGAATCGGGTCAAACAATGGACTTTTTACACTTTGTAGTTATGCCAGAATTATTTAGCTCTCTGCTTCTTTTTTCTTTTTGTCATTCAAGCGTGATGAGAAGCGTTCAAACCAGGATGTAAATCGCTTTGAAGATTACAGTGTTTATTTTTGGATGAGCTGTGCCACACAGGAAACCATATTATTTGTCATATAATTCCATTAAAAATGCTCCAAGGTCCAGTTCGGTGTCTCATATTAGCAGAGCTGAGGCCAAGCTGTTTGCCGGCTGAGGCGTTAAACACGGCAGTTTCATTGCTCAAGTTCATCATTTCAGATCGGGCATGCACAGGGATTGGGGCCAGCCTCAAGTGGCCACTAGAGAAAGTGCAATTTTTAGTTTAATCTATTCAAATAAAGCATCAAATAAAGTTTTTGTTTTCTTTTCCTCATTGAGCTTTCCCTGCTGGATTACACCGAGGATGAGTATCACATTTGCTGGCTGACTTATACTGGCAGTGTGAGCTGTTACATTGTTATCTAATATCCTCCAATGGCTGCAGGAATGCTGCTTTATGAGATCTTGTCTAATAATTACAGCGGCAATGAGCCGTACCCTCTTTATGGTGATAATAGAACTATTATAGAAAAATTAAGAAGTGGCTCTCCTTCCAATCATCTTTTGCCATCTGTGTTAAGATTTTACTTCTAGCTTTTCTCTCCTTTACAAAATAATCCCTTCAAGAATATTGTTGCTCAGCACATGCTCAGGTTTACTCAAGCAAATAAAAAGTGGCATTTGATGTTTTGAACAGTCAGAGCTGACAGGAATGAAGACACCAGCGAGGGGAGAAAAAACCCCCCACAAAAAACAGCACACCACACACACACACACACACACAGCACACATTGAGCATTGGTGCACACCGAGTCGCTTTCAACCTTAGGTCACATGACATTGGAGTAGCACCGTATCATGTCTCCTTCGTCCTCGCCTCTCCTCCTCTCTTTCCCCCTTATCGTTTGAAGTTCACACCTCCTCTCTCTACGGTGGGGAATCATTTACAGGCAGTATTAAAACTGTCAACCCATAACTCTACACAATGGAGGTGGCTCAAGGCCAAACGTGTGTGTCTTGGTGCGAACAATATGTGGTTGTAGCTTATAAGGTAGGTAGCAGCGAGGATATGAGTCAGACCCAGTTCAGTACAATAGTGCTTTGTGAGCACGTCGGACAGGAATGTGTATGATGAGATTGGATGAGCCATGCCAGAAGCTGCTCAGTGTTGGTGAACTTCGATCTCATAACTCTGTTTTTCCTCTTTGTTGCTTTTTTCCTTTCAATTTTCTCTGCTTTTCTTCCTCCCTTTCCTCCTTCCCTTGGCTTTAACGCTTCTCATTTTCCTATCTCTCCCTTCACATCCATTCACGTCTTCCACCAGCAGGAAAGAATGTGACCTGCGGAGAGCTGAAGTGATACTTTGGAGTATGATATTACGGCTTTGACATATCCTTGCAGGAGCATGCAAGGTTGCAGAGACCTACTGCGTTTAAGACTGCGTTAAAGCAAGTTTCATCAAAGTCAAAAAAAAATCGGAGTGAGAAACCCCTAAAATCTGTCCTTTATTCCAACAAAGAAAGCTCTTATTGAAGTTACAAATGAAATCAGAAATGAGGATGATAAGCCACAGGAACTTCTTTTTACTTCAGTTTTTGCAGTTATGTGAGGTATATTTCTGTATACCTCGAGAATCCTTAGATATCATTGCTTGCATGTCTGAAAAATGTGAACAAAAACAGTAAAAATAATTGTTCCATTGATGCTTTCTGTGCAGATAACTTTGCCCGAAACCTCCTTATAACAATGACTCTTCTCCACTAGCAGCATTTGCGAATGCCCACTCGTCTAGCACGATCTTTGCTTGAGTGCTCAAGTACAGCGGGAGTCGAGGTTTGTTAGAGCTCACTGGGATGTGCTTGATTAGTAAGATAATCCTGTAGACAATGCAATTAGTATGCTTAAAACTGTGGACAAAGCATTTCTCAGCATCCCGGTATGAGAGCTGATATCCATGCCACGACTTTGAAGCAGTCTTAGGAAAACACAGTGTGCTGGACCTTTCCCACTGCGAGACTGTTGTCTTCTGCTGCAGGTAGAAGACCCCATAAGAAGACATGCTTTTTCTGCCCTGTTAAAATCAAAAGCTGTAAAAATACAGAGCAATTTTGAGGACTTAGTGATTTTGCTACATAATCAGTATGCAGCTGTTTAAAAAGAGAGTCACAATGCAACTGTAGTGGCTCTGCACTTTGAATTAAATTCTAATGTCATCTGTGCTAAATCACACTTAATATATAAATGCTTTATATATGCAGTGAGCCTCTGTGGCTGTTGTGATGCATCAAGTGTGATAGCTCTGAGTTAGCATTGCTGGCTATTGCTGCTGTTTGTACAGTACAGCACTGACAAACTTTACAATGAACTCCACACAGCCATAAGGCTGATTCCTGAGGAAAGGTTTGTTTATCTTGGGCCTTCATACCTTGGCATGTTCGGCACTGGGGGGATTAATGAGAACAAACAGCGCCTGCTGGAACTCTGCTGCCAGCACAATTTGAGTGTCACCAATGTCTTCTTCAACACCAAACCTCAGCACAGAGTCTCCTCGAGACATCCCCGGTGCAAACACTGGCACCAGCTCGACCTGATCCTTAAAAGACACCCCAGCCTATCAAACATCAGGCTCACCTGCAGCTACCAGAACACTGACTGTGATTCCGACTGCTCCTTGATCTGTAGCAAGGTCAAGCTGTGCACGAAGAGACTGTAACATACTAAAAAAGGTGTTCAGACCTCGCATCGATGCTAGCAAGACGGAAAACCAGAGAAAGGTCGAGGAATTTGTCGCTGCTCTGGAGAAATCCTTGCCAGACTCACCGTCAGTAAATGCCTGTGACAGATGGGAACATTTCAGGGATGCAGCATGCAACGCTTTCTTTGGCAGAAAGACCATAAAATCAGATAACTGGTTTGAAGCCCATGCGGAAGACCTCAGACCTCTCATCGAAGAGAAGAGGAACACCCTGGCCACAGACAAAACCAGCCCTAGTGAGAAAAATCTGCAAGTCCTTCAGGATGCCCACCCCGTCTGCTCAGCATCATTAAGTCCTTCCATGACAACATGAAGGGCGCTGTTGTTGTCGACAGCTCAATATCTGACTCCTTCAGCATCCAGAGTGGGGTAAAATAGGGCTCTGTACCTCACGCCAACACTGTTCGGGATAGTCTTTGCAGTCAAGCACAGTCAAGCATGCCTTCGGAAATACCACAGGAGCCATATACCTTTACACCAGATTGGACAGGAAGCTCTTGACTCTCTCCAGACTAAGAGTTAATTCAAAAGTCCAACTGAAATGCCTCAAAGACGTCCTCTGTGCTGATGATGCTGCCATTCCCGCCCACTCTGCCCACGATCTTCATCAGCTCATAACCCAGTTTAGCCAGGCCTGCCAAGAATTAGGCTTTACAGTGAGCCTGAAGAAGACACTTCATGGTGCACGATGCAGAATATTCACCGCACATCTGCATCTCAAACCACAAACTAGACGTCCGTGATTTCCTGTACTTAAGATCTACCTTCTTCAGCTCCCTCTCTCTTTCTCCAGTTTTGAAGAGACACTTGCCCGGCAGTCAATCTATAGTCTCTCAAGACTCAAGGATGCCCTCTACTACATATGCAGTACTGTGCAAAAGGTTTTGGTACTAAGAGTACCATTAGGATATGTTTTTCTTTTCTTTTCATATTAGGCACTGACTGTTTATTTATCAATTATGTTCTAGAAAGAAAACGAGCAAGGGGCAGCATGCAGTGCCATACAGTTCTGTCAGGGTCCTGCGACACCTCCATTCATGCTTTTGTTTATTCCCTTATGGGTTTTATTTTTGTTTTTTTTTTAGGTTTGCGGATCTGCAGGTTTAACAGCTGCTATACCAGAAACCCATGCAGGTGTGCACACACTTCTGTTATTATGTTGACCATGATGTTTGTGAGCCAGTGGGTTGTATAATTCCACTTCACCTCCATATTTTCATAGCTGGCTTTCAACGTAGATGTCACGTCTTGTAAAATATGAGAGCAAAAATTATGCCAGCACGTTTCAACCTGAAATTGGTGCTTTGAAAAACACAGACTGTTAAAGACTTAAACAGGCTTTCTGGTTAAAAACACTTCGCACTATTGATTCAGTGGGAGAGTTTGATTACTGTGCAGCTTAAACAAACAGGTGACAGGTTTTCCACCTTTTAGTGACCTCCCCTCAGGTAGCTGCTTTCAATCTCCTTAAGGAACATTTTTGTTAAGGCTTTCTAAGACATTATTACTCTGAGTGCTGGATGATTACATGTGGTGTACAAATTCTGTTTACACATGTGAACAGGCAAATGAGAAATTAAAGGAAAGTAAGTGAAATTGCATTTATATAGTTCATTTCAAGATAAAAATCACAAAGTGTTTCACAGCAAAAGAGAAAAAGTTCCCCAGAAGCAAATTTTTTTTAAAAAAAATTGTTTTTTTTTTTTCTCTTTTAAAGAGATCACTGAGCTCACAGTGGAAGAGAGTTTCAGAGTCTGGGGGCTGCTGTTGCTAATGGTCTGCAGCTCTTTAGTTGTCAACCTTGTATGCGGCACAGCCAGCAGGCCAGGGTCACATGATGTCAGAGCTCTGCCTGGGATGTAAAAGTTCACTAATGCACGCTTGTGCTTGTCCATGCAAAGCTCTAAAAGTCAAAACCAGAATCTTAAAGTGGACTCTGAAGTTCACGAGGAGCCAGTGCAACCAAATTAGCGACGGTGTGACATGTGAGTACTTAGAAGCCTTTGTCAGAAATCTTGCAGCATAATTTTGAACATCCTGTAGAATCTACAGGATGTAGATGTTCCAAAGAGGTTTTAAGAGAAGTAAACGATGAATTACAATAATCCAGGCGTGATAAAATAAAGGCATCAATAACAATTTGCAGTTCAGAGTGTGACACAATGGAACTCAACTTGACAGTTTTTCTTAACTGATAAAAGCAAGAAGGAACCAGAGATTTAACATGAGGATCTAAAGTGAAGGTTGAGCCAAAAATTTCCTCATGGTTCCTGATAGAAGGTTTAGCAAAAGTGGCAAGAGAAACTAGAGTTTCCACCTAGTCCAACATTGGAACAACAGAACATTCCAATGTTGGAACATTCTCCGACAATACAGTATTTTTAACGTACAGCCTATTATATAGGCTGTATATATATATATATATATACATACACATATATTTGGGATTTTCTGGTTACTGAATGGGAGGTGCCTGTACACATGAAGGTTTTACAGTGTGTATGCATTCGCAGCTGGGAGTGGGACTAGAGGGCATTTTGGCCATGCATATGTATTTGATTATATTTTTATAACTATATTTTGGATATGTATTTTGTATTTTATATTCTATTTAATATTAAATGTACCTGCACAGGGACTGCAGATGGAAATGATATAATATCTAAATCTGAAACAAGGCATCATTTCTCCTGTGAGTTCAGTGTTTTTGTGCAATGTCCCTGACCAGTAAAGATTTAAACTGACCTAAGTGTCTCAGTAAGGTGTTGGGCCACTATGTGCTGCAAGAACAGCTTCAGTGTACCTTGGCATTGACTCTACAAGTCTCTGGAACTGGAGGAATAGAACAACACTTCCAAAAGCTATTCCTTCATTCTGTCTTTTGATGTTGATGGTGCAGGGAACAAAACTGCATTTTAGCCTAATATTGTACTGGGGGGATCCTGCAGATCAGATGTGTTGCTTCTGTTCAAAGTCAGATGTTTAACTCTACTTCTGTGATAAAGTACTTTCATGATGAAGTGACCCTCTCAAATGGAACTTCTTGTTCTTCATGGTAGTGTCTGTTTTTTTCACAGATAAATTTGTTTAATGCTTGATTTTGAAAAAGCAGCAACTTATCTTTAAAGCCACTTGTGGAAAAGTTCTTCTTTTCCCCCCTATTTATATTTATGTGCCAGACACACACACACACACACACAGGAATTAAGCTGAGGATTTATTGTGATCATGTTGTTGGAAGAATTTACAAGAAAACGCTATCAGCTCTATAATCCATCGATTCTTCAGGACACACCCTCCGCCTCCTGCTATAATTCTCATTCCAGCAGCTGAAGTCATATACTGTATCTAGCTCAGTCTGGCATTAGTGTAAAGCAGCGCACATTGGGATGAGCACAGTATGATAAACCTAAATGTGTTTTTTTTTAAATGACAAAATTGTTTTGGCTTGTCTAAAATTTATGTAAAAATATAATAAAGTAACCAAGTGGTGGAGTTATTTTTGCCAGACAATGTTAAGCAATGTACACTTGGTTCTTCCAGAACTCTAACTGCATTAAAATGCTGCACATCTATTAGTTGATAGATTAGAAAGCTCTTGTTGGTCTCAGTTTTTTTGAGCAGCTAATTTACAGATAATTAACTTTTAAATGATCACCAAGTGTTTGGTTAAAGCACTTATCACAATACGACCATTAGAGAGAAAGAAAAAAACAATGATATAGAATTACATTGTTTACAAAACTATCAGGGTTTGGTGGAAAGTAAGTGGAAGAGACAGGCAAAAATGAACAAAAAAAACTTTACTGGTCATTACAAATCCAAGGTATAGGATTTTAAAAAATCAGCACAAAAGGCAGCACAAGGAGCACGAGAAACAAGAGGAAGCGAGATGGCAAACAAACAAACTATATATATCCCAGCCACTCGGTTGTGCCTCTCCATGTATGCAGTCCCAGCTTGCATCTTACATCCTGGTACCTTGTGCTGGAGAGTCTCTGCGGCAGCTTTGCACAGTCTGCAACTTGGGTCCTGTCGACTGTGGTAGACTCCTGCCTCTATGGATCTGGTGTTTAGGGCCTGTACTTTTGCTGCCATGATCAGAGCCTCTGTGCTGTCCTTTAAGCCGGCCTCTTCCAGCCACTGGAAGGATTTCTTGATTTCTGCCACTTCCTCTATCTGTCCATGGTGCATCCTGTGCAGGGGCTATCTATGATAGGTACTATTCCTGTTCCTCATCATCATCTGTCATCTCAGGGGTCCATCTTCCTGTTGTATTCATCCATTGCTAATGTTTCATCCTGGATCGTGGCTCTGACGCTTACTAATCCCCACAGTCCCACTTTCCAGTGGTCATGGAACCTCGAGGTGCTCGACTTCGGGTGGAGGCGTGCGTGAATTCTCAATTTTCCTGTCTTGACATCAGTGACATCATCTCCTCCTGTGACCAGCTTATTATTGCAGTTGAGTGTCTGATGACAGGTAGGGCATATGCATTGCACCTGTCTTACCTTCTGGAGGTATTTGCTTGTGGCTGACCTTTGTGCATCTTTATCATGGTTCCTGTTGGCCTTGTACCCAGGTACTTTTAGCATATGTGCTATTCTTCCTTCTAGCAACTCCACCCCTTCAGTCCAGATCACCTTCACTCTCTTTGCAACCATTTGGCCACACTTGTCCAGTCTGAGTGACATCCCAGTGTCCTTGCTGTAGAGCCTGATTTCTTCCTGAATCTATATCCATAGATCACCTTGGTATTTTCCGCATTTGATAGCAACTTGTGCAACTGCCTTGGAGCTGGCCTCCAGTGTTGTTTTGTACAGTCACATTGAGTTCCTGACGAATGTTATTAGCACACTATTAGCCATGTACTGTACAATACCAAACACTAGGCTTTGTTGTAGTCTACCTGGTCTTAGAGTACTTTTGTGTACTGCTGCCTTTTTGAGCTGTGCTCATGTATTGACTCATGTGGCTACTCAGATTGGTTGGTACGATGCCTGAGAGGATCTCCTGTGTTGTGGAGAGGCAGGTAAATGATGTTGGGCCCCCCACCTGGCCCTCTACTGTTTTTATTTTCAGCTCAAATGGGGACACAAACAATTTGTGTTGTGAGCTGCTTCTCCTGCTTGAGCCGTATTTTGGCACAGTCATTTGAAACAAGGTCATGTTTCATGTTTATTTCTGCAGATTTTGAGTGCCACAGCAGAGAACTTTGTGAGCTTTATTACAAATTCTCAGCAGGCTCTGCAGTGCCCTGTAAGCAGACATACAAAAAGTCTCAAATAATGTTCAAGTAAAGGTCAGTGAAAAGGAATTTGAGCATAATATAGTGAAACACTGTTGCTGTTGTAACTGGTAAACCTGTAGTGTGACAATGAACCTGTGAAGACACACAGGTATCACCACTTGGTAGTCAAGAATTGTTAATTTATTACGATTTATAAATTATGGGAATTATTTTCCAGTTTGGAGCTGAGTCAGCATAATTAAGTTTGGTTAGTAATCAGGAACCTGTTAAAGAATTTCTTCAAATCAAAAGGGATAAATAAAGCACATCTTATCTTATATATGTTTTTTAAAAGCTTGGATGTTTATGTGGCTTAACAACCCTGCTGTTAATTGAAAAATGATGGGGTGATGTTTTTTCTGTCAAAGAATAAGAGAGTGAGATCAACTGTCTAAATAAATTATACATCTAAATGCATTATAATCACTGACTGCAGAAACATTACTGTTTCTTGTATTAGTTTACTGATGTCTCTGTTGGTATTTGTATGACTGCAGTCATCCTGCATTTTCCTTTGTGTGGAAGGTATTTTGTGCTTCTTGTCCTTTTATCGTCGTGCTCTGAGCCCCACCTTGTGGTAATTTCCTAAGTGGCAAATAAGTAGTGACTGTGCATTTTATTTTTTTTTAGTTAATGTTGATTTCTGAGCCATTCCACATGGAATTCCAAGACTCTTAAATTACACATGAAGGGTTATCCTGGGATAAGTTTTTTTCTTCTTTTCAGTAATTCAGACATTCTCCATCAACCAGGTTGGCTTACAGTATGTTTCATGTTTGGACAGCCAACTGAGTCTTTGTTCATCACCTGTTCAAATTGTGCTCAGTTCCAAGTTTAAAAACTGGATCATTCAGTTTGAAATCTTTACTTTCAAAGAAATTATGAACAATTTTAGTACAATTTTAGCTTCTTCTTCTTCTTCTTCTTCTTTTTTTTTTTTTTACTGAATGCCCAATCTCCAAGATAACTGTAGAAATCATCTTCAGAGAACAAATGACACGTGGTTAAATAAAATAAAATAAAAATAAATTCAGGTTAGTGTGTGCAAACTGTGCAAACTGCAATTCATGTGCAAACTGCAAGTGCTTATTTTTTATAACTAAAATTTCCAGACTCAGTAAGGAACAAAAATTACTTGCGATGCAGAACTGCTTAGTGTGGCTTGCTGCAAGAGGAGTGGCAAACCCAGCCAGTGTGCTTATGTGTCCTCCAAATGAGTTAAAACATCAAAATTATGCACAGGATTAAAAAAAAAAAAGATGCTTCTGATGTTGAGAAGCATTTAATCTATTCCATGAATTTGTCACATGCCTGCATAAATACCTGTCCATTCAAATGTAAGTGGTTTCAAAGACTCTAGCCCCCTCAAGTGGTCCATGGGTAAACTACAGTCTTCGTGCTTTGCCATTTTTTTGAAAGCGTCTTTCTTAGATAAATATGTACATGCCAAACTTGAATTCACCTTTATTTGGCATGGACACTACAGACAGTAGAGCAAGGACTGTTCTGATAATATAACCACTCCTGCCCTTTGC
This sequence comes from Cichlasoma orientale, assembly GCA_034780415.1. Lineage (NCBI taxonomy): Eukaryota > Metazoa > Chordata > Actinopteri > Cichliformes > Cichlidae > Cichlasoma > Cichlasoma orientale. The sequence continues at coordinate 130,275 of JAVDPK010000463.1, read as the reverse complement.
TTGTTTGTCTTTGACAGGGTGACTGCCAAGGTGGCTGGGTATACTGATGTGCCAGATGGTGGCAGCACATGAATAATACATCATTACCTTCAGCAAGATAGGTCCAAGCTGATCTGAGGTCAGATGAATGACATAGGTTTGGTCCATGCTGAGTATTGGGGTATGCTGTTCAGGGGTGAACTGGGCTGTACTTGTGAATATGCTGAAAGGCACTATTCATTTCATTCTCGTATAGGTTCCACAGTACACAGTACAATAACTGGTAAGATTTAACATGTCAGTTATAAACACTAAAAGCAACACAAATGTTGTGCGGGACAGATCAGTAGTAAAGCAAATGCAAAGATACTTTGGCTATGTTGAACTTGTTTCGTAGCACGGGGCCCAGGGAACGGCAGAGACAAGGTGGAGAGAACGGACTACTTATAAAATAACAACTAATCAGGGATTGGAATCAGGAGGGTAAGGAGACCAACATATCAGACAGGAAGTAAAAAAATTAAACAGGGGCCAGAATTCAAAGATGGCATCAAAACAGGAATCCAAAACTCAGCCTACCAAACTCAACAATAAAACCTTCAAACATTAAAACAATAAACCAGAAATCCAAATTCAAATGTAATAAGAGTGTTCTAAGATAACTGGTGTGAATTTTAGATAAATACAATTGTACTGAATTCAGTTGAAAGATCTTTAAAAGTGTGGCTAGGGTGTGTCACTGCCTTCACTGACTGGCCTCTCAGCCATCAGGTTAGACTTGGAGCGTTGGAGTAATATTTATATAATAATAGATAATATTGCAATAAATTTATGTCAATAATGAAAATAATCGTCCACGCTGGAGCATTTTGATTTTCCTGAGTTTTATTTTCAGAAAAGGAAGACACGTTGCTCCACTTGCTCACTTGTCTGGATAAAAGTTATTTTTAGACGTTCCCTTATTCACGAGGGGTCACCATAGGGGGTAGCGCCACATGTTGGCAGATTTCTTTTATTGATTTATTTCATTTTTCATGCCAGATGCTCTTCCAAACACAAGGCCAAAGTGGTTTGCATATTTGGCAGAAATGAACTGGAAGCTTTCACTTAGGTGAATGTGTAAACCGCTACACTATGGAGCCACTAGCCTACTTGTCTGGAAAAGAAACCAATATACACTATATTGCCAGAAGTATTCACTCAGCCATCCAAATTAGTTCAAGAACAGGGCATAGAGAGATTCATGGAATGAGTTTATGTGGCCAAGTAACTGCATCAAAGCCTTACATCATTTTGGTGTGGAAGAACTTGACGGGCCTGCACAGAGTCCCGACCTCAACCCAAAAGAACACCTTTTGGATGAATCAGAGCAGCCTGTGAACCAGGCCTTCTCATCCAACATCAGTGTCTGACCTCACAATACGCTTCTGGAAGAATGGCCAAAAATTCCCATAAACACTCTCCTAAACCTTGTAGAAAGCCTTCCCAGAAGAGCTGAAGGTGCAAAGGGTAGACCAGCATCACATTAAACCCTATAGATTAAGATTGGGATGTAAATCAATTTCATACTTTTGGCAGCTTATGATTCCAAGTTTGATTTCCTGGCCATTCGAAGTGTTTCATAATGTTTCGGTGCCCACACTAGGCGGGTAACAAGTATGTCCTGCTTATCCCCAATGCTCCCGTCCCAGCAGTACTCTGGAGAGAGCAGCCTACTTGGCTTATGAATCCAGAAGTACTTGTTTAGATGGCTCTCATCATGCCACAGAGCTTCCACATTGTTCATTTTATCCTCTATGATGTGCAGATAACAGGCATCTACCAGATGCTTTACATTTTGCCACAATCCTCCAAAGACAGCAGCATGGTAGTAGAACTCCCCAGTTTCCATTAAGGCTTTGGATTTGGGCTTTCTGCCATAGGTAAACTTGGCCTTTGGCAATTTATAAAAGTGGGCACAATTATGCTTTTATGCTTTTTTTCCCCCACAAGCTTTGAGCACATGGAATTTCTTGTAGTGTGAGCCAAAGTGAGGTGTCACCCTTTTAACTGAACTGAACTGAACAAGCATTTGTGTCTTTACCTGGAATCAAAACATAGGCAGTAAAGGTAGGTTTCAGTTGCTAGGTAAATGTGGAAACCACTTTACTATAGGGCCACTATAGGGTATCATGATGCAAAAAAAAAAAACAAAACTCTTAAAGGCCTTCAAGGGATTTTGAGTGGTCTCTAACTTAGTTGATAAAAGTCATTCCACTGTAAAGAATTTTCTTTAAAAGCATGTAAAACAAACAAACAAACAAACAAACAAACAAACAAACAAACAAACAAACAAACAAACAAACAAACAAACAAACAAACACTAGAGTACAAGTACATGTTTCCAAATAGCATTTAGGCAAAGCCCATGTCTTTTGGAGTAATGGCCTAGGGACAGTCTAGTCAAATAAAAAATTGTTTGGCCACAATAACAGTACTCATGATTGCTGTGACCAAAACAGTGAAAAAACACATGAACTGTGAGGCAGCTGTGAGCTGTGTGTTGGTGGAAATATTATGGTTTGGGGGTACTTTAATGCTCCAGGTATTCCCCAGCTTGCCGTGATGCAAAATAGATGGCGTAAAAAAATCAGGTCTAACTGGATTGCGTTACTGAGGATATCCAAAGCAGCAAAAACTAGAATTACCACCTCAAGGTTACCTACACTAACCAAACAAACTGCAGCAAACATGAAAAGCTTTCAAGACTTGACCTTTGACCTTTTGGATGCAAAATGCTATCACACCATTTATTAAACATTTGCGTGAAACTTGATTATAATCCCTCTTTGAATTGTTGGGTTATGGCAAGAAAAATATCTTGCGAGGTTACAGTGAACTTGACCTTTCACTACCATCTAATGAGTTCAGCTACACTAACAGATTCAATTCCAAAAAAGTTCCAAAAGGGACGCAAACAAAAACACAATGCAATAATTTTCAAATCTCATAAGACCAAATTTTATTCACAATGGAACATAGAAAACATGTCAAATGTTTAATTTACTTCATAACTCTGACTATGAACACCACAGCCTCTGTGCACCAGTCCAACTTTACTGTAAATTGACCAAAGTATAAATCAATCAAATCTTTATTTTGACCATGTAAGTTATACACATAAAAAACAAGTTCACATGCAATCAGTGACTTTTTGTTGTCGTTCGGAAAGGAGTAGGAGGAAGCAAATGCTTATTAATTCCTACCCCTAACGAGCTCAAGTATGACAAGCTAACCTGTTTCTCCTGCACTAAATTGCATTGGAATAACACAAAGTTAGTGTACCTCAGTTTGTTTTGCAGGATGTTTCACAAAAAACAAAGCATTTGAAATTGCCTGCCAATTAAAACCAAAAAAGTTACTCCCTTTTTGCTCCTCTTCTGTAGCACTAGCTAGACGCTGAAGTACCATGACCACAACTTATGGACATCTGCAGCACAAACGCCATTCAGGATCGTTCTGGCCCCTGACCATAGCGTTAGTAATGATGCATGAATTATATGGTTTTGCCTCTTTTATCTCATTGTATGCAATATGCCCCAGCGATGGGTACACCGATAGGATTGTTTTGTTATTGTTCATCCCGGTTAGGCTCACACTGATTTGATGTTTGAAGGTGCACAGTGATGTGGAGTAAAAATGTCCCTCAAATGTGTTAAACCTAAAGTAACAAGCCCGTTTTGAAGTACAGATATTTGCGTAGAAATGTAGGGAGTAAAAGTAAAAAGTAGTCTGGAAAATAAATACTCAAGTAAAGTACAGATAGATGAAAATTCTACTGAAGTACAGTAATGAAGTATTTGTACTTTGTTACATCCCACCTCTGATATTAGAAAACTCATAAACTTATAAGGCAGGTGCAGTTTGTTACATTATGTGTCTGCGAGCCAAAGGTACAGCTGCAGTCTTTCAGGGAGAAAAAAAATGAAAGATAACTTAACTCAGAATGGAAAAATATATAAGAAAGACAGGACGGGAGAGTAAGAAGAGAGGTTATTGTCATGGGTTGGGGTGGGCTGTGTGTTTTCTGCTTGGTTTCAGGTGGTTCGGTGGGCAGGCCACACGTTCAGGTGTAGCCTGTGGCTGCGGGCCAGGGAGCACACCTGCGGCTGGTTAAACCAATCTGGGCTTGGAGTGCTGTGAGTCACCGAGGTAAGAGCAAGCCTTTCCTTTTGGAAGCCTACTCTTTGGTGACTGGAGTGTGTTTGCATGGTGTTGCACTGGTCTGTGTTATGCAAGCGGTTTTTCCAGTATTAAAAAGTTGCATTGACACAACTCATGAATCCAAGGTTGAGATTTCCAAAACTCAAAAGATTTTTCAAATGTCTTTGCATTTTTTAAATATCTTACTTTAATATAAAATGCAGTTCTTAATATAAAGTATTTTTACTATATTTTATATTGGTAACACTTCTAAACAGCATTAAGATTAGATCACCCCAGTTTATTTGATACTGTACGTCATTCAGCTGGTTAGCATTGAGATGTCTTTTGTGACATAATAATAGTAGTTGCTTGTTAGCAGCTTTGCTGTTTAATTTTTTTTCCAGCCACATTCAGTGACAGAGAGGCATAATGCATTTCTTACAGGCTCACTCGGTGTTGGCTCTCGCTGCAGTACTGTATCACTACCTGTTCTGTCTGTTTCCACGCACAGTGGTGTTCTGCTAGCTGATCTTTGTAGCTTGGTTACTTATAATCTTTTACATAGTGACTTATTAAATCTGCAAAATACCTGGGTCTTATCAAAACATTCCTTCTGCTTAATCGGTTGCAAATTGCACCTGTAGCACTAAACTTACGAAGCTCTTTTCCCACCAGCGGTTTCACAGGCACTGGCCTGCTTGCCAAATATTTCGTTACTCATTGGCGTAATAAATGTAGCGTTTTATTTTGTTTGCACGCTACATAGCCCGTATCAAAGCATGCCTTCTGGTTAATCAAATGCTTTCTCACAAGCTGTTTGACCGGCACTCTCCTGTTCTGTGGGCAAAAAGCTTAGTTATGCCTTGGCTTCTGTGAGTAGTAATGGCACTTGCAATAAACATAGCCTTTTTGTTTGTTTGGAGGTATCACTGAAAGGTATCACTGCAATAGCTAGCCAGGCCAGTTAGCTGTGTCCCTGCAGGTCTTCCCAAGCAGCTGGAAGCTAGGCCTGCTCAGTCACTTGGAGGAGGGATCCTCCAGCTCGTTCATGTTTCAAAATTGATTTTGAAACATTTTCTTCACTTGGCAACACTCCTGCTGAGTAATAACTTGGTTATTAACAATGCTATACACAGGAACTCTTCTGTGAATTGCCACCTTATTGTGATGGAGGGGTTTTGTGTATCCCAGTGATCTCAGGAGCTATGTTGTCCAGGAGCTTGTCCCCCTGGTAGGGTCTCCCATGGCAAATTGGTCCTTGGTGTGGGGCAAAGAGCAATTCCAGCGATCTCTATGGAAGAGTCTCCAAGGGAACTTTTTACCCTGCCCAGGATAGAGTTACTGCAGGTTTCTGTACTCATAATTCTATCAATTTTGACAAGATGACTATTGACTGATTTGGTGCTATATAATTAAAATTTAACTGAATTGAGCCCTAGCCACCTCCACCCAAGGAACAGGTTTGGGAGCAGGGTTCTCAGGCACAGGGGGAGGTTCAGGTGAAGCTACTGTAGAGTCTTTGAGGTGGACCACACAGGTGAATACCATACAGTCGTTGAGTCTAAGGAAGCTTGCTTGGGAACATATTTACCTCATTCAGACTGTGCCAGAAGAAAAACACATAATGCAGTATCTAAGAGAAAAGCACCATAAACAGTGTTACATTCTGTCTAGGGGTTTGGAGCGCAACATGAAGGCATCATTCATCCCCGACACCCAAGCAGCCACACAAACACTTCTTAGTAAAAAGCACTGATTTATTGGTCACACAGAACATACAGTGTTTTTACATAAGGGTGAGCGAAGGCCAAAATAATAAAACATGAACTAAAATCTACTGCAATCCGGCATCTAATCCACCCAAAAACAAACAATTTACACAGTCCCTACCTAGGATTGAAACAGGCGAAAATGCTATCACAAACAATATGGTTGTGATACCATGATATTCATGGAGGTGGCAGTCTCAACACTGCAACCGTAGACTGACACAGGCTCGAGAACCATCTAACTGCATCGAGGAGTGCCAATGGCAATGACCTTGCTTCCTCTGGAAAGATGGGGCTGGTGGTATGACGGCAGCTGGTTTGAGTGCTTAGTTTTCGCTTTAATTATTGTATGGGCTTTACCTTGGAATATAAAGTGACTTGAGGTGACTCTTTGTTGTGATTTGGTGCTATATAAATAAATTTGAATTAAACTGAATTATTTTATAGTTTTCAGGTAGCTTTCTGTTGAAAATTTTCTGTATTTTAGTAGTTCTAATTAGTAATTTTAATAATTTATTTTAGTAAGTCTTTAGTTTAGTAATTATATTTGGAATTCTGAGTTTCAAATTTTCTTTCCAGTGTTTTGCAGACCGGGTCCTAGATTTTATTTATTTATTTTTTTCCAGCTGAGTTTTGATTCCTGTTGTTTTTATAATCATTCCAGTAATTAGTGTTTCAATAGTTTTGTCTTCTAGCATTGCTTCTGTATTCATTGATTTCCTTTATGGTTATTTAGTTTTATTTTGATGGTTCTTTGTTTCTTGTATATTTCTTTTCTTGCTTTTAGTTTTACTTTTCCTCTGTTACTACCCCAATTAGTTTCTGCCATTATCTTGTTACCCTTCTGTGGTTAGTACACTGATTACATTGTGTTTATTTGTATTGTGTAGGTCATTCCTCTTTTATATTTATTTATTTTTACTATATTTTAGCTATTTATATTCTATCTATATTCTAACTATTCATATTGCACTGCTGCTCACTGAAGGAAGTTACCTCCCAAATTTTGTTGTATTCTTGTACGATTATTCTTTGTGTTATAGAGTCAATGAGGTGCTAGAAACAATCCTTGGAGATTTTGCTCTTTGACATGTTGGCATCACACAGTTGATGCAGATTTGTCCGCTGCACATCCATGTTGCGATTTTCCCATTACACCACATCCCAAAGGTGATATTGAATTGAGAGTTGACTTTTAAGGCCATTTGAGTATAGTGAATTCATTGTCATGTTCAAGAGACCAGTATGAGATGATTTGAGCTTTGTGCTATCCTGCTGGAAGCAGTCATCAGAAGATGGGTTCACTGTGGTCATAAAAGGATGGACATGGTCAACAACAGTTCTCAGGTAGTCTGGCATTTAAACTATGCTTACTTGGTATTAAATTGTAGCCTCCGTTTCCTGTTCTTAGCTGACAGGAGTGGCACCCAGTGTGCCCTTATTGCTGCTTATTGCTGCTGTAGTCCACATGCTTCATGTTTTCATGTAGTGTGATTTTAGAGATACTCTTCTGCATTCCAAGGTTGTGACAAGAAATTATTTGAGTCATTGTTGCCTTCTTATCAGCTCAAAGCAGTCTGGCCATTCTCCTCTGACATCTAGCATCAACAAGGCATTTTCACTCAGAGAACTGCTGCTTATTGGATAGTTTCACTTTTTTGGACCATTCACAGTAAACCCTAGAGATAGTTGTGTCAAACAATCTCAGTAGATCAGCAGTCTCTGAAATACTCAGACCATGCTTGTTGGTGTCAAATGGGCACCCACAAGCATGCCATGTTCAAAGTCTCTTAAATCACCTTTTTCCCCAATTCTGATGCTCAGTTCTAACTTCAGTACATCATCTTGAGCTATGTGACTGAATGCATTGAGTTGCTGCCATGTGATTGGCTGATTAGATAATTGTGGTAATTAGAAGGTAAACAGGTGAAGTGTTTATTATGCATAAGGTTCTCTTGGGAAAATGCTTGTTAGTCTCTGAGGTTTTTCTAGATGTCAGGCTATTTTTTGACACATAAACTAAGTCCATCAATACAAACCAAGTTTCTTTTAGCTGTGATTGTAATTAGCAAAGCATTTATCAGTTCTCAGTAAAAAAGGCCAATCCAGTTTGAACAGTATGCTTTTACATATCACATCACAGCCTGGCACTCAAATACATTGAAATAAATTATACACAACAGAATCCTCAGTGCAATTTAAACTTTTTTTTCCTGAATCTCAAATCTTCAAGATAGTTTTAGAACTGACTTTCACTTAAAACCAGTTTATTTCTTTACATTCTCTTTTGTTATACTGTATGCAGTATTGTTTTAATACATTATTTGTTTATAAAGTTCTCTACATTTTCTTATTAATAAACGTAAAAAAATTGTGGTGGTTTTGGGGGGCAGGGAACGGATTATGACATTTCAATTCATTTCTATGGGAAATTTTGATTTGACATACGAGCAATTTAAGTTATGAGCTAAGTCACAGAATGAATTAAACTCGTATCTCAAGGTACCACTGTACTAAAAATCTTACAATTTTGATTTACTGGCCACTCTACTCAGTACGAAGTGTGTCATAATACTTTGGTGCCCACACTAGGCGGGTGACAAGTATATCACTTTTGTCCCCAATGCTCTCGTCCCAGCAATACTCTGGAGAGAGCAGCCTGCTTGGTTTATGAATCCAAAAGTACTTGTTTAGATGGCTCTCATCATGCCACAGAGCTTCCACATAGTTTATTTTATCCTCCATGATGCTCAGATAACAGGCATCTACCAGATCCTTTACATTTTGCCACAACCCTCCAAAGATAGCAGCATGGTAGTAGAAATCTCCATCATACATGAAGGCTTTAGATTTGGGGTTTCTGTCATAGGTAAACCGGGCCTCTGGCAATTTATAAAAGTGGGCATGGAGCAATGCCACAGAATCACCCAGAGCCTCAGATCCAAATCTCCCTTTAAACTCCTGATCCACATCAAAACAGAAGACATAAGGAAAGCTGTGGCGGATCTCTGACTCTATTGCTTCTGATATCATCTTCATTCGCATCATAGAGATGTCCTGCCACCTGTTGTGCTTTTCCACCTGGATAACCTTTATGTTTCGCTGAGAAGCAAGCGTGACATTCGGTACTTTATCTGGTAAATCTGTAAATACATAATAAGTCACTGGTAACCCCAACATGAAATGATGTTCTGCTGAGGTGAGGAAGGTCTTGAGATAGGCATCCAGGTACCTTGATTAGAGACACAGAAAAAAACAATTGAACTGTTATTAAATTACAAAACAAAACAAAACAATAATTACCCTCTGTTCAGCTTTATTCCTGGAAAAGGGCTGAACAAAACAGCTGGTCCAGGGCCAGCTGAACAGACTCACAAAACTCACTTTAATGGAGCACAACACAAATGGAAAGCACACAGCGGGCAGGAGCCAAAGATGAGGACAACACAAACAAGGAACCAACAAGGAACAAGGAGAAACACAGATAATATATACACAGAGAGATAACAAGGAAGTGGAAACAGCTGGGCATGAACAACACAGGAAGCAAAACTAAACACAATTCACATGGAAAAGGGAACCAAGAATATAAAACGGGAAAAGAGAAAACAGGTAAACAGAGACACAACACAACACTGGGAGAAAACTAAATACAGAACATATGAGACAAGGGACAAAGACACAGAGGGACAAAACAGACACTGGAATCCAGCGACACAGAAATGATGACAAGAACAAAAGGAAACAGGAACTTGATACAGATAATTATAACTAAGAACATGGTTCAGAAACTAAAAGAAAGAATCAAAACCATAAGCAAACTTAGAAACAGAAGATTTTTACAACAAAAGAACTTCAAACACAACAATGCTGGGCAGAAGGCCATGACAGCCCATTTTCAACAGTAAACCTCAAACCCCACATATGCATCCCTGAAAGATATATAAATATATAAAACTGCAGGAATCAGTCGCAATTACTAAGTACAGTAAGTGACCTACGGTAAACCTTTATAATGAAAAATTTATAGTTATTCTGGTACAAACCAAGCAGCAAAGTCAAGCTAAAACTAGTTTTACCTGTATGTCAATTTCTATGAAAAAAGAAACATTTTCTAGGTAAAAGTAAAAACCTTACATTTGTTTGACACATTTTTTGTGTTGAGGAGCCACACCAAGTGCGATTCAGAACACCTCCATGATGGAAACACCATGGAGCCATGCCTGGGGTAGGGACAGGGCCTTAGCCCATGGGGCCACACCTACAGGAGGGGCAGTAAGGGTCTGTTGCAATGTGGACTACGTCATAGTCAAATGTAGAGGCCTTGGCAGTCTGACCCCCAGTTGTTGAAACTGGGCCCCAAGGCATTCCCAGGTCAGATGAGAGATATAGTCTCTCCTGCGTGTCCTGGGTCTGCCCTGGGACCTCCTCCTTATAGGACATGCCGGAGTGGGGACTCCACCCTTTTTTGGCTGAGGACCATGGCCTCATGGCCAGCCACTTCACACTCGGCTGCGAACCATTCCACTGTGAGCTGGTGGCCATTACCTGATAAAGCCAAAAGGACCGCATCGACCACAAAAAGCAGAGATTCGATTCTGAGGCCACCAAGGTGGAAGCCACTTGGCTACACCTAGAAATTCTGTCCATAAAAATTATGAACAAAATAGTGACAAAGGGCAGCCCTTTGCAAAGTCCAACACCCACAGGGAATGAGTGACTTATGGCTGGCATTATGGACCAAGCTCTTGCTGCGGTTGTACGGGGACTGAATGGCCCACAAAAACGGGCCAGACATCCCATTCTCCCACATAACTCCCCACAGGATACCCTGAGGGACGTGGTCAAATGCTTTCTCCAAGTCCACAAAACACATGTAGACTGGATGGGCAAACTCCCAGGCACACTTGAATATCCTCAAGAGGATAAAGAGCTAGTCCAGCGTTACGCGACCAGGACGAAATCCACATTTTTCTTCATGAATCTGAGGTTCGACTAATGGACGGACCCTACTTTCCAGTACCCTGGCATAGACTTTACCGGGGAGGCTGAGGAGTGTGATCTCTCAGTAGTTTGAGTACACCATCTGGTCCCCCTTCTTAAAGATGGGACCACCACCCCTGTCTGCCAATCCAGCGGCACCGCCCCAGATCTCCAGTCCTACAACATCCAACATCAGGAACTCAGGGCAAATCTCATCCACCCCAAGGGCCCTGCCACCAAGTAGTTGTTTAACCACCTCAGTGACCTCACCCCCAGTTATGGGTGAGTTGTTCCCCTCATCCCCAGATTCTGCTTCCACTACAGAATGGGTGTCAGTGAGATTAAGGAGGTCCTCAAAGTATTCCTTCCACTGCCTGACTATAGACTCAGTTGAAGTCAGCAGCACCCCACCGTGTGAGTAGCGAACCGCTTTCCCCTTCTGAGTTGCCTAACGGTTTGCCAGAATCACTTCGAGGCTGTCCTAAAGTCTTTTTCCATCTTTTCCATGAAGGTGCAGGGCACTTCCAGGCTGGAATAGAGTCCAGTCCCTCTCCAGGAGACTGGTTCTAGAACCTAGCCCATGGGTTGAGGTGAGCCCAACTATATGTAGCCGGTATCTCTCAACTTCATGCACTAGCTCCGGCTCCCCGCACGAAAGAGGTGACATTCCATGTCCCGATAACCAGCCTCAGTCTGCCGCCCGACACACACTGCCCTCGACTTGTGGGTGGTGGGTCTACAGGAGGGTGGGCCCATCTCTCCTCTTGGGCTGTGCCTGGCTAATGCCGGGTCACCAGATGTTCTCCCTCGAGCTCCCACCCCAGGCCTGGCTCCAGGGTGGGGCCCCGCTAACCCGATCCCGGGCAGGGCATCACCTCTGTCGTCAAGAAGGCCCAGCAGAGAATGTACTTTCTGTGGCAGCTGAAGAAATTCAACTTGCCAGCAAAGACCATGGTGCAGCTCTGTACTGCCATCATCGAGTCTGTCCTTACCTTTTCCATCACTGTGTGGTATGCTGGAACTACCATTAGGGACAAACAGAGACTACAGCGCATTGTGCACTCTGCTGAGAAGGTGATTGACTGTAACCTCCCATCTCTCCAGGACCTGTACACCTCCAGGACACTGGGGCGTGCAGGTCGGATCACAGCCAACCACTCTCACCCTGGGCACAGACTTTTTGACCTTCTCCCTTCAGACAGGAGGCTACGGTCCACTCGGACCAGAACCTCCTACCATAAGAACAGTTTCTTCCGCTCTGCTGTTGGACTCATGAACAATAACCCTAAGATTGTTATCACCACCCTCCACAAACGCTGATGACCTTATTTTTATTCACCTCCCTGTTTGCACTGATCACTGCACTGTCATGTACATATTAATGATTATAACTTATCGTTGTTAATCTCTGTATTGTATATTTTGTAATATTGTGTTATAGTATTTATACTTATTTGTTTTTATGTAAGCACCAAGTACCGCAGCAATTTCCTAATTTTGTGAACTTGTTTACCTATATAGCAATAAAACATTCTGATTCTGAGGTGTTCTGAATTGCATTTGGTGTGGCTTCTCACCCCACAGCAGTTTTCCTTGGGAAACCCACTACAGGCAATTTGCCCCAAATAAAGCTCCTGGGATCACTTGGGCACACAGGGATACCGCCTCCTCACTACCACTGATCTCTTGCTGAAGCTCCATCACTTGCATCATCTGATTGTGGGAACGAGAGCCGACGTGCCAACTATCGGTGGCGTCCCAAAGCTCGGCTTGTAACTTGGACCTGAGCTTGTATACAGTAGAGAACAGAAGTTTTGCTCGAGCCGCGGCTCGTATCTCAATAAACTCGTATTTGGAGCAGCTCGTATCTTGAGGTACTACCGTAGTGTTCCCCGGAACATTTCAACAGTTAATCTACAAGAAGATCCATGAATAAAGGAAACATAGTAGTGAAGAGATCACACAAGGCCTTATCATGTAGCCCAAAATGGTCAGTTAGAGATAATTAATCAAATACACCCTTCCATGCTTAGGAACTTCATGGAGAAAACCAAGTCTGACTGGAAAACTCCAAATTTTGCATGGGTATAACTGTATTGAAGCAACAGGCTGTGTCCCATATTAGCTGCTTTATGGCAGAAACCCCCAGCTACCCAGGAGAGAGATCAAGAAAGTATTTCTGAGGATAAAAGTAACTGGAGATTCATCACCACTCTGCCATCAGAACCGTCCAACCTGGTTATAAGCCACCTATGAATGAAGGCAGAGGAATTCCAGCCAAAAGCAGCTAACGGAGGACTGGCACGAGGTGTGAGCATGAATTGGATTTTGTATCCAAATACAAAATTGGAAGGTCTCTAACCACTCAAAGCCAGTTGTCGGCCTCATCTGTCTGCCTTCAGACATTGGCCCTGCTCTGCTTGCTAATTTTTAGCTAGCAATTTGATGTCATCCGGGCACCTCTCGCGAGTTTTTTATTTTTATTTTTGGTGTGTTTTGTTTTTTTTTGTTTTTTTTGTATTTAGGTGTTTTTATTGTTTTCTAGCTGGCCTTGGATTATTGTACATCAGCATTTAATTTTGCCAAATCTGGAAACAGACTGTTTTATGTTCTCACGATAAAAAAAAAAAGTGTATGGTTATTGTGCGGCTACATATCTTTAATGATTAAAGGTTTTCCTTAGTGTTTAGGATAATTTCA
>JAVDPK010000463.1:60711-70809 GCA_034780415.1 Cichlasoma orientale | reverse complement strand
CATCTTATCTTAAAGACCTCATAGTACCGTATCACCCCAATAGAGCACTTCGCTCTCAGACTGCTGGATTACTTGTGATTCCTATTTAATAGTAGAATGGGAGGCAGAGCCTTCAGCTTTCAGGCCCCTCTTCTGTGGAATCAGCTCCCAAGTTTGGATATGGGAGACAGACACCCTCTCTATTTGTAAGATTAGGCTTAAAAATTTCCTTTATGATAAAGCTTATAGTTAGGGCTGGATCAGGCGAGCCGGAACCATCCCCCTAGTTATAGGCCTAGGCTGTTGGGGGGGGGGGGGGGGTTCCTATGAGTGTTTCTTTTCATTCACTTATTTTACTCTGTTTGTACCCCACTCTGCATTTAATCATTAGTTATTATTAATCTCTGTCTCTCTTCCACATCATGTCTTTTGTCCTGTCTTTCCCCTCAGCCCCAACCGGTCTGACTGCCCCTCCCTGAACCTGGTTCTGCCGGAAGTTTCTTCCTGTTAAAAGGGAGTTTTTTCTTCCCAAATGCTTGCTCATAGTGGGTCGTTTTGACTGTTGGGTTTTCTCTGTAATTATTGTAGGGTCTTTACCTTACAATATAAAGCACCTTGACGCGACTGTTTGTTGTGATTTGGTGCTATAGAAGTAAAATTGAATCAAATTGACTTTTTTGCATGTCTCAGGATGTTACACGAGCCTGCAAAAATTTCAGATACATAGATAAAATGTAGCTATAGGGCTGATGTTTTGAAATGTTCCAGGTGGCACTGTGGAGCCAATTTGCCATATTCAGTGATCAGAGCAATTAAACCTGAAAGCCTCCATCATGACAGAGGTGTGTAGCAAATTTCACGGCATCAAGCACTTCCTGCGAATCGACATGCCACCAGGGTGCGCTGTTCTAACACTTTCTGACTTTTGCCATATCACTGTGTTCAGGGTGGGACTCTTACCAAACCACTGACGTTTGGTGCAGATTGGAGAACGTGTGCTGGAGTTACAGCAATTATAGGCATGCGTATGACTGATCCCAGCACATTAACGACAGGACACCATAAGATCTGCAGTAAAAGTTTTAAATCCAGAATAATTCACAGCTTGAAAAAAAATGTCCAAAATAAAGATAAATTTCACATACTACATGTTGAATCAATACAATGTTATATATATAATTACAGAAATTAAATTCTTTATTTATATATGGCATGTCTGTACACCCTCTGTATAGCGCCCACGTCGGTACATGTTCTCCTGTCAGCCTGATCGGCTCTCGAGAGGGGAATTCATATAAAAGTGAGTGTTGATCTCTCTTGATACAAACACGATGGCTTTCAACAACAGCGGATGACTTGAATTCTTCAAGATGTTTTTTTTTCCTTTTTTTTTTGAGAGGGAAAAACTGTGACAACTGGTGAGATGGCTGAATAGAACATTTCCATACCTTTGATTATTGAATCTTTCTTTTACATTTATTTCATCTGTTAAATATAGACCACATATAATATTCTTTTACAAACCAGTGTTAGTGATAAATGATGCAGGAAAAACACTTTGTTGATCACTGCAGAGCAACTGTGCTGTACATGCGCTGATGTATTCAAAAAAAAAAGAGGAATAATTAGATTTTCTGTTATGATCACAAAAATTGTGTCACTTTATGTTCATTTTAATAATGCAGATGACAAAAAAACCCTCCTCAGAGTAAGTATCTACAGAGGGGGCAGCACGCTTTGTAAGAAAAAGTCAAACAGTTCAGTGGAGCTGTTCTTTTTCTTTGTGGTGGTCAAGATAACTCCAGTCTCAAGTCAAGCTGCAACAATTGGTATGTAACTGCTGACCAGCACAAAATCATTATTGCTTCTTAATCATTATGGCACATTTTACAACACCAGGTCTCAGGAATTATGCATTGTGTGTGTCTGTGCCAGTTAGCCTGGTGTTCTTTCTCTCCAAGGTTTCACATAATCTAAAACAGGGCGTTAACAAGCTTTCGTAGCACTTAAGTCAAAGTTTCTTTTTATTGTGACTAAGGTCTCAATCTCTGAAGTGCACAGTTCTGTAGTCCATAGCTACAAAGTGTTGTGCGCTCCTGTAGATATCTCAGGCATATTGAGAAAGAGTGTTTTGGTGGCTTTTGCACATTCGTATCATTTGTTTTACTTCTTATTCAGGCTAAAAGATGCTTTTTGTAGAATCTGAAATCGTTTTTGAAACACTGATCGGCCCCCTGAGGTCAACAGAGAGCTGAGCGTTGAGACAACGTTGCTGATTTACAGTTCAATCTACGTTCCTACCATCATCTGTGGCCATGAGCTGAAAGAAGATGATTACTGATAGGAGTGTTAGAAATGAGCTTACTCCAAAGGGTGTCTAAGCTCATCTGTAGGCATGGGGTGAGGAGATCAGTCATTTGGCTGGAGCGAAGAATAGAGCTGCTACTTTGCACTGAAATGAGCTGTTTGAGGATGGCCTGGACAGATTACATTTCAAGGCTAGCCTGCCGCCGGCCATCTCTGTTTAGACTGCTGCCCCCACCCATGGACAAGTAGTAGAAAAAGGATGGATTTTAGGAGAAACTGAACATTACCAGCACAGGTACAGTACAGCATCTGCAGTGGAATAAAGCATAAATCACAGCAAAGCAATCCTACAATCAATCTGCATTCAAACTCTTAAGCTCAACACGCACTCAGTGGCAATCCCGTAAAATATTGTGATAATGTCGACTGAAAAAAGGTTACAATGATCTGATGAAAAAGAGGCACTACTAGTGAAGATCTGAAGACACCAGCGTTTTGTTTTTGCTCCCTCGTTAGCACCTGTACCTGCTGCACCAAGGATCATTGTCTCTAGTACTCTGAGAGCGTGTAACTATGAGGAGCAAGATTTCCTAAAACGTCATATGAAGGAGGAGTAAACAGCCTAACTGAGATGTTGCTTTTTTTGTCCTGTTAACCACCTTTATCACTAATTTCACACCTAATTAGAACACACGGTAAAGAAGCAATGCATATCTGACAGTAGGCTAGGAATTACTAAGGCGTCACTGGGCATATGGACAGAGCTGCACTGCAGCACCAACAACTCAACGTTTGAGAGGAAAGACCACACTTGTGCACCCCTGCACCGTTTCTCAGCATGGACAAATGATTTTCATTTAAGGAGTTCTATATTGGGCCTTTTTTTTTTGCACACAGTGCCCAATCAACAGCCAAAGAACTGTTCAAAGCAGCCCTTTGCTGCTCTACAACTATTGCACACTTACAAAAGGGGCTAGGGACGATTACTGTGCCCAAGAAGACTAAATAAGACTTTGCTACTGCCATTATATTGCCATTGTATTATTGAAGATCCAACTTCCCTCTTGGTGGAAAGAGGGAATATGAGTTAAGTGAAGCTGAAACCACTGAATATTTGGCATTTTTACTTTTATTCAGCTAAAAGACTTCCCAATTAACTTTAAATACGCACTACCTGGCCCACACGGCTCAATGGTAGAACAAACCTATGCTGCTCGTTGGCCTTCACGTTGTACTTTGAACCTGCTGTGTCTGGATTTTAATGACAAGCGGTAAAAAAAATGCGGAAAGAACTCAAAAATGTGGAACGCACCACCTGCGCGTGGGGCTGATGATTTTATAACACTGCTTCTGGGTGGATTTTTTTATTAATTAACTTTAATATGGACATATCTTCCTATTAGGTGTGATATAAGGATAAAATTCACTGTTCCTACACGGATTTTCATTTTGCTTAGTATATATTTTCTGTTTAGTAAATACACGCCTCCCTCATGGACACAGCCTGGATACAGTATTTCAAGACAAAGCAAACAACCGTCACTCGCTCGTTCACTTCCACATCACATATGCTGCTGCTCCTCTCACGCGTACAGTGTGGTGCATTCCACCGTGTCTTATTTCATCTTTGCACCTGCTGACACGTTGCTACAGGCCCGCCAGCGTTGCTAGACCTGCAGAGTTACAATGTTTGTGCTTTCATTGACTCACCACCTGCCCGTTTGCATATTTTCATTTCTCAGGACACTCTTTATGTCTGGTTGCTGCCCAAAGGTTTCACCACAGTTCCAATACTCGGGCCTTCTTTTCCCGTTTGTTTGTCAGATGTGTTAATGTTTTATTTTTTCCCCAAATTAATGTATGTCTGTCCTTCATGCAACATTATGTTATGATACAGTGTACTTTACAGGGTGGTGGTTAAAGGCAGGTCTATTCCAGGTAGATGTCCTCTGTAGGGCACGAGAACTCCACGAACTCTTTATAGTACAGCTGGAAGGCTTTCCTGAAAAAGAAAAACACACAGCAGTCACTTCTTGACCCCAGCGTGTCGAACTGATTGATACGTCTATATTCTGTTTTATTTATAATTCAATTCCATGAGGAAAATGAATGTTTGCAAAAAAGAGTCTCGTTCAGTATTGAAGCTTGAAAAACAACAGTGAACAGGTACGGAAGCACTCTGCAAACACTGCAATGGAAACATTTTCAGGCGCACGGAGAAGCGACGGGTATGCCCGAGACCAAGCTTATTTTAGTGTTGCGTTTATTTATTTATTTCATTTATTACCTCCACCAAGGAGGTTATGTTTTTGGTAGTGCGTGTGTGTGTGTGTGTGCATCATTCTGTCTGTAAACATTCAAAAGTTTTGAATGAATTCTGTTAAAACGTTGTCGTAGCGTGGAGGGAATTCAGGATAATTGGCATAATCAAAGTTATGGACATAAGGCTTTCAAAACCCACCGCGTACACGTTGAGGTGCCCCCCCCCTGGTGGCCACTCAGTAATGACCTCACAAATGTATTCCAAAAAAAAAAAAAAAAAACCTCGGAAAAGTGATATCATACAAGGTTCTTCTGGCAACAGGAGCTGAGATATGCTGTTTTCTTTTCCTGATGGTGGCCATATTGGATTTTTTTTCCCCATACCGGCCACTAGGTGGCCACCTCAACTATTATGTCATGGTTTTTGAAAACCTTATGTCCATACCTCTGACCATGCCAAACTGGTGTGCCTCTGACAATTCTTATCAACTCTTCTGAATCACCTCCCCATTGTAAGGGTGTAGAGTGGAGTCATGACCTTGGCTTACAGCCACCAAGGTGTTCACGGCCGACTTCAGGATTTAGTGGTCAAAAACTGACAAAAGGCCTTATAACTTAGAAACTGTGATTCTTACATGTGTGGTGTGTATTGTCAACATATAGAAAGTACCATATACATATTTAAAATATCGCATCACAAGGCCAACACTGCACATATTCAGTGTTGTATGGATTCTCTGCTGAGGGAATACTGTATGTATATATGTGCAACTTGTTAAGCTGTAGCAGATGAAACCCAGCTGTAAAGTTCTAGCAATGCAAATCATGCTTCACATTGTCACTGGCGTTTTAGACTTGGTTCTAATTTGCTGCTGAGTTTATTTTACGTTGCTGGAACTGCAGTTACTAGATTGCAGATTAGACTATTGATTAGATAATTTATCACCAAGAATAACTATTCAATCAGTAGATCGCTAAAGCAATTTCTACGCCCCCTTTATCAGGATGGGGGACAGTATCGATTAATGCTTAAATTATCAAGTTTAAAGTTTCAGCGCTCTAATGTGCA
Organism: Cichlasoma orientale; assembly: GCA_034780415.1. Lineage (NCBI taxonomy): Eukaryota > Metazoa > Chordata > Actinopteri > Cichliformes > Cichlidae > Cichlasoma > Cichlasoma orientale. The sequence goes on along the minus strand of JAVDPK010000463.1, from coordinate 65,192 downwards.
GCTGCCATATCAGAGAAAAAAAACCAGCATCAAAATAAATATATGTGTTGAAGTTGCTTTGTATGTACCTCTCAGTACAAACTAAATTTGCATGCATCAGGGAAACACCCTACTGCATGTAAAGGATTCATGTATAAAACCCGAACAACATAAAGTCCAACTCACCCTACTGACTCTGCAAGAGGTTTGGTGGAGTTTTCAGACACAAACACGTGGCAGGCAAATCTCTGGTCTGCCGGGTGCTTCGTAATGAAACCAAAATACCTGCAGGGAAGATTCAAAGAAGGCATTCACTGCAGCAGGAAGAGTTGCAGACCGCCTCAGCCTTCTGGAACGATTATTTTATTTGCGGCAACTTTGCTTTCTGCTGAAGCGTGCCAGAGAAGTAAAAACATGTTTTTTCCATTTTTTTTTTGTTTGTTTTGTTCTAAACGGGCTGTACAAACTGCACGACACCTTTACCGAAAGCAGCAGCTCTGTTTTTACTTACTTGCTGTTTTTCGGGTGGTAGCCACAGAAAGAAACGTTCTTTAACTGGAAGAAGTGACTGCACTCGTTACTCTGTCAACAGAGACAGTACAAACATCTGAGGTTAACAAAAAACTTTTCAAAACTTGTATAAAAGATAGCATACAATACAATACAATGCAGTACAATATTAAAACATAATGATTACAGCTGTGGAAAGTGTGACTGATAGCAGTGCAGCATATTGTACTATTTGAACATCACATCATGAGAAAAGTAAACGAATATAATCACAACTGTTTAAAAAGACGCAATCTTGAAATTTATACAACTTATATACACATACTTACATTAGAATTACAATAGAATGTTAAAGTTGGTCAACACTGAAGTGATTACTGTGGGCAGACGTTGCCTAATACTGTATCTGTGCAGTATCAGTTGGCAGCCACATGGTGGAGCTGTGCCTCAAGTGTTCATTAAACTCTGTGCTGATATAATGAGCTCCTCTCTCTCTCTCTTTTTAAATATACACTCACCGGCCTATTTGTTAGGTACACCTGTTTAACTACCTGTTAACAGGAATATCTAATTATCCAATCACACGCCAGCATCTACATGCATTTAGGCACGCAGACACGGTTAAGACAACCTGCTGAGCATTAGAATGTGGATCATTTAAATGACTTTGAAGACGGCATGGTTGTTTCTGGTAGACGGGCTGGTCTGAAGGGCGTAGAAACTGCTGATCTATCAGGATTTTTCCCACACCTCTAGGGTTTACAGAAAATGGTCAGAAAAAGAGAAAATATCCACTGAGCAGCAGTTCTCTGGACAAAAATGCCAGATGGCAAGAATGACCAGATGGCTTTGAGCCGACAGGACTTAACAGTACCTCAGATAACCACTGGTTATAACCAAAGTATGCAAAAGAGCATCTCTGAACACACAACACGTCGAACCTTGAAGCAAATGGGCTACGGCAGCTGAAGGCCACACTGGGTGCCACTCCTGTCCTGTCAGGACAATGAGTTCACTGTACTTAAACGGCCTCAAGAGTCACAAGATCTCAATCCAACAGAGCACCTTTGGGATATGGTGGAAGATGAGATTTCCATCACGGATGTGCAGCTGACAGATCTGCAGGAACCGCACGATGCTATTATGTCAATATGGACCAAAATCTCTGAGGAATGTTTCCAACACCTCGATGAATCTATGGCACAAAGAACTAGGGCACCTCTAAAGGCAAAAGGGGGTCAAACCCACTGCTAGCCAGGTGTCCCTAATAATTTTTCCAGTGAGCATATATATAAAAAAATAAAAAACAAAAAAAAGCACCCCCCAAAACAAAAAAACAGCAAACCACTTTGATTGTAATCCATAATCTTTACAAATAATAAGCCTTCTTTCTTTAGAAATGTAATCCAAAAGCTTTCCAACCAAAGTCTAAGAAGCTGCACGTAATTATTTCACATTAGACACACAAAGGGTCAGTAAATGCCTTACTCTGTCACAGGCATAATAATCCTCTTGAACTGAAAGCTTGATGCCCTTCACACTGATCTCCAGGATGCAGGAGGAAGGCGGGTTATACTTGACTGTCATCCTTCGGTTGGTGGCAATCTGTACGACAAACGTAAGACGATGTCAAAAATGTTACAAGATAAAAACTCTTGACCTGATTCTATAATAATTTATATTATTAAAGTAATACTAAAGTAAACTTTTTTATAGTCATCCAGATATTCTTTATTTTAGATGTGATCCACTGCATCCAGCTCCACACAGCGTTTTCTGCATTTTCGGGTACAAAATATCAGCTAATTAATTTGTACACATGGCATTTATGATCCTTAATGTTGCGTTACTGTAGTAATCAGAGTCTTTACACATTCAAACACGTGTACGCAGCACGAGCTCATTACCTTCTGCATAGCTGCACACAAAACATCGTTTCCTTTGTGGTAGGGCACTTGAACTGAACCCAGAAACTTTAGGCGGTATCTGTCCATCCACTCACTGCTCTTCACTGCACAGAGAAAAGCAGACAAACACAACATGGTATACAAATAAAGGAGAATGAAGCGTAACACTGCCGATGGCATTTTATTCAGGCTGAAATTCAGCTTTTCGCAGCTCCTTCAAGGAGACAAATTAAGTTGCTGGGTTGTTGATCAGTACCTATGACTAACAATGCGTTGTAGTGCTATAGCTGTTTGCAGAAGTTTCCAAAGTAGGGTAAAACCCTCCCTGGAGTTCACGTTAACCCCACATATCAGAGCATTCACCATACAGGAACCCTCAAAGGCTTCCCACCCACAAACACAGCTATGCCCAAGGTGCTGAATCTAGAAAATCTGGCTCTGTCTTTATCACCACTGTTGACATTTCTGATGTTCATCACATGTAAATACCCCCCCCCCCAAAACAGTCAGCCTTTTGAACAGTTTCAGTTTCAGCTGTTTCAGCAGCCATTTCAGCATCTTTACTAACACATTCACACAGTCAGCCTCCTCCAAATCCCAGCACTGTCAGTACCTTTGTAGCTCTCCGTGTCCTTGGTCACCTCTATAGCGTAGTAGGCTGGGAAGATCCCACGGGCACCAGTTCGCATGTTGTAGCCCTCATACCAGTAATCCTCTGCCTGAACCTCCACCAGCAACGGGTCATCCACCTCCAGCTCCAACTCGTCTTCATGGCGAGGGACAAATCTGTTGAGAAAGTCGCTTCTTTATGTGGTGGCTGCACATTTGACTGCATCGCAAACATGTTCTGAATTTAAAAGGTTTAAAACTCAAACAATGGTTTCCTAGCTCACCACGAGGTTAACCATTTCTGCAGACAGGTAACAGGTTTTAAAGTGTTGTGAAAAAATGTTAAATATCAATGACTAGGTAATTACACAGGTGCTAGGTGGTCAGGTGGGTTGCCCACAGTTGTAAATGCACAACAAAAATACACACTATTGCACACAAAACAGAATAAAAACCAACCAAATGCAATCAGTTCCTTGCTTTCAGCTATGCATTAATAATATCCTGTTCCATCGGATCTATTGGTGCACATTAATGTTTGTCCCCTGTGCCTACATCAATGTGAGGACAGTTTAAAGCAACTGAAAATCCAAAATGTTTTTCTTACTTTAAAAACAAAAAAAAGTAAAAGGAGAGAAACTGATGGATTGAGTGTGTCACAGGAAAAATCTTTCTTTTTCCCCCCCACATGTAATTATGCCATTCTTGGATATGAAAGATTGGATGTCCCACAATTTGTTACAGTAAACGAGTGCAAAACAGAGGTCATGCTGTTTGGATGTCCACTTGAAGGATGACCTTTACTGCAGTAAAACCTTTATTAAAATACAGGTTAAAACCCTAACCTAACCCAATCCGTGACACAGATTTGAGAAGAAAAAAAATGCTGTGGTCAAGAGCAGTTTCTTCCAGCTCAGAATGATCTCCAGACTAAAATCTTTTCTAAAACCAGCGGATTTGGAAAGGGTTAAGCACGCTTTTGTTATATCCAGACCAGACTACTGTAACACATTTTGTAGAGGAAGTAATCAGTCACCTCTTGCTTGTTTACAGCCTTGGACTGAGCATTACAGAATCCAGTCTAAAGTGGCACTGCTTGTATTTTAAACTTCAAATGGTCTTGCACCTGAATATGCGGTGATCTGCTGCATCCATGCACTCCCTCAAGATCATTACAGCGGCCTCAGACAAGCATCTGCTTTGAGTGTTTTGAAATCCAAGATGAAGACGCACTTTTTTTGTCAAGCTTTCCAAAACTGCTGATATCTGGAGCTGTGGTTGGAGCACAGCTTGATTTTATGCAAGTTTATTTATTTTTTTTACTTTTATTGTAAAGCACTTTGGTTTTAAACATGCTATAAAATCTACTGACTCACTTATTTAGCCTTTTGGCAAGTCACCCATATCAGGTCAGGACCTTGAAAACTTGTACTCATAAAACATTTTAACACCCCATCTTTCTGGGGGGGGGGGGGG
>JAVDPK010000463.1:41614-55222 GCA_034780415.1 Cichlasoma orientale | reverse complement strand
CTCTCTCACACACACACACACACACACACACACACACACACACACACACACACACACACACACACACACACACAAACCTTTTATTCTATTGAATGAGCAGGGACTCTTTTGTCCGTGCTCCGTGGTGTGCATTTAAAGGGACCGGACATTTACACAAGCCGCTGGGAACACACACTCACACACACTCACACAGTCAGCCTCTTTAGGCTGTTTTCTGCTGATTGTTGACTGAAACCATGAAACGTCTTTCGTTTCCTTTCCTAGTTTCAATTTCTAAATGTGGAAGTTAAAAACAAACAAAAAAAAAACATTGTCTGTTCATATAGATTTTTATAACGTCTACAGATCAGTTTCATCCATAAAAGAAAGGCTGCTGAGTCAGAGTGAAGCCAGTGAACACTGCCATTTAAAGAGCAACTTATCAGTGATGCACACAGATACCACAGGGCGTGGTTGGTCGTGGTGACATCACTGCTGAGTGCAAACAGGTGAAACTCAGCATCCAGCCCACACCCACGATCGGTCACGCCAACAGAGCCCAGTGAAATTAAAATTAAAGGATAAATAAAATCATAGAAGATGATCACTAAAATCATATCAGTCCGATCAGAGCACCTGAATATTGTGAGTTAAGTGTCGGGACAAGAGTCCGAGTCAGAAGGCAAAAAGCATCGCAAACCAGAGTACATGCAGCAGCTATACACGAACACTGGAATACACACAAGCTGTCAGGACTCAAACGGAGGACTCGACAGCTTGATGTGCTCGTGCTTTTTAAACGAAATCTACAATCTACATTTTTATAAACATAACAACCAATAAGATGACAGATCTTACGGCACTCACAGCATCTAATTTAGGCCAGAGAAGGCCGCGGTTTTCATTGAGAATTTAGCATTTAGCTGCCAGAGACCAAAAACAAAGCAAAAAGAAACTGAACTTAAACTTTTCAAAAAATGTCAAACACCAATATGAATCTGACCATTATCACTGTTTGATATATCGTGTGCCTCAGTTGTATATTTTAATTGCTTCCAAAAGAAGACTTTGGTTTAATTCTAGATATCTAGATAACTGGGTATTATCTTAGAGTTCAGCAGATGGAAGGAGAACTGGAAACTCCCGTGACGACAACATGCGCAAAATAAGAGCTTCTCCTCCTCCTCTGTCCGCCCACCACACATGACTCACTTTCCATCTACGTGTACCAGGCGGAGACAGGCCTGTTGCCATGGCAAAGAGTGAATCAGCAGGTGGGGAAACAACTGCATCGGTCTGACGAGTCAGCTTCAGAACAGCCGTAAGAAGATCAGCGAATCAGTGATTTGAGTGAAATGGTTTGCCTTGACTGACAGCTGTCTCAGCCTATCACACCCAGCTGTAACAGCTGCGTCTTGCTCGTCCCACCATATTTGGATTTTCCGCATGAAATTAATTCAAAATAGAGAGAAAAGCAAATCTGCTCGAAACTGTGCAAAATTATTTTTTCCTTGCACATGCTGCTTTTTTCTGCTATTGATCTTGACTGTATCTAAGTATGCCTTCCAAATCGGATACTCGCACTGCCACGCAAACACACACGCACTTCAACACACGAAGCGTGCCAGATTAGAGTTAGATTAAAAAAGGGGGGAATCCTTTCCTGGAGGGACATCTGTCTTCCTGGCCACTGACTGGCGTCAGTCATGAAGCAACTATGAAGACAATCTCTAAAGCACCATCCTCCTCAGTAGTGGAAATGGCCTATAACATGGGGACCTTTGTCTGCTTCATTTTTCTAATATTTTTGTTTAACAACTAAAAGACAGAATCAGAACTGATTATTATTGATTTTATGAGTAAAGAAAAGTAATTGTACCTCTTTGATTTTACCACTGCACAAAAAGATGCTTCATGAAATTCAGCCTTGTAATTGTCAGGCTCATAACGTCCCTTTGGACATCACAGGATTTAAAAATACTGCTTTAAAAAATAAGCCCCAGTGTGCTAACCCTGATCAGCGTTCAGAGAACTCGCTGCCAAACGATGCAGAGCTAAATGTCCCGTATAGTTCTGCATTTCCACAGACCCACTGACCTGGAAATAGTCGCCCACTACACACAATCTCCTTCCCTGCTAACAGTTCTCACTGTGAGAAAAACAAATGAATGACTGGAAATATTCATTTCATCAGAAACTTTCAATCTCACTGAGCAAGGATGGACACTGTGAAACTCAGTCTTCACTGTCAGCTCTGTCTGAGCTGATTTAGCCGTGCGCTGTCGATCAGAAAAGAGCCACAACAAAAACAATACTTTAATAAATCTACTTCAGCAATGGCAGCATCCAGCAGACATCAGTACACGCCTATGGGCAATTTAGAACCCCACTAGCTGCATGTCTTTGGACTGTAGAGGAACCCGGAGTATCTGGAGAGAACACACACAAAGCCCCACAGGCAAGCGCCACACAGAAAGGCCCCGGCCAGATGGTGGATTTGAACCCAGGACCTTCTGGCTGTGATGCAACAGTGCTAACCACCACGTCACTTTGCTGCCCACTGATGCTATTTTAGACCTAGATTTTGCAAATGCATATTGTAGCTTTATGAATTTTATTTTACTAAAACATGATCCACTGATTTTCTTGATCACACCTGATGAACTGAACAAAACACTTTTCTGACCAACAAGAACCAACAAGCTAAAAACTCAACACTCACTACTGCCAATGGATTTATAGATGTATGTGATGATGCAGCCTGCTGCTTCATGTCTTCCCTTCCTTTCCATGTACAGAACATTTTTAAGGAACCTTCACATTTTTAAACTGTTTCTTTTTTCTAGTTGCTGCGTAAAGCAAAATGTTGCAGATGGGACCGACAGGAAGATCTCCCAAGTTGAAAAACAACAAAGACCAATTATTTCAATTCTGACGGCTCAAACAACCCACAGGAAGAAAGCAGAGCGATGAGCAGCGCAGGCTTTGCTTCCACCTCAAGAACAAAGCACAGACAAATACAGAGCTGCTTGGCTGATCATGTTGACTGCCTGAACTCTACAGAGACAAACTCACTCAAGATATACATTATTATGTATATGCCATGCAGGCACTTGTGCATTTCAGTGTATCGAAGAGTATATTTCTAAATGTACAAGCATCCAGTGGAAACATGTGAATAAAATAATTTGTTTTCTTGAATTACATACATGCCCTCTTCCTCTCACATAAATTCCATCCACTTAAGCGGTCTAATATTTGTATTATTTGAATTAATGTAATGTAACATGTAACATGAATTCTGACTCTCTCTTTCAAAGCTTTCTGGCCCATTTTATTGTATAGTTTGGATTACAGGGCAAAACAGTCGTATGGCTTAATTAACCTCATTCTCTGCAGCAGCAGGAAGCTCTTTTCACCTAATGAGTTCTGATAAACCCACTATATCGTCACCTGATTAAAATATCTGACCTAAGTCATTTTTTATTTATTATAAATCATCATATTTTCCATGTTTGGTGACTTAGGCCATTATTTTTTAGAGGGTGATGATCTGCAGCACCTACAGAAACGTCACCGAGGCGTCCAAACCTCTCCTGGAGCTAGCTAAAGGTTTTCATGCTGTGCACATTTGATGGGTTCTATATGAACTTGGACACTGACCTCAAACCAAGAAGATCAACATTATAAGCAATGAATGTTCTGGCCTAGTAATTATTACTGTATCACTGTATGTTGTTCTATAGTAGATGCAGTTTTTTAAACAGTGACAACAAACGTGCTTACACACATTTATATGTCTACACTTCTGTCCCTTATTGATACCGTACATTCTATAACTCCTTTCCCAGCTAAAGCCTAAAAGTACCTCAAACAAAATGTCCTCCTTTTGGTTTTGGTTCTCACAGATATTGATGTACAAGGATGGACACACACACACACACACACACACACATGGTCACGAGCTCAAGCGCCATTTAAGCACAAACAGAGACGGGCACCAAGGCAAAAAAAAAAAAAAATCTCAGTGTCATCACACTTGAGGCCATTGTTCAGTCCAGAAAACAAATTCTGTGAGAGAACCGATTGTAGTGAATCCAGCGGTGATGTCAGGCAGGTTATCGGGTTATATTTCCATTTTCAAAGGCAGCATTTGTGGGTGAGGAGGATCCGATATCAGCAGATTAAAAAAAGAAAGAAAAATACTGAAACATTTCTGCGGTCCTTCCGCTTACTGATCAATATTTGTCCATCTGCCAGAAACTGTGTAGATGCGTGAGTGCATGTGTGTCTGCGTGTGTGTGTGTGTGTGTGTGTGTGTGTGTGTGTGTGTGTATGTGTGTGTGTGAGTGTAAGGTTAAGTCAGGCTATACCTGTGTGCGTGGCACAATTGGGAAGAGGTTAAGGGTCGTGGGTCTCTTGGGCCGATAAGTATCCATGGTAACAGGTGCTGCGGGGTCCTTGGTAACTGGAGGAGTTGAAATTGCAGGCGCCTTCGAGGACTCTTTGTCACCGCGGTAACCGTCAGCACCATCGATGAGGTCCAAATGCAGCATCTCTGCCTGAAGCTGGCCGACTGCTCCTAGCTCCGCCTTCCCCGACATGCTATTGGTTCCTCGCCTCACACGGCCCTGCAGGGATTGGAATAAACACGACATCAGTCAAGACAGGGAAGAGAGCGAGAGCGAGACTGAGAGAGAGAGAGAGAGAGCGTATGTGGATGGAATGAGGAGATTGAGCCGGCCAATTAGAAGCCACTCTGTCTTCAGCAACAACACACTTGCTGCCAGCACTGGGCCGTCTAAAGCTGAGAGGGACTATTTCTAGCATCAAGCTTCTCTACATGACAGTATTTACCTGCATTAATGAGGCGAGAATAAAGACTCCCTCTGCTCTGTTCAGTCTCATTTTAGTCTCAGCCTTTTGATGAATTTCATTTGGTCTGGGTTCTTACCCAGCCGGGTTATCCAAATCAGTTGTGATTACATTTCACACTTTCTTTTTAAGTTAATAATATTGCTCCTAGGGGAGGTTGTCATTTTCCCCTAATCAGTAATCACTCACATGTCAATCAAAAGATTTTTTATTTGATAAGGAATCTAACTCAGGTTAGAGATGCACTGGAATCAGCTGATTTCCAGTTTTCTCACCCCTGACTGGTCACCGGCTTGTCAGCTTCACATATATCCAATTACAAACAGGCAAAGAGTCTCACACACACACGCACAGCTAAATGCTAACATGCTGTTAACATGGACACTCTTCACTGCAGATGAAAAGAAAAAGTTCACCACAGTAAATCGTGGGGGGACCACCATGAAAACGTTGATAAAATCAAACCTAAACTGGTATAAATATTCACGCCCCTAAAAGAATCAGTTGCAATAACTTCGACCCTTTCATGCAGCACAGCAATCAGATCAAAACTTCAGTTTGTCCATTGCTTTGGTGACAAAACATCTGAAAATCTAATGACTCGGTGACTAAACAATCGCTTCATTAAACGGGAGCACACCTTTACATTAAATTTACTCTAATTGTAGTGATCCACATTCACTTAACAAAAAATCATAGTGTGCAATGACATGACACTGTGGGCAAAAAATAAATCAAGTCGTGTTGATTTTGTGACGAGATCCACTTTGACGTCCTTCGACATTGCTGCCAAAATCAAAGCAAGGACCACACAAGCACCTCATCTGAGAGACGGTAAGTCAGAGGGCACTGGGACAGTTCAGTCTGCTTCACTTATCATCACCATCCCTGCAGCTACACGTGCGCACACACACACACACACACACACACACACGCACACACACACACAGAGCACATGGCAAGTCATTGTTAAGCCTATTATAGTCTTTAGCTCCCTCTTTGCCTCACATACACAAAAACACATAAAAACAAACACAAATAAAATTTGCATGCAAAACAACTCCGATGTGTTGGAGGTCTGTCACCTTTACACTCACTGCAACACAAGGAGAAAAAAAATAAAGCTGTTAAAACTTTAAGGTTTTCAACCTAAAACAATCTGTTTAGTTATTACAATTTGAGAGACATAAGCCAAAACTCAGTGTGACTGCTCTAAACTGAACTAATTAAACCTAAATATTATAGCATTAACGCCATATTAATAAGTTGTGATACTGAGTAACATAATTGTTTTGCTACAAATTTCTTTTTGTTTGTCTTGTCTATAAAATATAATTACATCCTTTTTTTGAATTATCTTTGGAGTCATATTTGTTTTGAACTTTTGTGCCAGGCCTGATGGAAGTTATCGGTACAGTAAATGGACTGGTTCTGACTGGCACTTTTCTACTCTACACGAGCACTCAGAGAGCTTTAGACAGCATGTCTCATTCATACGAGCACTTTTTACATCTAAATGCTTTCTAACTAACAATTACACACACAGTCACACTCAATGCATCAAGACCAATTCGGGGTTCAGTATCTTGCCCAAGGATACTTTGACATGCAGACTGGAGCAGCCGGGGATCGACCACCAACTGTTTGATCAGTAGATGACCTGCTCTACCTGCTGAGCCTCTAGGCTGATTGGGGATTGCCCCCTCAAGGCAGTGGTGGAGGAAACACTTGTGTTAACACTCAGCTGCCACAATAATCACAGTCATTACCCCTTAAACTGTTCTAAGAAAGAACACCAGTGAGAAGTATCCAGTTTCTCATGCGGCCCTTTGGGAAAATGAATTACCCACCCCTGCAAAGGTTCAGTGCCCTCAATTTCTCAGGCAGATCCACCATTTACTTTATTTGCTTGCCAACTGGTGATGTCACGGGCGCTATGTCCATCTTTTATATACAGTCTTTGATGTGTCATCATCTATCCATCTATCTATTCCTCACACAATCCAGTTATCCATCTTTAATCTGCGCGACACGTCCAACCAACCGTTTCACATTCTGCAAATACCTGTAAGTGATCTCAGGTGATGAGCTGTGAGTTTCTTTTAGCTCAGTTAGGCCATATCAGTGTCTTTCTAATAACAACCATCCTCCAGCCATTATTTTTCTTCTTTTGTCTTTCCCCGCTCTCCTTCGGTTCACCTTTTCACCTGCTAAAAATCAATACCTCTTAATGCAGCCTGCAAGTCCTCTCCTCATGTTTATGACCACAAATTATTGCCGGACCCTGGAGAGCCCTGCCCCCTGTTGCTAGGAGACAAGAGGCTCAGTGACTAAGGAAATGATGCTGCCTTGAAGATGCAGTGATGCTCATCGTTCTTCCAATCAGAGCAGCCGGAGCGGGGGGAAACGCAAGACAAGGCTGAAAATGGCAAAGCACCCCAGACCGATTGGTCAGCTGCAAACCAATGCCATCGATTTAAACAACAAGTCGAAATATAAAAATAGAATATCTGAGTCATACAAACTTTGAAGGGGCCTGAATGCGTATGCCAAGTGCAAAGGTTTGGCTTCACTCTGCTCTTACAAAATCCCATTTAAAACAAAATTCTTAGCTGAATGCTGATTTCCTATCAGACTGCTCAAGCTGTGCCATCCACTAGTTACTGTTGGACTGATGTGACTTTGTGTAAACAAAAAAAAGGGACACTTGTAATGAAAACCCCACTAAAAATAATGTGTTATATTACTGTTTCATTACAAATAGATGTCACTGTTGCTTACAATCAACATGTTTTAAGGGCTAATATGCCTTTGTGGTGTTATCAAGATAAAAAAAAAAAATCCATGATTTCAGCTTTAAATGTATTCATGAAAACCAGGAGAGGTTTGGATTCTGATCCGTCCTCGTAAGCAGTGCGCTCCATAAACGTGAGCACACAGCCGAATATCAGAGCACCTGCTGTCACGGAGCTTCTTGTTTATTAGCAGCAGCGGAGCCAAACGGGGCTTCTCTCGGTTCCGTTGATGAAGCAGCTTCCTCTCCGCTGTTACCGTGTGTGGATGAGATGACGTGTGCCGTATCCATGGGGGCAGCGTGCGTGCATCTGTGTGTGTGTGTGTGTGTGTGTGTGTGTGTGTGTGTGTGTGTGTGTGTGTGTGTGTGTGTGTCTATAAGAGACAACACAACATATATATTCAGCTTTGACATGTGCAGTAGGTGAAAGAAACACTGTTGCCATGGAAATGGGTCTGCTTCTCCACTGGTGTTTTGCTAGAGCCACTCTCGCTCGTCCTCACCCTCCTCCCTCTCTCATTGCTTCATTTTTTTCTATTGCTTCCATCCTTCAGCTCCCTCCCTCCCTCCCTCTGTATAGCACCCTCTTCTGCCCTTCTGGATTAACAGGATCTGTTTTACTGATATTTATTAATACAGGTGCAATTTGCTATAAAATTCCCTTTAAAAAAATTTTTTATGGGCCCATTTTATTTTAAAACAATACTGTCAAAGTTATATAGTGCATGACAAATATTAGCAATTTAAATAACACACGAAGGCCTGCGAGACCCTTTTATGAAGTTCATTTCTGAAGCATTAAAATATCACCGTCCGGGTGACGGTGGCCAGAGGCTGTTCTGTACAGCGTGGCGTTTCAACAGCTTTGCTTAAAGGTCTATAGCACATGTTATTAGAGTGAAAAGGAACATTTTTAAGGACTCGTGCCTTTTCAAAAATGAGGAGACAAAACACGGCAGCACACTGAGAAGAAGAGAGCCTCAACCAACCCAGGTCAGGCCTGGAGCCGTGGTTGATACGTCATCATCTAAAAACTGCTGTAAATACTTTGACTTATGGTCATTTCACGATCATAGGACTAAATAATAAATAAAAGAATAAAACAGCCTTAAGTATAGAAACTAGAAACATTCGTAGAATGAGGCATGGCATACTGGGAAACAGCTGTGTAACACGTGTACATATTAGTGGAGACAATGCCTTACACTGAATGTTTGTTTTTGAAACAAGTTTGTGACGACTGCTCACAATCTAGACATGATCTGAAGCCTCATTTCTTCATGAAAGGTAAATCTGTGTTTAGGCCTTTTGTGTGTGTTTTTGCAGTTACTTAAATATGATTGGCCATCCTCTCTGACCCCAGCCTGACATGTGACAGTTCCACACACGACAAATGACTCCTAATCAAATCCATTCACCCTTTCACTCAGGCATGGAAGCACTTTCCTCTGTCTCTCAGCGGTCTTAATAATGCATGTTGTCATTTTATGTCTCTCAGAAACATTAAATATCTTTAAGTCTCATTCTGGACACGAGCTGCTCTCCATTAACCCTTCACGAACCTTTGACAATAGCCATGTGCACAGTAATTTAGATAAAAGCCCACTTTCTTTGTTTTAGGCTTCTGTCTACTAAACTAGGTCTTCTTCAACAGGGGCTTCTTAATCACGTAATTAAAAGTCACTTTAGCGGATTCGTGTTTGTTTGTTTACCACAAAAGTGAATCAAAAGCTATTTAGTTATATTGTCCTGAGAGCAAAACAGAAAGCAGAAGCTTTGTTTGAAAAGAAAATCTTCAGATAAAAGCACCTCAATAGTAATTTAGGCTTATTTGGTGGTAATTTAGCTTCAGCCCTGTTGTTTGGTAGTATTTTAGGTTTAGTCCCACTGAGTCAACAATAATGTGTTGTGTGCGCTCTCTCTCTCTCTAAAAGCTGGATAAAAAAAAGAAAATGTAACATGACTGCTCGTCTGCACCACGTCTCCTTATGTAATGGTGTCCAACCTGGCAAAAAGGCTCCCGGTGTCCTACAAAAAATGGAAGGAGGTATGGATGTTCCTCACAATAAATTCCTAATCAGTTAAAGGGAATTTAAAATTTAGACTAACCGACTACTCTGAAAGTAAGAAAACTCAAGTGTGGCTGACAGTAGAAGTGACAGAACTTCTTACTGTCACGACTGCTGCAGGCAAGGCAGGGAGGACCCCAGTGCAGGACACAAGGCGAGAGCTTAAATAAGACTTAATCTTTTATTTTAAGTACGGAGACACAGATAGCTGGTCAGGACTCAGCTGCACAAGGAAACACGACACTTGGAACACAAAGGAATACAGCAGGAAACATCAACCGAGACGTTTAAAGTGACGAGGACCCGAACACAGAACTAAACAACACTGAGACCTAAATACACTGAGGGAACGAGGGGCAAGTGGAAACAGCCGGGGAAAAAAGGTGGAATGAATGAAACTAATGGCCCAGGATCATGACACTTTCCTGGCCTGCATGCACCATAAACATGACTCTACTGATTGTGACTATTATATATTAGTCTATACACAACCATATTTTTATTTCTTCATCAAAACACTGCCAAACTGAGCTCTTTTTACAAGATGCCATCTATCTCACTGTCCAGCTTGATGATATACAACATCTGGACATCAACTCAGATGCAGAAGTGCTGTTGTCCAAAGAGCACAGAATTTATGGGTGAAAAACACAAAGTTAGCTACAACGACAATCAATCACCCATAGCTCAGCTTTTATTTATTTTTATATTAAGTTTATATTTATTATTGCATACTGTACACCCCAGTGAAATGTCAGGAAATTATGGGGAAAAATATATATTCCACTCAAGCCTAATAAAAGGAGATATAAATCAAAGATTCTGATATGGAGAGGAAAAAAGGAAATCCCCAGATGATGAATAACCTGTTTTCCTTGCAGTGAAAATGTTCTCAAGAGGATCTGCGGTTATTGTTTGAGTTTACTATAATTGATAAACAAAATTTGCCCAATGATTAATTCTAAAAATGTATCATCATTGAATTATAAAATATCTCATTCCTATCCCTATCAACACTGCTGCCAATCAATGCTTGCTCCTCCCTCCTGATGGATCATTTAAGTCTATCTTTAAGCAGTCGGTGAATTCTGAACTTTACCTTAATAGTTCTCAGCCACAGCACTTAAAAAGCCCCAGAGTTTGATCTACAAAATAAATCCATCCATCTTCTTCCGCTTGTCTGGGGCCAGGTCATGGGGTCAGCTTATCTTAGAGAATAAAGAGTTGGTCCAGCGTTCCATGACCAGGATGAAAACCACATTGTTCCTCTTGAACGCGAGGTTTGACTAAAAGACGACCTCTCCTTTCCAGCACCCTGGCATAGACCTTCCCGGGGGAGCTGAGGAGTGTGATACCCCGATAGCTGGAGCACGCCCTCCAGTCCCCCTTCTTGAAGATGGAAAGCACCACCCTAGTCTGCCAATCCAGTGGCACTGCCCCAGCTCTCCAAGCAATGTTGCAGTGATGTGTCAACCAAGACAGTCCTACACCATCCAGAGCCTTCAGGAACTCAGGGCGAATCTCATCCACCCCTGGGGCCCTGCCACCAAGGACTTGTTTTATAGTGTATGGGCAAACACACTGGGCCGCCTACAGATTACACCTACAGTAGCTGCTCGACTCGAATATCTAGGAGGAAAGAAATTTCACAAACTGACGTGTCACAGCGATGGCATTCTGTTACAGCACCACACCTGAATTCAGTGCGCTCTTTAGAATGACCCGTGTTTTCACAAACGCTTGTAAATGCACAATGGACACCCCTGCGCCCCTCTACTCAGGCAGACACCAGGCATGTCTGCGGTGTGTGATGCTCCTTCCATGTGACTGTACATTATTGATGAGACAAGATACATCCTGAACTCCCATGGGAAGATGAGCTCACTGATGAGTTCACCTCAGTGTGACTGTACATACACTGAGGGCTTCCTGCCCAATGTTCTGAAGCTGCGCCGCCTCCTCATGCATTTTTTAAACAGACTGGGCCTCTAAAACCCTGTGCACTTTAAAATGAGAAGCAAAGGCAAGGCAGTGCCTCTGAGGTCAGTGATTCCAGCTGAAATAAGAAGAATGTCAGTCTGTCTGATCAAGCTGATTCAGTCTTTTTCCGTGGCTAAACAATTTGCGGGAAATGTTTTCAAACGCATCATAATTTGCATAACAAATTAAAAAAAAAAACTAGAAAGAAGTGGAAAAGAAAAAGGAAAAAAAGCAGACACAAAGACCAAATCACTGGCTAGCACACTTCCAGCATACAGGCGAATACTCTTATGAGAAATGTTTGTTTTGTTAGCCAGTTGCTGTATTTGTTTTTTGTTATCCGAGCTTGTTTCCTAAAAGCAGCTCCCTTTAGTTTTAGGTGACAGGATTGAAAATGGTCACAAGGCAAATACAGAACCAAATATGAAGCAAAAGAATCAAGCTGTGTGCAGCTGTGGAGTGGGTTTAGTGCCATATGCAATATTAAATGGATGCTTAAAAACCTCAATGAAAAAGCATTGGTTAAAAAATAAACACTGTGATGTCTTTTTTCTTTTTGCTACAAGTTGCCTCTCTCTGGTGTCTGTCTAACAAACAACCATTTCCTTCAGTATAATGTTCCCACAACATCTGGAAAAAGCATACTCGGAGCCAACACATGTTGTTACCGACTACCCCAAACAATTACATGACTCTGTCCTATATTTATTCATCAGCAGTTAAGGTACATCTTTGGTTTTGTAACTCTGGAAACCAGAACTGTTAAATACACAACTGTCCACAATCCAATTTCAAGCTTGCGACTCTCGTAGCTGTTATATAGCCACAAGATCTCCAGGACATCTTCAAATTCACGTTTTATTGTAGGCTGAAATGGGAGCTTATCTTTAGATGCCTCTAGACTGTTTAACAGTCATCCCTCTGCCCTACAGTATAAGCATGCAACAGCTGATTGGTTCAGTAGAGTGGGTTTTACCAAAAGTATTAGGGTCATGGGTAAAATCCCTGTTTAAGTCATTGTTTATTGCTCTTGATGCAATTCTTTCCCTTAGACATATAGCTTTTGAAATGATAGAATATACTAATATGTGATCTAGACATTGACTATACTTTTGAACCACATTAAAAATTTTCAACCTAGATATCTGAAAATCCAGACATCTACTGTAAAACTGTACTGTAATCAGTAGAAAATGGCTCAATAATTGGTTACATTTCTATCTGTCTTTTTTTTCTTAAATAAAACACAATTTCTTTGCACCCTAATCATTGGATAATTTACTGTAGAGATGAACAAGAAGCAGTGCTAGCAGCTCACGAGCTCCACATTGTTACAGAATCTCAACACCACTGACAGGTTTCAACCAGTTCCTGACTCCGAAAGCACGTCAATCCCCTTAGACGCCCACCTTTATTACAGAATGTCTCGACCAATAGTTTTCAAACATCTGATGCCTAAAGCACACCAAAGATAAGCCAACATTTCATGCTACATAATTTTTGTGGAAAATAGTATAATAGTAAAAATAATGACCATCATTTGAAAATTTTCAAATTCATTCTTTATTATTATTCTTTAATGTGTCAGATGAAGGCACTTTTGATAACACGTTTGCAGCATTTGGCCCTACAGTACTATTTAGTTAGTTGTACTTGGTTCCAGACAAGAAAGCGATCTGTTTTAATCCCCCCCCCCCCACTATCAATCAGACCCTTTGTGTGAACTGATATAGAAAATTTAAATCACCATTTTGCACCATTTGTATTTTTGGTACCTTTTGGAACATTTTTATTGAATTAAACTATCCATCAACACTCTATGACAGGCCTATTCAATTACTTTTTCTTCTGGGCCAGATTTGAAAATTTTGAGATGCAACTGGGCCGAAAACCCCTACTTATATTATTTCT
>JAVDPK010000463.1:27076-41514 GCA_034780415.1 Cichlasoma orientale | reverse complement strand
AAACTCTCACAGCAAATATTTAAATTCGTTTTTGCGGCTTACGTTGGGTCAGTCGGGGGGTGGGCCAGTCAAAGGGGGTCGCTAATTGAATAGCCCTGCTCTATGATGATGGTTGCAACAGTTTACACAGGGCTTGGGCTCATTTACCCAATGACAAATGAACGGATTCAACAAACTCAAGCTAAACTGAAATTTTAATCACATTCTATGAATCTACCACCATCTACTTACTAAATAAAGCTTATGACACACAGTTGTGAAAAAGAAAGTTTCCATAGAATTCTGTTAAAAACTGCATCCTTACTGCTTCCACAGGACAAGCAGCAGCGAGGTGCTGCAAATCAAATGCACTTGCTATAAAAGCAGAAAATCTGGCAGTCTGCTGGTCTGGAGCAGTCAGGTGTATGTTGGCCTAATGTCATCCCTGGAGTGGACATCCCACCAGCAAATTCACCCCAAGGTCAGATTGTGCACTGCTTGGAGAAATTGCCAAAAAAAAAAAAAAAAAAAAAAAAAATTAAATAAGAGCTACATCTCAGCTGGCATGTTAAATGCTGAAGTTCATGACACTACAGTTAGAGAAAGACTGAACAAGTTCAGCTTGTTTGGGAGGCTTGCCAGGAGAAAGCCTCCTATCTCTAAAAAGAACATTCACAGAACAAACCGCAAGACTTCTGGAACAATGTCCGTTGAACAAACATGACTAAAGTAGAGATGCTATCAGCATACCATAATAGTTGGTATGCATTGCACATGGTGGTGGAGGCATGACGAATGACTGCACGTTGCTAAACCTCGGCCATAGGTCAAGGAAAAGAATCAAGGTGTTGCATTGGCCCAGTCAACATCCACACCTCAACCCGAGTGAAAAGCTGCGGCGTGACGAATGCCTGCAAAGTTGTTTTAAAGGCTACTGAATCATGGGGGTATACTTAGTTTTTCACAAGTATACCTTATAATTACAGTCCACGACTGTAAGTATAAGGTATAGTTTAATGGACTCACAATCTGCCTTAACTTGTCTCTTTTCAAATATCTGCTATTATTTCCTACTATAATTTCTATCCAATATGCTTTCCCAAGCTGTCACTCAAAAAGTGTCTCCTTGGTTTTATTTTATTGCCCATCAATCCGCAATCAATAACCCAAAAAGGGGCGCATGAGACTGCCAAATGGAGGGGACTGACATTATCAGGACCAATAAGCAGGGCCTGCTTGTTCCCTGCAAAACAGTATTTTAAATAAACTGTCTCCTCCACAGCATCGAAACAGCTGCTCTCATGTGACGAGAGTGAGAACACATGAGATTTGTTGTTGGTTGTGGTGCGAAATTTGTCCTGTTTGCCATTCAAGGGGCCATTTTAGCTTCTGAGGCTCTTCAAGGGGATGAGTCATCTGTGTTCACACCCACAGACATTTCTAGCAAAGAGTGCTCACATTCAGTAATCTGGGGCTATAATTAGCTCCCTGGATAGGAAGACAAGAAAAAGCTGTGAAAGAGAACTGGCTTTTAAACCCAAAAATATTCCCACCACTCTGCATAATCAGAGGGGTTTTTTTTTTCTGTCAGGTCACCGCCTCACCCAAATGATAAAACCTGCAGAAATAATGAAAAAGGAAAAAGAAATAGATATCTCATCTGTTCACATAAAGGCCACTGTAAGAAGCCCTCTGGTTGCCTAGGTTACGGCAGTAGAGCTAAATGGAGGAGGAGGAGGTGATAAAAGATCTGACAGAATAATAAATTTAACTCTGCCTATTTTCTCCCTCAGCCCCACTCTACTACTATTTCTCTCGCAGTTACATTTCATACCTGCCCCAGTTTTGTTAATGACCCGCTCATTTATATTCTAAGAAGAAAAAAAAACAGGGTGCTGGTGGGCCCGCGGTGCCCAAAACCTTCCTGAAATAAAAATCTTGGTGGACTTCGACAAACAGTAAACAGCTCAGAGTGAATTATTTAGCTGCCCGGGATGGAGCGGGGCGATCGCATGCGATCAGACTCAAAGTTTTTTTTTGGCGAGCGCCTCTGATGCTGTCTGTCAGCCACGTCTGCCTCTGGCCCCCCTTTCCCCTGCTGGCAGGAAGCTGAATGCAGCAGCTGTTCATTACAAAACACTACAGAGAGGAGAGAATGACCCTCAGCTGAACGATGCGTCAAGCCACCTTTCAGTGACACATCGTGCAATGAAGATGACGAATAAGACTAGAGGTTATGTATGAGAGGAATGTATAATGCAAAATGAATTTTTTTTTTTAACTTTGCATGTTTGTCGGCAACCTTTTCGAGTGGACAGCTGTCTGTGATCTAACCTGAGAGTGTCACTCAAAAACTCTGAGTTCCCAAAGAGCCGCATCAAAAATAATGTCACAGTCTTTGCAGGAGGAGTAAAGCATTTTTTGTCTCTAAATGAAATGAAAGAATATAGGGATAATATAAAATGGCGACAGGCTGGCGACCTGTACAGGGTGTACCCCGCCTCTCGCCCTATCACAGCTGGGATAGGCTCCAGCCCTCTCACAGCCCTGAAAAGGATCATCGCAAGAAAATGCATGGGTGGATGGATAAAATGGCACACAGTGACAATGTGACCCCTCACCACAGCTACATATAACTGAGCCTATCCTCTATTATACTATAGCGCTCATTCAGAGGATTTTGAGCTGCTGCTCACTACTAAAAAATGAGTTGTGAGTAAAGACTGCATCCGCAGCTGTGTCAAGACATTTGCTTAGAACTAGCTCTTTGTGGGACCATCCTACCTTTATATCTGGGCCATTGCAATTGAGGCTCATCCCGCGCTCATCTGTGATCTCTGTGATTTCGGAGAGGTCGTCGTCTTCAAATTCATCCAGGCTGATGTCATGGGTCAACCTGAATGAAAGGGTAGATTAGGGTGAGAGGGGCAAGAAGAGGATAGGGAACAGATAAGGGTTTTTTTTTAATCCTTGTGACAGTACATCTCAGAATCTCTTGTTGACCCAATTATTTATCTCTCCTATGCCAAGTCCAATGACATATTTGAATATGGGCGCAAAACAAAATCGAGCTGCACAAATATTTATAAAATGTAAATAAATATTGTAGATATGGTTACTGTTTTGTGTCATTTCTGAGATGAGCTGAGTTTGGATTCAGAAAATATAATGCAGTCATGCTTAGACCTCTGAGGGATTTAGCATTTATAATTAGTACCCAGCTCCAAAAAATGAGACACTTTGAAAACACCTCAGGTCTTAATGGAAAAAAAAAAATCATGCTGGATATTTATACTGATATGGAGTACTACTGGCTGTCACAAAAGATGCCACGTCGTTTGATGGAAATGGAAATCATCAACCTACAGAGGGCTGAAGTCAAAGACACCCCGAAAATCAAAGTGAAAAACTGATACAGCAGGCTGAAGTTTAACTGAAGCAACTCAAAACAGTACTCGGTATTTTGTATGGCCCACGCGTGCTGGTGCCTAATGAGAGGACGGATGGTGTCCTGGGGGATCTCCTCCCAGTTCGGGACCAGGGCACCACTGAGCTCCTGGACAATCTGAGGTGCAACCTGGCAGTGTCAGATGGATCAAATCATAATGACCCAGAGGTGTTCTATTGGATTTAGGTCAGATGTGCGTGTGGGGGCAAGTCAGTAGCATCAATGCCTTCACCCTCCGGGAACTGCCGACATAATCTTGCCAAACGAGGCCGGGCATTGTCGTGCACCAGAAGGAACCCACTGCACCAGCTTAGGGTTTGACAGTGGGTCCAAGGATTTGACCCCGATACCTAATGGTAGTCAAGGTGCTATTGCCTAGTGTCTAGAGGTCTGTACGTCCCTCATGGGTTAAGGACCTTCTACAGTCCTGTCTCCTGGATTCTCCTCCATGCTCTTGAGACTGTGCTGGGAGACGCAGCAAACCTTCCGGCAGTGGCACGTACTGATGTGCCATCCTGGAGGAGTTGAACTACTTGTGCAACCGCTGTAGGGACCAGGTATGACCTCATGTTACCAGTAGTGACCCTGACCCTAGCCAAATGCAAAACTAGTGAAAAAAAACAGTCAGAAAAGATGAGAAGCGGAAAATGTAAAACCTGTAAATCCATTCCTGTTTTGGGGGTTGTCTCACTGTTGCCCCTCTTGTGCCCCTCTTGTTAATTTCATAAACACCAAAGCAGCTGAAACTGCTAATAACACTCCCTTAAATTATTTTTAGAGGCAGACATAAGACTGTGCTATTTGTGATATAACAGCATTATTGTGTGTGAGATTTGTGTTTTTTTTTACTGCCTCAGAAATGGTGTTCCTCTTTAATGACTATTATCTGCTCTTTTTCAACAGAAAACAATCAGCAAGCTTCCAGCATTTTGTGAATAACTCCATCTGCTGTTTGTAAAAGTGATTTTCCACTGGCACCACTGCACTTCATTCATCACAAGTGGGAGCAAAAGAGACACGGCACAACTTTTTCTTCTCTGCTACTTAGTGACAATGAGCTATAGGGTCATTATTCAAAGAAAATAATGTGTTACACATTATTCATTACTTTTTTGAAAGGTAATGTATCTTATTTACTCCCATAAGAAGGTAATTCCTTACACTACTTGTTACATTACTTTTGGGTTACTCTGTAATCTGCACTGAGACTGACACTGCACTGTCACAGTGAGGACACACATGCTGTGTCTTTCCTTTAATGTTTATGAACACAAAGCCAACAGCAAAGCTGGTGGAAACAGCTCAAAGGGCACTTCACAGAAAAATGTTGTTTCTATTCTGCTATAGAAACCAGTGTGGATAGAAATAGCTACAATGCTACAAGCCTGACTGCACATCCCTGCTCTTGTTACCTGCAGAAAATCAGGTTGACTTTCACCACTACCACCTTTGTATTAACGTGCTGTCTTTGCAGATCCTTGCAAAGGGTAGCAGTGGATTAGTGCATGCAGCCTGGGCTCACTTTGCACACTTTTGTAAAAAAAAACTTGTGAAAGTTCATTACACTGAATTCTGTATTTACACCAAATTGTAGCCTCAGTTTCCTGTTCTTAGCTGACAGGTGTGGCACCTGGTGTGATCCTCTGCTGCTATAGCCCAACCACGGTTCCTTGGTTGTAGCATGTGGTTATTTGAGTTACTGTTGCCGTCCTATCAGCTCAAAGCAGTCTGGCCATTCTCCCAGTAAAGTAGCACTTTCTGAAATACTCAGACCAGCCTGTCTGGCTGCAACAACCACACCAAATCAAAGTCACTTAAATCACCTTTCTTCCCCAATTTGATGATTAGGTTAAACTTCAGCAGGTCGTCTCGGCCATGTGTGCACAACTAAATGCACTGAGTTGCTGCCATATGATTGGCTGATTAGATATTTGCAATAATGAGTCACAGAACAAGTGGCCGTTAGAATACAGTGCATAAAAAATTATTAGACAGCCTGTCATAAAAACAAGAAAACACAATTATTTTAGAAATCTGTCAAAAACTTGTGTAAAAAAATCACTTGTTTTTTTTTATTAGCTAAATAACAAACTGAATTCACATTTTTATACCCAAATTTGAGCGGCACACTGGACTTCTCTGAGAAGACAAAAATTAATCAACCCTCACATTCAACAGCTAAATCAAAATGTTCTGTTCAGGAATGCATTCATTTGGCATCTTAATAGAAAATTAATAATAATGTGTATTAATATTTTTTCAGCTTTTTTTGAATAACTTCAAATTTTATAATTCTTGTTTACAACATTATATTGTAGCATTTAAAAATATTCTGATTAAAGAGCCTGCATATAAACCATGTTAATTACTGTTAATTTATGGCAGCCGTGGCACTGGGTGGTGGTCTACTAAATTTGTTAAGTAGTGCATATAATACAAGTTATGACATAATTGTTTGATTACTGACTGTCTTGTATTTTACTTGACTTGCAACCTAATGCATGGTGGGGGGTTATGGAGTATCGCTGCCTACTAGGCATTACAAGGCATGTTCTGTCTCCCTCCTCTCACCCCCAAGCAGCCACAGCAGATGGCTGCCCTGCCGTGAGCCTGGTCCTGCCGGCAGTTTCTTCCTGTTAAAGGTGAGTTTTTCCTTCCCACTCTCGCCAAGTGTTTACTCATAGGGGATCGTTTTGATTGGGTCTTTACTTTACAATATAAAGCGCCTTGAGGTGACTGTTTGTTGTGATTTGGCACTATATAAATACAGCTGAATTGAATTAATTAGACTCACTGAACTGGAACACTCTCCTGTTTATGATGTTTGTGGCTTCGTGAGCCTTTTTGCTGTGTTGTTAGTTGTTAAAACAGAATGCACAACAAATTTTCCTTCTTTTTTTTTTGGTGAGTCAAATTTTAGTATTATTTGATTATGTTGACAGTAATTAGTGGGTATGTGTGTCTGTGCAATGCTCATCTCATGGGCAATGCACAGACACACTATTGTCAAGGCACAAAAAAATGCAGATTAGGAAATCTGAAATGGTATTTGCAGAGAAGAACAAAGGTCCAGAACGCTCGTGAAGCAGGAAGGGAAATGCACTGTCCTGCTGTCAGTGGCGGGATTCAATTAACATGCAGTAAACAATGCTTCAGTTTTCCCATCTGCAATTATGTCTCCATGTTATCCCTTTACCCTGCAGCCTCCGGGCATAACAGACCGATTCAGCGCAAAATGTTATTAGAGAAAGAAAGAGAAGATGACAGTTAACAGGAGCGAGCTGTCAAATAAACCTGGTGAACCTGTGCAGCTACCATCCCCCACTGATGCATGATGCTAATGTCATTTCTGGCTGTTCTTGCAAATGTACATACAGCTGTGACTGTCCTTAGCCATCACATGAAAGAGGATGGGTACAGAACGTTAAATAGCCTAAGAAAAAGCATCTGTTACCTCTATAAGGGCTGAAGAAGGGACATGGACAAAATGAAAAAAGAAAAGGGGACATTGGGAAAGTATATGAATATAACAGTGGAATATGTTTTCCTTATTAAAATAAAGCAACTTGGAAAAAAAATGCATCCAACTTTGCCATCTAGCTTTTCCAGTAACAGCAACACTGCATGTTCCTTTTTACGGCTGTTCATTTGCCATCCAGGGTCGATTTTCTAACATGAGCCAGAATCAATCAATCAATCAGAATCAAAAGCCTTTATTGTCATCAAACACAGGTGCTTGACAAAAGCGTGAAGCACAACCTGGGAGCGCCGAGCCGCTGTGTCTATGAGCGCCGTCATCTTGCTCTTTGCTTACCTAAGCAACTAATCAGATTTCACTATTTATGTGAGTGACTTAGGTGACTGAAAATGAAACTACTTTATATTTCCTTACACTTAAAAGTGTTAAAGCTAAAACTCTGCACAGTCAGAGTTACAGATACAGCAGATCTGACCGCTCATGTGGAGCGCAGGCTTCATCCAGAGGAGGGCTGCTTTATTACAAACTATTCCACTGAAAGCTGTGTTACAGCTGAGCTGTACACACCATACAGAGGAACACAAGACATCCACTATATTGCCAAAAGTATTCACTCACCCATCCAAAAAAATTGAGTTCAGGTGTTCCAGTCACTTCCGTGGCCACGGGTGTATAAACCAAGCACCCAGGCATGCAGACTGCTTCTGCAAACATTTGTGAAAGAATGGGTCGCTCTCAGGAGCTCAGTGAATTCCAGCGTGGTACCGTGATAAGATGCCACCTGTGGAACAAGTCCAGTCGTGAAATTTCCACACTGTTAGTGGTATTATAACAAAGTGGAAGCGATTGGGAATGACAGCAACTCAGCCACAAAGTGGCACAAAAGTAGGGAGGGGAATATTTAAATAAACTAAACAAACATGATTTACTATGGTTTGTAGCACGCAGTTTAATGCTAAATTTAATGCTGAATAAAGCACGTCTTGTTTTAGTTACGGGATTTGTGATAGTTTAAGTGTTTATTTATTTGGAATTGCAGGTGGAATGTGACTGGTTGGGATCTGACAGTAAATAATGTTTGGTATTCCTCTACAGGTCAGCTGTTATGCATAGATTTCAGGTTCATATTGCGGAATAGTCTGTAATAATGCAGCTGCTCTTTGGATAAATCCTGCTCTCCATCTGAGCCTCTGTCCTTAGTACCTGACATAGTCCCCAACAATTTCTAACAGACAAGTTCCCCTTTACAGAAAACCACACTGATTCTTCTCCAGCCTCATCTTGCTCATCTAAACTGACACACTGTTTTCCCAGAGAAGCGCGTGGAAACCCTGCTCACACTGTATTAGTTTTGTTAGGACATAAAAAAAATCTGAGCCATTAATTTGTGCTTCCCTTGGCAGTAATTACTGAAATGAGCTGAGTGCATCTTTGTATATAAATTAGCACACAGTTAGTGGATCACCCAAAGAAAGTTCCACTGCTATGGACAAAATTTTGCAAAGGCATCATCTCATGCTAACCTGAACTCCAGCTTTCAGTCACAAAACTGAGCCTGTGCCTCCTCGACAAACCCACACTGTAGCTCTTAGATGCAAAAAGAGGGTTTTGTGCTGTGCAGATCACTAAATCTGTCCCTAAATACCACGATGACAGCTTTGACCACTCATTTTGTCTTTCTTGCATGAAAGTTAAATTCTTACATGAAATACTCAATCAGTTAAGCCAGTGTTTGTAGACAAGTCCGTCACTTCTATTCGAACTACAACCTCAGCAACATGCTAGCGACCAAAGCAATCGATTAAACCACAAACAAAGTGCATGAAAGTCCACCATGCATAAGTATGTCATGACATTCAAGTAAAAATATGAATCGGTTAGCCTACACAGTGGTAAACATGAATTGGGAGGGACTGAGGTCATAATGGTAAAGCAAACCCTGAGAAAAGTGTGAACAGCAGACAGTGAGAGGATGGAGAGAGTCATAAGGACAAAAATGACTGCGGGGGGGGGGGGGGGGGAGAAAAGTAAGTGTTAGGAGATAAACCGCCTAGACAGGACAGTGTGACCCCTGTACTGCAGTGAATTGTGGGTAAGGAAGGATGCAGGCACCAGAGAAAACCAACAGAGTGTATAATACAGAGCAAATTATATTGTCACACATCGAGGCTCCAACATCACAGGGTGCAGGGCGAACAGTGGAGAGGGTGCTCAGATCAAACAGGCTGCACTGTCACATCACAGTTAATGTGTGTAATCTTTGGCGATTACACAATGTTCCAGTGTGAGTGTGAGTTCCCGGGTCCACAAGAGATCTTACAACAGTGGATGCATTTATTTCCTAATAGAAATTTAGAGGATTGAATGCCAATTAAGAAAATTTTACAACTGATTCCTTAAGTGTATACAATCCCGATTCCAAAAAAGTTGGAAACGGAACGCAATGATCTGCAAATCTTATAAACTCGTATTTTACTGACAATAGAACACAAAAAACATCAAATGTTTAAAGTGAGAAAATGGTGCCTTTCGATTCAGAGAGAATTGAATGAGAATTTTTCTCTTTTTTCGTGAAATTTAATTTAAATATTTTAAATATAATCTGTACAGTAACCTACAAGAAGCTTGCTGGAAGAGGCTATGTGGGCGGTACGTTTGATGCAGTAAGCAGACTGTTTTGTGAGTCACAATCGAACCTCAAATCGTGTCTATCGTGTCACAAAAGTTTCAAACTGATGACCAGGCTCCATGGGGTGTTTAGATGAAGCTTTCTCTCATACGTGCAGTACCTAATGGCAAGTTTGGGGGGTATTTTTCCTTTACTTCTGATAGTAATGTAATAGTAATAGCATCAAACAATCCTATCCCATTGACACAGTCTAAATCTATCAACATTTGCATATATGTCTGCAAACACTCACTCTGCCAAAGAAACCCACTTTAATTTTTGCTACTGAACTCTAAACAGATCTATCCAGAAACTCCCAGCCCCCATGCACCCTTGCTAATTCCTCCACAATGTTTACCCATCATCTCACTACACTCACAACCCTATCAGCAATCAATGCAGGCTGATTCAGCAGGCTGCTTGGGCTGTCCAGGTCAGAGATCCCTGGGACACATTTACTGTGTCATCATCACTGAAAGTGAGACACAGCAAATAGGGTCAGGATGTAGTAACAACAGGCCGACACCAACATCATCACCGTGACACTGACACAGGAAATCAAATAACGTCTGCAGCGTCTTCCACAGGACAGGACTTGAGATTCTACATGCAGCTGCGCATAGCTGTCGTTCTTCAGGAAATCCCATTCGATGTCAAAACTAAAGGCTTCACAGTTTCCATTTTTCAGCAAACAAGCTGAGAACACATATGCAATATGTAGCCTAAACAAGACAACAAAACCGCGATCGCATCCTGCGTTTTTCCAAAATTTGAAGAGATCAAACTTCAAAACTAGTTCTGAAACAGAAAGGAACACCTCCAGGGAATTAAAGCTGGCTAAAAAGGTGCCAGATGTCTCGAAACATAAATTCCTCTCTCCAAGATGTCAAAGAAAAGTCGAGTTCACCTCCCTTTGGCCGATTTGAGGCTTTCAGGATCAAATCGGTGATTTTGAGCCCATTCTCAGCATGTATTATCTTACTGCCGCTGCCTCAGCATTAGTTAAAAGTATGAAATTTGATAGGGCGGTGTGATCGCCTGCTTGTGTAAACCTCTGTTCAGGTAGGTGCTACATCTTATGAGCGGCATCACTGACTTGCACTCTGTTTGAGGTCTGCGTGATGGACTCGATTATTTGATTCGATCATTTGCTTTAATTAACGTGGGTTTTAAACTGCGGTCGTTACCATGTGGTCCGGCTTTTAAACGGTCCCTGCAGAGAAGGCCCATCAGTTCATGTTGCAGAACAACTTCAGATGCTAACAGCACTGCAGGACGGATGTTTCCGTTTTGTATCGCTAAGGACGTGGGGCAAACTGCATTATTACTCTGACAGCAGGAGGTGACCGGGCAGCCTGCTGCCATGTTTGCGTCTCCTTGGCCCGTCTCTCTGCTTGTGTTGATGAAGGGCAGAATGACCTATGCTCATGCCATGATGGGCCCGGCCAGCTCAGTAATATATATAAGAAACACCCCAGTGTAACATTGACAGAACTATATTTATCTAAGGCTTGCTTGCAAATAAACTTACGCTCACAAATGCCACGCAAGGTCAAATAGAGATGACGGTCCTTATTTTCCTTTCAGCAGTTTTCTTTGTGATGTAATATATAAATCTGTGAGAAAAAGACACTTTTTCAGCGGTGAGTAAGAAGAATATGGTAAATGTAATGAACCCTCCTGAAAAAGAGCAATAAGAAATTAAAAAAAAGTGCTTCTTTTTTTTTCAATTACAGTGTTTGATGATGCATTAGTGAATGCAGGAAAGCCATGCAAGTGCTGCGCTCTCATGTGTTTCTGTGTTGTGTTGCTCTGGTCACGCTTTGCACCTTTTAGCCCGGTATTAAGTCGTCACAGCAGCTCCAAGTATACCCTCGCCCAAGTCTTTCGCCTTCTTTTCTACCCATTAATTCACATATTTATACGAGATTACGAGGCTGCATGCTGTCGATCCTTCATCGGCTTCGCCCTCCTGCAAGGACGGGACCATGATCAGGACCGTCCCATCCAATTCAACAGATCCAAGTGCAATCACCGCCTCTCCATCATCAGCTGTATATAGACAAACTCTGAAGACAAAAATCCATCCACACAGCTGCGCCGGGATAGGACGCTTCCACCGGCAGTCCCACTGTGATACACATACATCAGGATAACGTGATGTGTGATTGCCTCTGTGGTCCTATTTTTGGTCAACATAAAGCAGCAACCTCCGCTGCACACTCTACCCCTCTTGTTTAATTACAAACATACACACAGCCATATGCATCCGCTTTCCTTCAAGGGCACGCATGTTCTGAGAAGATGCCATACAGCAAGAAAAAGGAACATTAGCAGCTACACACTCGCAAGGTCACGCACAGCTATGATGCTGCATGCCAATAAAAAGAAAAAAAACCAAAAAAACAGAGAGAATGAGAATGATGTCCTACCATTTCTCCCACTGGTCCTCCATCCAACCCTCTCCTCCTTCCCCTCCCGAATCCATACTGTAAATGAGGAGGGCATCCACAGCCGAGAGGAGAGGAGAGGAGAGGAGAGGAGAAGGAGAAGGAGCAAGAGGGTTAGAAAGTGAAGGAGGCAGGGAGGGAGGGAGAGAGGGAGGAGCGAGTATAGGAACAGAGCTGGAGGAGAGGGAGGAGGGGTGCAGCTCGTCCAGGTCGATGGAAGTGGTGTCTGATTCAGAGCCCTGCTGCTGCTGCTGCTGCTCATTCGGAGGGAAGAAAAATGGATGGGGGATTTTTTCCCCCCTTTTTCAAGCAGAGGGTTTGAAGCCACCAGAGCAGAGTAGTATTATATAATACTCTCCCCCTCTCATTCTCTCTCTCTGATGTTTACTCAGATTTACTACGGCAATGCAGGAAACTGCTGGTGTTAGCAGATCATCTGACGCCACAGGAAGTCCAAACAGCGAGAGGACTGTCCTCCTGTGCTGATGTCTTTCCTCTCTCTCTCTCTCTCTCTCTCTCTGTGTAAAACACTGTCATGCTCAATAATTCATGAGGCCCATTGATCACGAAAGACTTCTAATTTTCCCTTTTCCGTCTCTCTTCCCCTCCATTCATCTTCTTAAAAGAAAATTCTGGCTTATCATCATTTATCAGAAAACTACTGCACTCTCCAAGGACTGCACTCAGTGCTGAGATCTGGCACCATGGCGACTTTGATAAAAAAAAAGTCTGACAGGGCATAAAACAAAAGTAGACAGGTGCCCAAACAGGTTGTAAACAGTCACACAGTTTATCCAGATTATCTGAGGCACTTACACTATATTGCCAAAAGGAATTCAGGTGTTCCGATCACTTCCATGCCACAGGTGTATAAACCTAGGCACCTAGGCATGCAGACTGCTTCTACATGTTTCAGCACACCAAGACAATTTGGACAATTTCATGCTCCCAACTTTTTGGGAACAGTTTGGGGACGGCCCCTTCCTGTTCCAACATGACTGCACACCAGTGCACAAAGCAGCTCCATAAAGACATGGATGAGTGAGTTTGGTGTGGAAGAACTTGACTGGCCTGCACAGAATCCTGACCTCAACCCGATAGAACACCTTTGGGAAAAATTTGAGCAGAGACTGTGAGCCAGGCCTTCTCGTCCAACATCAGTGTCTGACCTAACAAATGCCCTTCTGGAAGAATGGACAAAAATTCCCATAAACACTCCTAAACCTGTGGAAACCCTTCCCAGAAGAGTTGAAGCTGTTACAGCTGCAAAGGGTGGGCCGACATCACATCAAACCCAATGGATTAAGAATGGGATGTTACTCAAGTTCATATGTGTGTGAAGGCAGACAAGCAAATATTTATGGCTAAATAGTGTATTTTGAAGCAAACCTGAAAATGTCAACCATACTGTTGGTATAAACCTCTTATTATTCAAGAAAATTGAACAATGCAATTGCAACAAAACACCTAACTAAACAATGAAGTTCAAAAGTGTTCCTGAAATAATGTAGTCACATTCCCATTTTTGAAATCCTCAATATACGCCTGATTTTGAGCAGGAGGGCCTACATTCTCTACAGATGAAAGGTGCCCAGAGTTTTTTGTCCTACAGCGGCCGCCGTAGCTAAGATTAGGCAACTGAATTGAGAGGGGCGAGAAAACAGAATTCAGTTGACTGCAGTCTGCAATCTACTGAAGTGAGATTTACACACTGTGCCTTTTAAATATGTAACCATGGATAATAGATAATAACAGTTTGCGCAGAACACCTATTTGGTTATCTGCCAGGTGAGACGAGTCTTTTAAAAATGTTCCTGCTTCTTTGTTTTCTATATCAAATATATTTCACTGACTTTAAGATCTGTTTACCTTTTGCTTTGACTGATAAACTCATTTTTTCTTAAATTAATGTACATATTGTTATTATGCTACTGCAAATAGGAATAGTGGCCTAGCCTCGAGCAAGCAATAAGCCTCGATTTTCTTTCTTTCTTCTCTTTGCTTTTATTTAATTGTCTTGTGGCTACTGTCAGGCCAACAGTTCAGCTCTGATCAAGCTCTTCCTGTAGCATGCTACTTTTAGCAAACAAGCTCTGACAAAACCTCAGTATACAATCTGCACACACCACCAAATAAACATCTAATCTATCAAACAGAGAGGTAATACACTACAGCGTAACACAGATGAACACCAGCAATAATTTCTAATAAAAGTTACGCAAAATCAAACCTCACATAATGTTGCAAAGTGTCGCATCGATTGAATTTAATAAAGTGTGACCTTTTTCCAGCTCTTGGGTAAATTATCTTATTTTCTGTAGCTTTCTCTCAATACTGTTGTAGCGACCATCAAGCTACTTCCAATTTTAGTCGCTTCTGGGTGCGGGAAATCCTGGTCCTAACGCGCTCAAAGGT
>JAVDPK010000463.1:8312-19147 GCA_034780415.1 Cichlasoma orientale | reverse complement strand
GACACAACAAAATTTGTTTCGATAATTTTTTGTAATCGAATTATTCGAGTTAATCGATGAATCGTTGCAGCCCTACTCACATCAAACAAATGTTCCAGTGATTAAAAGAAATCAATTGCAAAATTAGCCTCAGTCATGAAGGCAAGGGCGTAACTTTGGGTCCAGCATGGGGGGGATAATCTCTCTGGCTATTTATTTATTAAATCGTTTACTTTTCTAAAAGGATTCAGGAGATTTTGGGTTACCCGTATTAGAAATACATTGTGATGCTTTTACTATGTATTTATTTAACTTTCTTTGTATTTACTCTGCATCTTCAACAATTAAGAAAAGGCTTTCATTTTTCACGTTTCTTCCGACATCCGACATTCAGTCATCTTATTTAAAAATAAAACTGAAAAAGAAAAAAATAACAAACAAAAGAAACAAACCCAAAACTAACCAAGGCTTTTATCACACAAATATCTTTTCACAACAATCAGAACATTGAAAACTGTGTTGAAGAAGCTGCAAAGTTGTGGTGCTGTTTTTTTTCCTTTGAGGTTATTTTCATCAGATTCATCACTGCGAAGTGGGAGCTGAAGTGAAAACATATTTGTGATTAATAAAAAAAAAACAAAAAAAACAAAGCACATAATAATAATAATAATTTTCCCATTTACCTTTGGAGACTTTCATTTACCTTTTGGAAAAATCAGTTCCGTCCGTCGTGTATGGCCTCCCTGGCAAACTAATTTTTCCTCTTTTACGCTGTAAAAAATTGATGGCAAATTAAACACACATAATGAAGCTGGAGGTGGGGAGAAACAAGTCAATCCTAGTTATATGTGCTATCTGACACCAGCTAACAGTATTATGTTTTAGCACCGATGCTTTCAAACTTTAAAAAGGTAGAAAGTCGGAGGACACAGAACACTGGAAGTTTAGCCCTTTGCTCTAAAAAAAAAAAAACCCGATTTTAATCATAAGTGACAAATAGCCTCCTTAAATATACACAGTTCTTAAAAATATCGGGCACATTTATAAACAGTATTGTTTTAAGACTTTTTTATATTTTCATAGACAATAAAGCTGTTATTATTTTGCTTTTGCAAGCATGGGCTTCTGTCACAATCATCAGCACTGGACCTGTTATACAGTACATACATACACATTTAATAAATGTTTCTATTGATCAGTCCACAAGTAACAGGTGGAAATACCCTTAAAACTGTGGATACATGTTATTAAACCGTGATCTGGGTTTCTGAAAGGCCATCAGAGACTTTCACTGACAAAAATCAAAGATTTTAGCTGAGTGGATGACATTAAATCTTGAAGGATAAAACACGTACAGGTTGTAGAGGTTGGTGTTGTTCAGTTCCTGCCAGTCCCTCCAGGTAAAATAGTGGAGACAGCCTCTCTCTGGACAGGGAGTGTGCACCTGCTGGGTCAGTCCTGGCCACTGCCTCGACAGCGCAAACATCTTGGACATCACTGTCAAAATCAGATCCCACATCTGCCGAAACTCTGAAAAAGGAATTGAGCCACTTGTACTGCAGCTGGGCAGCTCATTTGGTCCGAAAATAAAATAAATAATAGATTTCATTTTACCTTTATCCTTCTCAGGCCTCCGGCAGCGTACCTCTATGAATGAATCTCCATCTTTGATCCTCTGTCTCACCAGAGTCAGTCTGTTTCCACAGCAGAGGAGACACAGCTCCTTCCCCACCCAGTGAGTCGAGTAGAAAGAGCACGTCTTAATGACCAGTCTGATGGTTATGTATGGTAACCAGCAGAGATCAGAAGATTTATGGTTCATGAAGTTTTTGAGTGAAGCAAGAATAAGAAAAAAATAAACACAAAATAATTTAAAGTTAGAAATCAATGAAAATGTTGGAAACTGAAACTGATAGGCGACCATTCATGCTCACATGCACACATTTGAGCACTTTAGAATCTCCAGGAACCTCTCAGTCCATTTCATTGGACTGTGAGAGTAAACCAGAGACTCCACACACACTCAATAACAGCATGCAAACCCCAAGGCCGAGTCATTAATGTAGGAGGTGAAAGTGCTAACTACTTCGACATCACGCTACAACTGAAAACATTATGAGTTTCACAGTTTTAATGATATACTAGCTTATAGGCACTGATAAAGGATGAAATGTTTTCCAATCTACCTGTGGAAGAAGCCATGTGGAATCTCAGGAAGGATGTACATGTGCACTCTGACATCATCTTGTTTGTTCTCACCCCATTTCTGACATACTGTGAGGTTGTCTTTCAGATAGATGGGAAAGAGGCAAGCTCCGTCAGGGTCTCTCTTAGACTCCCTGGCTGACTCCCAGTGCTTGTTCCCTGGGATGAACTCCGGTGCTTGGGGGTTCATGGGGCTTCTCACAAGGGTTGGGAGGCAAACCTCAAAGTGTTGCAGCAGGGTGAGAATTATGCCTTCCTCCCTCTTGGTTCCCACTACCTCCCTGACCAAGTCGTCATCATCGTCGACCAGTTTCTCCAGCTCCCTCCGGACCAAGATGCGCAGGGCTGCATTGTGCAGGGTGCCTCTGCACCGCAAGTCCTCCACCCAGATGAACTTCTGTTTCATTAGAGCCCCTTCTTGCATGAGAAGGTCTTTGGAGATTGCCTCAACCTGCTGCACCAGGTCATGTCTCACAATGGTCTGCAGTCACAGAAAGAAGTGAGGAGAATGAAAATGTGGTAATAGTAGTATAGTATAGTCTGAATTGTGTGGAAATTTTTAGGCAAATGGATGAAAAGACTGTAGCTTCTTGTTTTGACATTGGCCAGGACCAACTTTCTGTCTTACCTAACCTAACTGGATTCTCATCCATGTATACTTAGTGGTATTTGTTTTAAAAATTAAAACTTGAAGTACCACTACCGGGAATCCTCACACAAAGGCTTCCAAAGGAAACATTGTTTCTTTGAAAGTGTTTAAGCAGTGTGATTTTTCTAATAGAAAACAAGCAAACAACCACTGACCTTGAACATGGAAATGAGGAACGAAGGCTGGATAAATACTCTGTCGCTTAGCACGTCAATGTCTTCGTACCAAACGATCACCCCGATTCTGTGCAGATATCGCAAGAGGAATCGCAGTATGGAGTGGAGATGCTCTCTGCTTTGTGTCACATGGTTTAGAATTAACTCACTAAGCTCTTCAAGTAGAATAATACCTGACATAGAAAATAGACACATTTTTATTGTGATATAAAAGCAACTTCAGAGTTTTCTATATTACTTTAAATGAAGTGTAAACTTAAACTGGACTGACCATGTTGAGGGATTTGTTCTAGTGCAACAAGTGTATGGATGGCTTGTTCCACTTCTTCATAGCTTTGTGGTAAGATGCTCTCAGAACACAGGAAAACACTCTCTGATTGGATACATTTCAAAATAAGACTTCTGAATCGTACAATATCCTCAGTCTTTGTGCAGTCAAGAGTTAGAAGATCCAGCACCTGCAGGGAGAGTGAAGGGCGACTGTAAAAGGCTGTACTTGAAAGGCCAGAAACGTTTGTACATAGTATGATATATTTGGAGATCAATCAGTACCTTCAAATTGTAGTCTAAAAGACAATCAAGCTCATCCACTTGGTCCATGTAGAGAAAGGGGTCTGCGTTTTCTTCCAGATTTTTCTTCTGGTATTTTAAAACTATCTTTCTGTTTGCCAACATTGTGTTAACCTTCTCCTCAATGTCCGTCTTCTTCTCCGTGACCTCGTCCAGGTCTCGGCACTGATCACAGTGTGTTCCTACAAGCATGACCACCGCATCCGGCACACGTAGCTGTATGTTGTTTATCCAGAACCAAATCTGGTCTTTGAAAGAATTCGGGTCTGCGATGCTATAGCTGATAGAAAATCCAAATCATTATTACCTCATTTTAAAATTCTGCAAAGATAATCCAGTGAGCATAAGAGTGGCACAAATTTGACTCTACATACACACAAACACATTAAGCACACACACACACACACACACAAAACCTTTTTTTTTTTAATGTAAAGCTATACTATCAAAAAGGAAACAATAAATTGCTCACCTGGCTAAATCAACAGTAAGAATAACCAGTGCTCTTGGTGTGATGAAGACATGATGTGTCAGATAGTACTCCTCCTGACCCGCAAAGTCCCAGAGAAGGAAGCGGACATCTTGGGCATACAGCTGAGTGATGTCAATTCCTACAGTCCGGTCCTTCACTGCGACTGCCACAGGCTTCCCTTCCCTCAGGCTGCGGCAGAGTGTAGACTTCCCTGCCATGGAAGAGCCCAGGAACATTGTTTTAACTGTCCGGGCAGTGTGAGCATTGGGGTTCTCCTCCATTTGAAGGAAGTAGCTCTGAATGTCCATGACCCCTCCAACACAGACTTCCTCTGGCGGACACCTCAGTGGGTTACCCATGGCCTTGAACGTGGTCAGTTCACAGCTACCTTTCTGGAAGAGCTGGGATGGTAGCTCTGTCAGGTGGTTCTTCTCAACTGAAAGCTCCCTCAGTTTTGGTAGACCGACTAGGGGTTCAATACTTTGCAGGTGGTTTTTAGAAAGCTCCAGGTAAGTGAGACTGGTACACTGGTTTATATCTGAAGGAAGCTTGGCCAGGCGATTGGTGCTGAGTTTTAGGAACTTTAAACTTCTAAGATGTGGGAAGATTCCCTCTGGAATCGACCTGATATTGTTCTGGTTCATGTAGAGCGTCTCTAATTTTTGCAAGTTGCAGATTTCCAGAGAAAACTCTATTATCTTGTTCCTGGACAGGTTAAGCTCTATGAGGTTGGTGAGTTTCGAGATGCCGGTGACGCGTTTCAGTTTGTTTCTCTGCAAATCCAGACTTGTACACACACAAACTGGTGTCAGAAAGTCCTGAGGAATGGACTTCAGTTTTTGTCCTGACAGATCCCATACTTCCCAGCTGATTGCTGTGTTATAAAAGAATAGATTTAACATCTGGGCACTGTTTCAAAAAGCAGCTTTACTGACTTGCCTGGTGAACCTTGTAAATGTCAGCTGATGCTCTTTACTGTAGGGGTCTAGAAGCTCGGTCTACCTAAAAGCATTGCAGCCACATTTTCCATCTCACACATTCTTTAATGAAACTGAAAACCTTTAACTTAAAATTGGTTTTCCTTGAAGTGTAACTATAGTACTTGTGTACTGGGCTCTGAGGGGGCCACCCAACCTACTACTCATTACTGTGGCTCAAAGCATCTTCTTTAGACTCAGACTAACATATACCTCAGGCCATACACAAGGGGAGTAATTAGAGTAGACATTAGCTGAAAACCGCCAGTACAGCACAAGACTTCCTGTTTTCATCCAAACAAAAGTCAGACAATCCCATGAAAATGTCTCTTTTTACACAGACACGGACATCAGCTGTCACAGGCCTACACTATATCAGTATCTGAAGTACAAAATATAGTACGTTGCTTACCATTTACAGCAGCCATTTGCCCGTGAAATCCCCTTCGTGTCTTTGGCACATAAGGTATGTAGTGGTTTTATCAGGAAATGCGCTCTCAAGGTTCTGCACACAAATTTCCTCCCACTGATCAAACGGGAAGTGAACCACAAAATCTTGGTTCCCATTTGAAAAAAAAAAAGTTAGTTTGCTCAACGACAAAAAGATGGTTTTAAGAAATGAGAATTTCTGAGTGTCCTACTTTAAAGAATGACCTCATTGCTTTGTTTGTCTCCTTACTTGTTAAGAATGGAACATTTAAACCTCTGCAGCATGTCTTTATTATTAGAATATACAACACATCAGATTGCAGCTCTTTCTATCCTAAGGCCTTAATTTTTCTTTTTGACCACATAGAGCACTCCTTTGGTCCCTACACAAATTGTGGGCTGTTTACTGTGACACTGATACTGTTCTGTATATGTATTTGTCATACTTTGTCACTCCATATGTAACCACAGTTTCTAAAATTCCTTTTACATGTTCATATGACAAAATGTGATCACAGCACAGCTTTATGTTTGTGTATTGTATAATGAAGAGATGTAACATTTGGCTTTGTCTCTTAGAGCACACAGACCTGCTCACATTATAGTGTACAATATGCGCTGTATACTTTGCAAAGTATTCCACAAGGTAAGTGTAGTCTCTGCACATATAGTTCCATAATGAAGAGAAATTACAGTCTTGGTTATGTAAATGCCAAATTTTCACATGTTCAGTCCTGTGAGATTCTGGAAAAAGTAAGGAGAGAATTAAAGTTCTTCAGTCAGAGCCATCACTTCACACACAGATACACAAGTGGGTTCATGATGTTCAGGACTGGGCTCAGAGTGGACGCTGAATCTTGGGTTTAATCTGCTTACCTAACACATCATTAACAGTATACTTAAAAATAAAAAAGGATCAAGAGGTCTGGACTCCCTGATAGATTTCCAGGTGAAAATAAAGCACCTTCATTTGTGTGTCAAGCAGCAAACCCAGTGCCCTCACAGGAACAGGTACTTCTGCAGTATGGAAGTTCATAAAGGCATTAGGGGACATAATGCTTTTTATTGCAGTATTATGTTGCTCCTGTTTGATTGTTTTCACTCTGTGCGTGAGTGCGTGTGTGCGTGTGTGTGTGTGTGTGTGTGTGTGTGTGTGTGTGTGTGTGTGCTGGTGAATGAATTGTAGAGGCAAAAACAAAATGGTCTTTTCTGCTGCATGAATTTGATGCCATGTTAGCAGCAGCAGATAGAAAAGGGTCAATCTTCACTAATCATGGTGTGCTCCGTGTTAGTTTTGTTTAGTTAAGCGTGCTCAGTGAAGAAGCTTCGGTCATGCATGTGCACTGTTTGTACTCAGTGCTGAGCTGTCAGTAATAAACAAATATGGTGACTCACTCTGAGTGTGTTGCTTCAGGTGCTGTGAAGACAGGAGTGCTCTTTACACTGGCTGCGGATGTCAGTGCTCATAGATTGAGCACCTGCTGCGAAAATGTTTATTCGGTAAAGTTACACCATTCAGCAGTTTGCAGCTGTTTGAGATTTTATTGGTACTTAGATTTGGTGTCACGTTCTAATTGTGTATTTATATACTTTATATTCTGGAAAAATTGAAAAGCATCGAGAGCGCGACACGAGTTAGCATGTTAGCAGCTAAAATGTCAACTTACAGTAGCTGTGACCGTGGTAAGTGTAACTTAATATAACATCATATTCTAAAGTAATAATTGAAATAAATATTGAATCTGGAAAATGACAGCATGATGTTTATTTTATGTTATGTTCCTGCAATATGAACCACTGGCATAAATTAACTTTATATCAGTAAACCTGAAACCACGCAGATAATCGTCTTCCTCGTCACAATGCAAACATGCAATAAAGCCATTCTTCATGTCATCATGTGTAGTGACACATGACCAGCTGTGATTTTATACCTGTTAATGCAGTCAAGTTCATAATTCAAGAAAAAAAAAACCCTGAATTTTGCTTTATTGTAAGTACGTATAAATCTTACCATATGTATTTACACACTGTGTGAATTTACATACCACATTAACCTTCTGAAAGTACCACTCTGACACCTAATGTCAGAGTGGTCAACCGCATCATATTTTCACTTCGGGGTGTCTTTGAATTCAGCCGTCTGTAGGTTGATAATTTATATTTCGATCAAGTGATGTAACATCCTTTCATTCCTAACACATTACCCAGTCCATATCAGCATGGACATCCAGCATGATTGTTGTCCCATTGTGATCTGATGTGTTTTCAAAGTATTCATTACATTTCTATTTTAAATTATGACTTGAAGTGAGACTTGGCAGCAGGACTGCAGTTCACCTTTAGATGGCGCCAATATCCTTCATTATGAAATCTAGTGGCTCTCTGAGCATTAGAGTAACTCAGTCTGGCAGTGAGTCTGTGGCATCAATGTGTTGTTCTTTCTTGAGACTCTGAGACTTCTTGAGACTGTAAACAAATGTCTTATATTTAAATAGTAGTATTTTGTATTTTTTTTTTACCATTAAAGTCACAGTTTTAGCATCAAGACCAGAAAAGAAAGAAAGAAAGATAGATTTTTAATAAAATAAGCCATATTACTGTACAGTACTTTAATTAATATGCTCTGTCATGACACAGTTATTATTAAACAGTACTAGTAAAGGAGTAATACTTTGTTAAAAACACATCAAAAATAAATATAGTAAAAAACAGAATCATTTTGAAAACAAATGTAAATGATTCATTATTTACATATTTACACTATTAAACGAAGGCTGTTCTTGTGTTACTAGGTACATGTGCTCTTGTTGTTGCTTGCAACTTACAGGAACCATCCATGTGGATGTTACTTTTACACATACCACCTACC
This sequence comes from Cichlasoma orientale, assembly GCA_034780415.1. Taxonomy (NCBI): domain Eukaryota; kingdom Metazoa; phylum Chordata; class Actinopteri; order Cichliformes; family Cichlidae; genus Cichlasoma; species Cichlasoma orientale. The sequence continues at coordinate 10,818 of JAVDPK010000463.1, read as the reverse complement.
TAAGCATTGTTGCAGAGCATGTACACCCTTTCATGGAACCAGTATTCCCTGATGTGTGTGGCCTCTTTCAGCAGGACAGCGCGCCCCGCCACAAAACAGAAATGGTTCAGGGGTGTAGTGAAGTCCACGCCTTGATCGGTCACGGCTGGGCAAAAGGTGGCCCAACGCAATCTTGGGCAGGTGGTCATAATGTTATGCTTGATTGTTGTGTAACATAAAACAAACAAAAAATGGAATAATGTTTACAATTGTGAAAATAACATTTTCCTCACTGTTTTACTATTTTTTGTGTCCTAAATATCAAGTGATGCAATACAGAGAACACAATCTGAAACTGCATACGCTGATGAATTCTGAAAACTGAATTTCATTTTTATGATGTATTTAGTTTAGATTGCAATCATTCAGGATGGTGTGGCGATGTGGTCTTCATCAGTTTTGTGGGCATAAACAAAAACTTGCTTAAGCAGTTTCTAAGAATTTATAAAGAAAAAAATAGCATGCTGTAATGGCAGCGAGGTTTTAGTCAGGAAATGACATAGAACCAAAGCAAATGAGACAAAGAGGATGAAGACAAGACCCGGTGATGGTAGAGGGGACTGAAGTCAGGCAACATGGCACAGAAGAAAGTAGGTGGACAAACATGCAGCTTTGAAGTTTGTTACTGCTGCAGGAAAGGAAGTGGGTCAGAAAGACAGAACTGTGTCTGATATGCAACCCATTCTGCAGTACCCCCACATAACCAGCAGGAAGAGCGCTCACATGTCCAGGCTAGATGTTGCTTAGAGATTTTCAACGTCACAGTGACACCAAACGTGATCCATTCAGGATATGAGCCATGATTGTTCTTCCCGGGAAAAGCTGAGGTGCTTTGACACTTCAGAAATGTGCACTCTTTCTCCTTTGGTCCATCACCCATCTTGCAGGGTTCATGTCCAGCTTCAGCATGTTAAGCAGCCAGGGGTCCTGCTGTGCACCTCTAATAAACTCTTCCCTGCTCACCTTACCTGTGAAACAAAAGGAACAACAAAACCGGACTCATCGCTTTGCATTGTCACTAGTTCCACTTTTGTCCTGTCTACACAACCGACACTGCATTGTAATTATAACAACTAAAGAACGCTCACCATCCCCATCAGTATCAACAGCTGCTAATATTCGATTAACAGCCTCATCGACTGTAAGGTGGGAATCATTCATGTTCTCCTTGGAGATTCTCTTCAGTCGATAGATGCTCTAGATGTTGAAAAAAAAAAAGAAGTTTGTGTGATTATCTTTCTACCGTCTCTCAGTAACTGCCTAAGGATGGAATTTATATATTAGCATTTTTCCTAAAACATTGCATCAGTATATCTAAACACTATCCTAGATGAAGCTGTTAAAATAAACACACTGAGCTGCATCATTTTGGATCAAAGTTGTCATTCTGTAAAAAAAAAAAAAAATTTCTTTCACTTTTAGGACCTACATCAATTATTGACCGTAGTTCATTCCTGTCCACGTAGCCATTGCCGTCTTTGTCGTACACCTTGAACGACCAGCGTAGTTTGTGCTCCAGGTCCCCCCGGAAAACAAGATTCAGCGCTGCCACAAACTCGAGGAAATCAATTGTGTTGTCCTAAAAGATAGGTCAGATAGGTCACATTTGGGTTACAGGTTAACATTTTATAATGTACTGTAAGCAAGTCATTTTAGTCTCTCACCCCGTTTTTATCAAAAGCTCGAAACATGTTCTCTGCGTACTCAGAGGCTTCTCCTGATGTAGCCACACCAAAGAAACGCTTGAACTCGTGCAGAAAAAGCAATCCGCTAGGACATTCTATAACAAACCGTTTGTACATATCCTGAATCGCTTTAATGTCCATCTGCTCAGAGCTCTCCGTTTGCTGCGTCTGCCCCATGTCTGTCTTGTAATTCAGTCCATAAAACTGCGACCGTTCAGCGCGGCTTCCACGGCGAGTTGCACAGACTTAAAATGGACGTCTGACACTCTGAAGTGCTTTTTATAACCCTGTGGAATCACCGAGCTCTAGTTTCTTTATGAGGCAGGTGATTAGTGGCCTTAGAATTACTGTGGTATTACGTAGCTAGGGTTTCCTCTTGTTGAGTTAATTAGGTTTGTAGCTAATTGTGGGTCTAGGCCAGAGTCAGAAGATTGACGAGCAATTTTCCAACATTAACATGAATGCTTTGCGCACGCCAGTCGCCATATATACCGGCATCTGTAAAAACAAAACAAAAAAAAGAATGAATATTAGTTTGGGTTTGATTCCACCTTGGCTCGGACCTCTCGCTGTGTGGAGTTTGCATGTTCTCCCCGTGTCTGCGTGGGTTTCCTCCGGGTACCCCGGTTTCCTCCCACAGTCCCAAGACATGCAGTTACTGGGGTTAGGTTAACTGGTCACACTAAATTGACCATAAGTCAGATTTCAAGTCAGATTTATTTATAAAGCACTTTTCATGTATGAAACAACTCAAGGTGCTTTACATCAAACATAAAAACAAT
>JAVDPK010000462.1:191968-203375 GCA_034780415.1 Cichlasoma orientale | reverse complement strand
CAAACGTGTTGTATAAGCGCTTTGAGTGCTCCAAGAGAGTAGAAAAGCGCTATATAAGAACTAGTCCATTTACCATAAAACAAAATGAGGTTTACTTGAAAAAAAATGCTCAATATTTTTGTATCAATCCATCTTGATCATTCACTGCATTTATCTGAAAATCAGTGTGCCCATCTGCAACGATGACATTTATACCCACAGTGTCATTGAGCTCTCCAACCACGTTTTCCTAAATAAAATCTCAGATCATTCTGAAGGAGCAGAAGTAAGTAAGTGCGGAGCATCGGCATTAATTGTAATTCTAACTAAGCATGTGGCGATTTATTTACAGAGTCAAGTACCCAAATATTATTGTTGCATTATTGAAAATCCATAATTCACAAGGACAACAGTGACCCAGAAACTGAGGCAAACAATGCTCAGATTGCAGGATTTGAGAGCTGAAACTGAACGGGTGAAAAAGTAATCCAGTGTCACTTCATGACTGTTGTTTATGTTGCAGAGCTGTAACCCTTTTCTGGTGAGTTTTCTAATTCAGCGTATGAATTTAAAAAAAGTTCATTTTTGTCACACATTTATTATTAAAATTTGGTTTAAAAAAATGAATCAGATTATAGCTTTTCTGTTGCATGTGCAGGTCACTGACAATGAATCTGACCATCCAGAAAAATTACTAATCTGATCTCATGCCGCACCTTACATGTATTTTCTTACCTGTGCAAGTTAGCTGATACATCCATGCTAACTGTGACGTGTGAAATGCTACACTTTCTGTGTCTCCAAAAAGCTCCAAATTGAAGTCTTGGTTTGCTTTTTATTCCTTTCACACTCACTCCGGCCCATCCTTTCCTCTTGGTTAATGTGTTGGTTCAACAACAAATTATTTTTCTGTATTATAAGCAATTCACCACAGTTTGAAGGTTAGGTAGGGAGCAAAGCAACCAAAGCATTCTTTGATTTTAAGTGGATACCTTTCACCAAGTCTTAGTATTTGGTCATGATTTTAAGAGGGTGAACAATGAAAGGTTTTGGTAGCTGTCCCACCTTCTGTGCTCTTCCTGTGTTAGGGTCTCACAAAGAAGCCAGAAAGGCGTAATGAGGTCTGTCATAAAAGATTCAAAATAGTCCCTCTGAGCTCAGCCTTGCCACCGTTGCTGTGGAAACACACCTTCAGACCACTTAATCTGCTCCATCAGCAGCGCATTGAATAAAAAGGTGCAAACTGCCCTCAGTATACAAGTATAGAGACATCCAAACTACACATGGCTACATACAGTACGGATATGAATTCATCACTACCTTCTTATTATTGCCCTGTATTCTTTCGTGGTACTACAACACCTGGACAAATTTCTTCTGACCCTACACTCTCAGTTTGCAGAACCAGGTGGTCCTTCTAAGAAGTTGGCACACATGCATCACATTAAAAACAAATCATGACTCCCATCTGCCATAGCACTAAGGCTGCTAGCTTCTCTCTGCATGTGGTTAGCTTCCCACGCCTTACGCTAGACATGAGTAGAATACCTAATGTCCCCACTAGGTGACTCACCAGTTGGTACATTAGCCTTGGTATATAAACTAAAATTAGAGCAACTTTAGCACTGTGCACATGGCTGCAGTAAAGAGTTTGTTTGCAATGTCCATCATATAGAAAATCACAGAGTATCTGTGAAATTCTGCTACGATTAAAAAAAGTTCTGTAATCACTGAATGTTTTGAAATATACAAAAACAAACAAACAAACAAAAAAGAGACAGAATCAGCAGTAATGTGATATAAACTTGGGCATATAGTGGTCATCCTTATCATTGACTGAATGTTTCCATGACCAGGCTAAAATTGGCTGAAACTGGGAGACTGGCAATAATATCACATAACTTATGTTTAAAAACAACTGAATTTCTTAGTAACAGATGTTGCAGTCTTTTGCTGGAATCCCAATTGTGAAGTGGCCTTCAACTTCCCCTGTGGTGTATTCTGTCTATAAGCTGCTGCAGTTACTGTGAGCTATAATGTTGTGAGGGGCATTTCTAAGAGTCACTAAAAGGATTAAAACTTGGTGTGACATTTTATGAATAGCGTAGCAGGCTGAAGAACCTCCTGAGTGAAAGATTTCAGTGAAGCTGTAAGAACCTTAAAGGTGAAGGAGCAGTTCCTATTTTTCAAAGAGTGTGATATCTTTGTATTTTGGAGGTCCAGTAGAATTGGTTTGCATGCTTTAATATTTTACAAATTTTTCTCAGCATGCATTGCACCAGCACCTCTTTCTACCTTCTGCCTGTTTTATTGCTGTGTCTGTAAAGGTCCCTCCTGAAAAAGAAAAAAAAAAAAACCTAAACTGCTCTGATTGGTCAGATGGGCAGCACTGAATAGTGCTTGGTTCCGAAAATATTCCACTGTAAAATGAAGGGAATCCAATAAAAAGTAAGCAGAAGTAAGCATTTGCAATTGCACTGAAGAGAAGAGCATCTTCTCAGTATAGCACTATCATTATTCAAACTCTCCTCAGGTTCAGTTAGCATTGCTTGAGTGTGTGCCAGACTTGCCACTTGGTGGGCATTATGCAAATGCGCTCCATAGTAACATAAATTGGTAACATAAGAAAAGGCTGAACACCAACAAAGCAAGTCAGGCAGTTGTTGTGCAATGTCTGGCACAATAACTCTCTGCTGTCCGGGCTTTCAACTTGGGTAATGTTACAGACCTTTTAAATGCACAAAAAATGTGTATAATGTTAAAGGAAGAGAGTAAAAAAAACACATAAATTGCCTCTTTACACTACAAGTAGTGTAAACTACCTTTACAGCCAAGCTAATTGACTGATTTGAGAATATACTATAATTACATTCTACTGAATCCCAAATCCTTACTCACAAGCCTTTTCCAAATGACTCAACTTTTAAACATAAGATTTAGTTTAGTGACTCACTGCCATATGCATTTGATAGTCAAAGTGCAGGGTATTGTAAGGGAAACAAAACATCACACTTAGCATTTTAACAGACAACACCAAAGTACACTTTCTGAACGATATGTCTTGGTACAGGATAAATTATTTTGCAATTCTGCAGGTTGCCCTTGGGGAAGCACCGAACATAAACTAAACCTCCGCACCTGGGGGAAATTTATGTTGTGGATCTTTGATGATATTTGCAATTGAATTTTTATTGCGTAGCTGATAGATGTGATAACCAAGGATAATTAACACGGAGGAAAGTGATTACCTCACCAAAAATTGTTTTGTTCATCTGTGACTGCAGTCACAACACAAGGGCATGCAGATATACAATCACGGTACAGTAAAAAGCAACACAAATTTCATTCTGTATTTACACACAGAAGCACCAATGTAGCATTATACAACATATTAAGTGTATCAACATAGTGTAAAACTGGAGGACATTATTACCAAGGATAGTAATGTTCCAGAAAACAAACATTCACTTTGATGAATGGAAACTGTGGCTGACATCCTTCCCTAACAACTCTCTCAAGATCTTTTTGTTTAATTTTCAAAAACTTTCTACAGGACTGAAGCAGCTCTTTGAAGTGCATAATCAAGGTTGAAAATTAAGACACCGTTGATATGGGGGGGAAAGCTCAGCAGGTGACCTGAAACAAGCCAGACCAGGAATTAAAATGAGGTGGACAGGCCAAATCCAAAATTAAAATCTGTAATTCATGGGACAAAGGATAAGAAATGCATCTGAATAATGCATGCTACCATTATCTTACATTAGTTGAGTGATTTGAACTAAGTGAAATACGATAAGCGTTTTCCATAAGAGCACTTTGTACCATTCCAGGCCATTAGATCTAAGTAAGTGAACAGAACTTTACTTTCACACTGAACTTCACACCTTAAAAAACTTCATAATAGAAAGGTAAGCATTTTTTGGGGGAAACATATTAATAATTAACCTGTCTCTATTCAAACTTGGATCCAAGACAGGATAGGTACAAATATTGAGCCAACCAGCATTTCTTCATATTACAAGGAGCCAGACTTTTTTGTAATTTTTCAAAGTGGTCTTGAGCAATAAAGAACTATTTTATGAATCATTCAAGTGTAAAAAAAGGCACCTAACTGAAGGGATGAACAAGTGTTATGCCAACACATATCAGACAACTTACCAAAGAACCAATTTTAAATGGTATCTTTAGATGTTACAAGCAGCATGTCATTAAAAAAAAAAAACAAAAAAAACAAAAAAAAACAAACAAACACACAATTTATTCCCGCTTCTTTAATTGAATATATTAAAAACAAAGCCAAACAAAGCACACTTTGACTGGTATAAAATTGTGATTTTGCACCAACAAGATCATCAGCTGAAAACTTGGGCAACTGGCATATCACGGCATGGTGTGTCCTTAAAAAATGTAAGTAAACTGGAGAAGCGGAGGACAAAGGAAGTGGCAGTCCTAAAAAAGAAAAAAAATACTTTATACAGAAGATGAAGTGCATCATTTGCTGTAGATATGAAATAGGAAAAAATCCTGTGAACCCTGACACAGGACCTGAGAGATCCATCTGACCCTTCAGCTGATACATCTGCTGTTTGCTGAAGCCTCATCAGAAATGAAAAAAAAAAGTACCATCAGATTTTGATCCACCATGCAAAACAATCTGGAAAACATCCAGTTGGAAAAATGTTCACTTTTCAGCAATGATCACAAACACACTGGCAGTGCATTAAAAGCATAGCTGGATAGAAAAACACACACTGGAACACTATCTGTCATGGACTGGTCTCCCCAGAGCCTGGACCTCAACATTATTGAAGCCGCGTGAGATCATGCTGACACAGAATGCAACAAAAGGCAGCCAAAATCCAAAGAAGAGCTTTGAATGTTCTTCAAGAAGCCTGGAGATCTATTCCTGAAGACTGCTTAAAGAAACTATAAGAAAGGTTACCTAAGAGAGTTCAGGCTGTGTTCAAGAATAAAGGCAGCTCTTTAGAACTGTACAAACTCTCGTTCTGCCTTATCTACAGGATTTCCTTTCATGTTTGCACATTTCAATAAGTCGCTGCATGTATTTCCCATTTTCCTAGCAAAATACAAAGGAATAACGGGTGATTCAAGACTTTTACAAAAGCTGCACAAAAAAAATAAATAAATAAATAAATCTGAAACCTATTAAAGCAGTTCAGTGCACAGAGTCAAGTGAATGACACTTCCATCTGTTTTGTTCTACATGAAAGCTGATTTTGGAAGCTGTGACCTTATTGCTCCATTTAGTGTATCCAGTCATAAACTGCTTTGATTACATAAGACAGTTGCACAAGGGCCCCTGTGGAGCATTAAGTACAGTTACAGTTATCTCACAAAAGACTACTATAATCACTAAAGTGTAGCAATCCCTACACGACAGCTATGCCAGTGACCTTGCATGACACACCTATGGCTCTCAAAGCCTTTCAGTCCCTTCAGGTACTATGGACTTGTTTCTCACATTGCTTCTAAAGAAACTTTACCCACCAGGTAAGAACAACAAGCGGCACATTCAGACTTCAGACACACACTGCTGTAATCTCTGCTCCAGGGTACACTCTCATGCTATGCTGCTGAAAATGGCTCAAAGTCACAGATCGCAGATGACTGCCAGGAAAGAAGAGTGAAAACAAGGGTTAGGTGAGAAAACAGGAGAAAAAAATAAAGGTGGTATAAAGATATGACAGCTTAGTCAGGTTGTAATGAAAAGAACAGTGAGTCACACAAGACTGTGCAGCATATCATGCACACCTTGTTATTGTTTTTTTACTACTCTAACTCTCTCCTTTAGTGGTCTGTACACTTACGGTAATTGTAGTGACTTGCCTCAAGGAAAGTGAGTATATGTGGGAAAGAATTACTGAAGTTAATGAAGTCCTTTTAAAATAGGGTTGTAAGGATCCAAATGGTATGCTAATTTTGAGCTTATTATATGAAAGAAAAAACGTGTTAGATATGGTCCTGTAGCAATTACTGTTTACTGTCACTATTTCTGAATGTACACTTGTGGTCAAACGTTTACATACACTCATCATGGGCATGAATGATGGTAATTTTGGGCCTTTAATAATTTCTTTGAACTGTTCTGTTTCCACAGTGGAATGATTTTAGTGAAAAGAATTGGGTGCAAGTTTGAACTTATTTTGGATTTCCAGGGTCAAAAATATGCATGTACACCCACGCTAATATTTGGTTAAATGTTCCTTAATGAATTGCACCTCAACCAGATGCTTTTGGTAGCTATCAACAAGATTCTGGTAAAATTCTGGATGGATATTTGACCCCTCCTCTTGGGAGAATTGATAGAGTTCATTTAAATTAGTTGGGTTGTTGGCACAGACACAACTTTTAAGCATAGTCCACAAATTTTGGAATAGATTTGAGGTTGAGGCTTTGGGAAGTCCATTCCAGAAGCTTCATGAGGCATTTCTAAACAACTGCAGATTCCATTATGATCAATTTAAACAATTGTATGTGAGTGTAAGTTATTCGAATGTGTCACCACTTTGCCAAGGTCTGAAAGAAGACCCAAACTGTCACCCTCAGTTAAGAGGAAAAACCTGGTTAGGATGTTCAGAAACAACCCAGGAACCGTCAAGGTTCAATCCTGCCATGAACTGGAAACTGCTGGAACACCAGCATCACTGTCCCCAGTGAGACGAGTTTTACATCGCCATGGACTGAGTTAGTGCTGTGACCAAGAAAGAAGCCCCTGCTTCAAAATCAACACCTTCAAGTTCAACTGAAATTAGCAGCTGCCTACATGGACGAGCCAAATGGCTTTCATGGTCAGACGAGACAAAGATTGAGCTTTTTGGTCACAATGACAAAAGGCGTGTTTGGAAAAGTAAAGCTGAGGCTTTCAAACCCAACAACACTGTACCAACTGTCAGGTAAGGAGGTGAAAGCAGTAGTGCGACGCACATGTGTGTGTGAGTGAAACAAGGAACCTTCATGTAAGTAAATAAGAAAAGGGTTTTTAATCCTAAGTGGAAACTTTGGGAATTAAAAATTAAGCCAATGCCAAAATGCCAAAATCTGCTGTTCCTTTAAGGAATACAGTAAACATACAGTCCAATGTTAAAGTACTGGGTATTTTAACATGGCTTAAAGTTTGCATTTTTAGGTGTGTGGCCACTTTGACAGCTTGATACTGACAAAGTTGATAGCTGTCTGCAGGGGACCATTTGAATCATTGAAGGGGCTGGTGTATTTTGTAATTCATTTATATGACAAATGCTGTGATATATGGCCTGTTCAATATTTTATAGAGAGCATGGCTGAAACATTTTGGCTTACATCAGTCTTTCAATATAAAAGTGTGAGCTTGCAGCATCTCAAATCCTCAGTGCAGTGCATAGGAATATTTTGAAATGAAAAGCCTGAAAAAACAACCGAAGAATAAAAAGAAAATATGAACAGAGGCCATAACAAATGCCAAATGAGCACATTAGGTACATTGCATTAATGCTTTGTTTTCTCCTAAAAACCCCACTAAAAGGAACTCTTGTGAATTAATGCAATCTGCCTGATGGATGCTGTTTCCCTTCTCTTCTGAATAATCAAGGATTTCTTCATGCTGGTTACAGTCAGAGGTCATGGTAAGCAGACTGCTTGTGTGCGGCAAACTCTGTCTGATTAGGTACAAGCAAGCACAATAAACGGGCAGACAAATTAGAAAAAGAGCAAGAGAGGTAATTGTGAGAGGTTAGTTGGGCCAAAGATGTACATGAAACTCATCACTTAGTCTAGAACAAAGTGACATCACTACTGAAAAGAAGAGGTGTTAAGGAGAGTGGGAGTGTGAAAGTTTCAATTTTGACATAATGCTAATTAAAAAGCAAACAAACACTTGAGACAGTTTGCTCCCAAATAAAGACAAGGACAGAGATGAAACTTCCACTATGTTGGCACCACAAGGAACTCTACATATGACTCATTTCTGTGACCTAAAGTAAACTGAGCGTTTTATAAAAAGCATGAATACCTCATAAATGGAATTACTGTAACCATCCTCTTTGCTAGCCTGGCATTCAGTACTGTGCAAAGACCACCCCGCATTGCTTGATGTTTTGCTTCCATGGAGCCAGACATTGCTGTAATGTTTTTGTGTGAAGAGTGTCCTTAAAATTTTTTGAGGAAACTGGATGGGCAAATACTGTTCATCTCCAGCAGATGAACAGTATTTGAAAATCATGTTCTTAAGAAATAGGGGGAAAAAAAACCACAGCAAAGACTTGACACAGGACCTGAGAGATGCATCAGAAATGGTGTGGAAACAGGAAGAAAATCTCCAATCTCATTGTACATCCTGTATAATGACAATAAAGGGCATTCTATTCTATTCTAAAAGGCTGAAGTATGACAAATTACACAAGAACTGAACTAAATATTAGTGGCCACAGGTCTTATGGAGTGAATCTAATCTAAATGAGAAATAAAAGTGGCTCAAGACTTTTGAACATTACTGGCGCGCACTCACAGTTGTTTTACACCCCTGCCACACATGCATGCTTGCACGCGCGCACACACACACACACACACATACGCAGTCTCTTTATTTTCCTTAGACTTGTGTGTGTTTTGCTTTAATTACCTCTTTAAAAAATAATGAATGCTCCAGTGACAGCTACAACATCAGCTCCTAACAATGTTGGGAGATACTGTTAAGGGAATCATGTATGTTTGTTTGATGAAATGTTTCTTACTGCTTACTTAGCATTGTGTATTCATCAATGGTTTGAGGTGAACACATACGCCATTATTACTGTTGTTCAGAGACACAGGTTCTTAAATGAAAGCTTTATGAACATTCATTGCCAGTAAACTAAACTCTGGGGGCAATTACAGCAAATCTGAATAGACTGCTAATTGTAAAGACAATAAATTAGTCAAATGGATTGTAAATAAAGACTTTGTTCATTTTGTTTTTTTTATATTTCCCAAAGACCATCGTGGTGGCAGGAAAGATATAATGAGAGGTATTCTCTGTGCAGAGGTTTACACCTTTGCTAGAAAGGAATCTAATTTCCCACCGTGCTCCGGTTGTGGCGTCAAGTAATGGTTATGCTGCTTTATAGCTGGCACAAGCTTTTCAATACACCTGAGGAGCACTTTAATTTAATCCGTCTCATCAGGATCAATAAATGTGTCTGAACTGTGACTCTTTGGGACACACTTGCCCGTTAATAGGCTACAATGATTTTAGAGTGACCATTTTCTCCAACCTCGTATACGCAGTTTGGTCCTGTGCTATACTGAAAATCAACTCTAATCAAGCCGGAGACCCACAGCACTGCCAGAATGTGCAAAAGCAAAGCTTTTACGTGCATTAACAGAAGCCTAAAAGGGTATAATATGAAAATTCATTTTTGACTCACACAGCCCTTTTCATACAGTATGTAGTGAAGTGCACATGGTCGGCTGTGAGAAAAGAAAGATATGGAAGAGTGGGAGGAGAGGGGTTCCCAAAGCTGAGGGGAAGGCGGAGTTGTGGGAGAGGATAGGGGGTGCATGATCAAAGCCTATATTTTGAAATCACTTACTTCTCCATTAGTTTGATTAATGGGGCCAGCTTCACAGCCAGACAGAGGCAAGGGCCTTGAAAAATGATGCAATTACTGCTTTTTGAATAGAGGGCTGAAAAGGCCTGTTTGAAAGAAGGATCTGGGGGATATTCTACAGGGCATTCTGGACAACAGACTTTCTCCTCTTCATTCATCTATCCTCCCGCACAACACCCTGAAACCTCAATCTCTACTGTAACCCGACCCATCCGAGGGAGCCCTCATCAGACTTAGCTGTACGCTTCACTGGCCCTCTTTAAGCTGCAGGAGCACATTAGAGTGCACTGTAATTAATATGTACTGTATCCAGTATCTTTTAATGTTTGTTTCACATTCTGCTTAACACTTAGATGATGCCTCCAATCCATTCCTGTAAGGTTCTTTAATTTAATGTTATTGTACAACATGTACTTAAGTGCACTTAAACTACTATTATTCAAGCATTTAGAATTTGAAAATAATACTATGCAAACCCCCTGAGTGAGCAGTCATAATAGAAAAGTCAAATATTTGACATTTTAGTCAAATATTTTAATGAAACACTTTGGTATTTTTCTCCAAAGGCTTTCAAAGGTTCACATTGCCAGGACAGGCTATGAAATGTTTGTAATGGACACTGCTTACTGTATACAGTCAATTAAAAAAAGAACAAGTGACAGAGTAATATTTTAAGGATTTTCCATCAAACTTTTTGTCTCAACATGACACTAGATAAATGTCACACTGCAACAGTTAAAACCGTCTTGCCTAATTTTAGCTGCTTTTATAAGACCGTTTGGTGTGATGCAGTCTTCAGGAGGCAAAGCAACAAATTGGTTTCTTAGTTCAACTTGAGCTCAACTAATGAGCTCAAATTACTGCGCCGCCCAGAGAATGAGAAGTGAAAAAAAAAGAAGAGAAAATTGAAGGACAGAAAGACAGTGACAGTAACAGAAAGAGGGGCATTCAAGGCCGAATTCATACTTGTCAAATTCTTTATAATCCACTGCATTTGGCAAGTCTTCAGAAAAGTAGAAAGGGCAGGAAAACCTTTACTTAAATGTCAGCCAGACTGTGTCGTTTTGGATAGTAACTACTTTTTAGTGGCCTCACTGTAGCACTATGATTAAATTTTCTGCTCCGTGGGGGTGCTCTGATCCTGACAGTTATGAGACAACAAATGACTCTGCTTTCTGTCAAGTCTGGGAGACCTCTGAACTTTCTTCATCTGCTTGGGGTAAACTCACAAGAACAGTCATGCAGCCTGTGTCTGAATATAGCATCACCACCAAAAAAAACCAAAAAACTTTAGTGTTATGCCAGGTTGTGTGCTTGCCTGCTTGGATTTCTGTGTTCTTACATGCAAAAATGCTCATTATGAGTTGTTAAACATAAAAAAAAAAGGAGAAGAAAGAGAAGAAAATATATGGAAGCAAAAGAAACATGTGCAACATGGTCCAAACTTTAATTTTACAGAACACTTGTTGGCACGACAGTGTTAATCTTCCAGTTCTTTACTACACTTAAATTAAATGCGCAACAACAGAGTGTTGGCATAACAAAAAAAAAAAAAAAAGAAAAGAAAAAGAAAAAAAGCAACATTCTTGGCAGAGTATGAAATTACAATTCAAAATATGTCCCTCTACTCATTCAGAGATTAGAATTTACAGTGATTCTCTCCAGAGTGCTCTTTGGGTTTTTATGCCAAAATCAGTTAAGCATTTCACACAATGCTCTCGATGCAAAGTAAATCCGCTAATGCAATCGCAACTGCACTCACAGTCTCCCACAGACATGCGGGGAACGCTCTTCTCAGAACAGGTTTGTGCAGCGAGATGCTGATGATGTTACAGAAATAATCG
>JAVDPK010000462.1:181667-191868 GCA_034780415.1 Cichlasoma orientale | reverse complement strand
CCCACAGACATGCGGGGAACGCTCTTCTCAGAACAGGTTTGTGCAGCGAGATGCTGATGATGTTACAGAAATAATCGCTTTATCGAACAATATGGGAAAACAGCCATAATACCCATGATAACAGCTAGGTGTCAATCAAATGTCATGTTGGCTATAAACTAACTAAACAGGGAGCATTTCTTATTTACTTTTACAATATCAAATTATTCATAAGCAACATAAGCAACATATTGAAAACTGCATAAAATAATTCCTGCACTCCCTCCTCAACAGAAACATGTCTCAGATTCTGAGCATTCCTGAATAACACCATCTGCATATCTTCACGTATAGTACTTATGCATATATGAGCTACAGTATGTGGACATATCTTGAATGTGGGTGTTAACGTGGACCAGCAAATGAGACATCAAAGGAAAACATGAATATGCATGTGCACATGGTGTACACTGACTCACAGAAGTTTGAGTAACAGCTAAATAGGAAAACAGGGAAAAGTAACTAGTGAAACAGGTAAGAAATGGGGTAAAAGGACAAACATATATATATGGGCTGTACTTTAATTGAACATTTTCTCCAGAGCTTTTGGACTGTGATAGGCTGTGTGCTGGGAACCAATACAGTACTTGTTTTCCAAGTGGTTGGCTTTGCAATTACCCTTATAACTCGTACTGTATTTTGAGTCTGCCACTTGGGAATTGGGCAATAATCCTGAGCCCACAGCAACAATTTCACAGACACAGAACTTTCCGACAATATTGTAGGGTTTTGGTATAATTGCATCTCATATTATGCTGCAGGGAGATAAATATACAGAGCGATAAAGCTATTAACGCATACAGACAAAGTAACTGTCTGTATGCGTTTTCACTATTCCAATTTAGCAAGAATATGAGTTACATAAGGGTTTAGCAGAAAAAAGAAAGTCGCTCAAATGAGTCGATAACACTGAAAACAATTATTAGACATATAAGAGTGCACTTAACACATTTGAATCAGCTAGCTTTTGGACTCTCGTGCTGCTGTTGACTGACTTACAGTACAGAAGTAAAAAGGAAAAAACAATCATGTACGACTCTATAGGTCACTAGATAAATGAGACTTCACTGCCATTTATGACATTAACAGTTCTCCCTTCAGAAGTAATAAAAACTGTCTATGAGGTTTACTGTTTCAATAATGCAAAACATAAATCATGATCTGAAATATGAATCAAAGTTTATCACCCTCTGTCAGGACAAGAATGTGTTTTGGGCGCTGCTGTGGAAATGCATAAACTGTATGTGATATACAGTATTGTGCAAAAGTCTTGAGCCACCCATCATTTCTTTATATTTTACTTGGTCTTGAGCATCTTCGTAATATTTTCCGAGGAATGTTGTTTGTTTGTTTGATTTTTAAGCCGTTTAACGCTGAGGTATGAACTGAAGGGATGAACCAGTGTTGTGCCAATGCATAACATACAACAATTTAGAAAAGGACCAATTTTAATTTGTATCTGTAGGCACTTTTTTTTTACTAGCATCCTCTAACAAAAATGCATAATTTGTTCCCATCTTTTAATCTACTGAAAGATGCCACATTATCTTCTGAAAATGCTAAATATAACACAATTTTACAGGCAAAAATTTCTATTTTTGCAACAACAAGGTGATTCCGCAACAGCTATTAGCCAAAAATCTGGCATATCTTTGCATGGCATACAGTGTGTCTTTAAAAAAATTGAAGAAACTGGACAAGAAGGACAAAAGAAGTGGCTGATTAACAGCATCTGAAAGTCATGTTTTAGAATAGTAGGAAAAACCTGACACAGAACCTGAGAGGTGCATCAGGTCTTTCAGTTGATACATCTACTGTTTGTCAAAGTCATCACAACTGGTCTTAATTGAAGGGTGAGTGATAAGAAGCCTGTCTAAGAAAAGTTGAGGTATGCTATAAGAGCTCAGGAGAGAGATACTACATGGAGTATCTACAGTGTCATTGTTTGGGGCTGCATTTCAGACACTGGTGTTGGGGATATTGTTAAAAATGATAGAATTATGAACGTAGAAAAACACCACCAGATTTTGATCCACCATGCAGTACCATCTGTAAAATGACTATTTGGCAACAGTTTCATTTTTCAGCACGTGAGATCATCTTGACAAAGAACGGAATAAAAATAAAAGGCAGTCATCATTCAAAGGAGAGCTGTGAATGTCCTTCAGAAAACCTGGAGACCTATTCCTGAAGACTATTTAAAGGAATTACAAATAAAGCTTGCCTAAGAGTTCAGGCTAGAGGTGGTCATACCAAAAACTTTCCAACTCGGTAGAATTGTTCTAACTCTGCTTTTGCCTCATATACACTATTTACAACTATGGCAGCACGTTACCATTGATCATTGTGGCTGTTTCATTTACCTAAATATAAAGACACGAAGGATGGCTGAAGACTTTTGCACTTTACTGTACATCTGAATATATTAAATATTTCCTTTTATTATTAAGTAAAGTGTGAATGAACAGGCTAAAGATGCTAGAGAGCTTTAAATTGATAGGCCACAATTGTTTTCATCACGTCCCTTATTGTCATTACTATAATCATTTTTACCAATTTCATCATCAGTAGCACAATTCTCAAGCTATTTACCCTTTGAAGACCCTTTCCCACATTTTAAAAAGTCCCCTGATGTTTATTAATGTGAAGGAATAAGCCAGCACCTCAAATACACCACCATTTAATTCTCCAGCATTACTTATGAAATGGCAAATTATTTATGAAAACCTCTTTAGCTTCAGCAGATGATTCATACTTGGGCAAGTAATAACAATCCATCAAGAAAAGAGCTTGCCAACTGCCCTGATTTCGATTTTAATACCAGAGTTTGGATATACACCCATTTCTCTTGATTATTCAGCTCTCCCACAAAATATGTACATGAAGAGGTGGTTTTATTTTGATTGTGTTGAAGTAAACTGCTTTCTTAGTATTGTGCTGTTGGAAGTAAGCTATTGTACGCATGGGCAAACGCATCATGAATATTTCATAATCACAGTTACTGAACGTCGCAGAGTTTCACACAGGCTCTGGGGAGGTACCAATAAATGATCAAGGACAGGGAGGGAGCCATTCATTATTCACCTGTCAAATAGTGGCATTTATTCGTCTTGCAAAGCAATTAATGTTTTCTCTCTGCAAACTACAGTTTGCAGAAATATTGACTGTCAAAATGAACACTGAACTTGTTATGAAGGGGGGGAAAAAAAAATCACAGAGCTGCTTAATTTAGTCACAGCCACTCAAACTGTTCAAGCCAGCGGGCAGGGAGCAAAATTATTTTTTGGAGTATCAAAAGGCTACAAAACAAAGCTTACCCTGAAAAATAAATGTGCTACAAAATTGTTTTCTATTATACTTGTCCTTTCATTATTTCCATGTTACTGATAATACTACAGGGGAGGCTAAAAAGTGTACGACTTTATACCATAATGTAGCTCTCTGTGTGGCTAACAAAAAGATGACAAAACAAATAGAGTGAGAATATTAGTGAACAAAACAAGCTTGCAGAGAGGGTGAGGAGAAATAAACACACAAAGAGAAATGGCAACAAAGATGAAACTATACAGTGCAATAAGAGAGAAAAGCAAAGGAGATGAGGTTATCGGAACTAAGCAAGGGCGGCAAGACAAAGTGCCCATGTAGAGGGAAACATGAAACCATTAAGTTGGGAAAATACAAAGAGCAGAAAAGGACTGTCCTGTAACGGGGACATGAGGGGAACGGGAGACAGAGAGAAAGAGAAAAGGAGGGAACAGAGGGCAGCGGAGGATGAGATGTAGGACAGTGATAGATCGTTTTCTGGCAGCCTCAATTTGTCACGCTGTTATTGGGAGGAAAATGGAATAGAGGAGCACCAGTGAGGGTCAGAGGGAGAGGACAGGGGTCCAGAGGTGGGAGCGTTAAGCCAGTGGGGAGCAACGCCAGTGGACGGTAAGCGAGATAAACTCCACACACCTCTTCAACTCCGGCCGTCAACGGATGATCGCTGAGGTTACAATGCTCTGATCACTCCATTCCAGTAACCGCTGCCCCATGTAGGTAGACTACTTGATGTCTAAATATGACTTTATTATCTGCATACTCTTTGTCCAGTGTTCTCAAAGTATGGCCCACAGGCCAATGATGGCTCATGGTGACATTTTATGCAGTACTGTGTACTGGAACATTCAGTTTCCTAACCTTTCTAACACTGACAAATGCAGCTGGTGTCAAGCAATCTTACAGTCAGCTTGCTAATGCTTAAAAAAACCCCTGTAAAACAGGCATTAAACGCTAACTAGCAGTAGATTCCAGACATCACAAACACCAACTAGTGTTTGATGTGGCATTTTCCTTTGCAGCCCTAAATCAGTCGACTCCCTAAAATAACTACAACACAATCAAAGCACCGCAAAGTCATCAAAACTTTAACATACCCTGCTCTACGTGTTTTTTTTGTCATGTAGATAACTCAAAGGATGTGTGATGTGTGCGTGTGTGTGTTTTTAAAGATAAACCTTATCCACTGCCCGCAACTTTACATATCAGTATCTGTTTAATAGTGGGTGGCTGGGGCCACTCAGGTAGCAAAGCATGTTGTCCATTAATTGTTCATTTGATTTCCTGCTGCTTCATGTTCCCTTGAGCAAGACAGTGAACCCCTAAGTTGCTTCCTCAGGTGTGTGAGTGTGTAAATGTCTGTGTGCATGTGTGAATGAGAAACCCACTGTTATTTCTTTCCAGAACCTTACTGTGGTTAGAAGGCGCTACAGAAGTGCAGATCATTTACTAATTAACAGGCAGCACTACTGAGCCAGTATAATGATTTCTGGAGGAGCTTTTGGAGCCAAGGTAATACCTGAGCACAGACTGTACTGTATATAAAGGATAGAAACAGCCACTGCGACATCACCCACTGGTTTCTGGAGTAACCATTTTAAAGCTTCAATGTTAGCATTCTAGCCAACACCATGTTGTTCTTTGAAGCCAGAAATGTTCATTTCACCAAAGCCATAAATATCGTTCTCAGGGGATCAACAGAAGCAGTAAACAGTGGTGGAATGACTGGACAACGCTGCCGTCCCGAGCTAACATGGCTATGAATCTGAAGAAAAAGAGAACAAGAATTCCACTGCAAGCTGTAGTTTATGAGCATGTGCAGAAATGCACATGCTTGTTAATAAGTCACATAAACACTAAACCATGTTTGGATTATAAATGGTGATATAGCTCTCATCAGCCAAAAAGAATACGACAGCAGCCACCATCTGCTTATACAGTAAAGCTAATCTTAACACTGAATAGGCTCTTATATAACACCCTCTATTTAAAACTTCAGCTGCACATCCCCTGCTAAGTACTAGCTATAATGCATTTCTATTTGTCACCTACATAAATTCATGCCACTCAACCAACGACACACTGTAGTCTTCATTTGTATTCTGAGCTGGTCTAATTCCATTTTCTGGTGGCTGAAAGTGATCTTTTTTTCCTTTTAGAAAGAAAGAAAGAAAGAAAGAAAGAAAGAAAGAAAGAAAGAAAGAAAGAAAGAAAGAAAACAGGCTGTGCAGTACTTTTGGAGCTTTTTAATTATACCTGGCCTTACTCATTAGCACTAAGGGAGGGGGTGTAGACAGCACTGGCAGTGATAGATCTGGGGAAAGAATCAGGGGTGATTGCATGTGCATGTGTTTGGGCAATCTCTGTGTGTGCACAAATGCAAAAGATGTTGTTTGTGCCAACACTACGCACCCCTGCACCAACACCATGCTCTCTGTGTCAGGTTAATGAGTCATGCCGGGATAAACACTTCCAGGTCATGGCCAGCTTTATTCCATCTGAGAGAGAAAGAAGGTTCAGGTGCCAAAACACAACTGAGCTACATGCTGGAATAGTTTGTTACAATGTGGGGGGAAAATCTACTTGTTGAGAGTCTTCTGACTATCACCGATTTTGATATGGTATAAAATCTTACCACGCGTGTCGTCTGCGGATCTACGTCTTTTTCGTGGAGAAGGTCTAAAACTGGATCAACAATAAAAATGGGTTGAACAGCGGAGTAGAGAAAAGAAAAAAAACTGGGCAGAGGAAATGAAGACAGTCTAGACGGTGGAGATATGAGCTTTTA
This sequence comes from Cichlasoma orientale, assembly GCA_034780415.1. Taxonomy (NCBI): domain Eukaryota; kingdom Metazoa; phylum Chordata; class Actinopteri; order Cichliformes; family Cichlidae; genus Cichlasoma; species Cichlasoma orientale. The sequence continues at coordinate 185,720 of JAVDPK010000462.1, read as the reverse complement.
CTGCTGAGAGGTGCCAAATGGTGGAAAATTGTTTTAGACCTTCTCCATGGTTCGATAAGTTAAAGTGCCACTGATAAGAAGGAATAACATTTGGATCAAAAACAGTATTTTTTTTTCCTTTTTCCAATCTAACCACCTTTTCTAAGTCTACAGTCTGTTATTGGAACATTCTTTCTCAAAATCCCATCACTATAACACTAAAGTGAACACAATCTCCGCAAACATTTTTTTCTTCCATACCATTTCCAACCCGTGACACTGACTTTGACAAAATAATTGACACAAAATGGTACAAAGTAAGAGCTTTCTGCTTTGCTGCCAGAAAGCAGTGAGCAGTGTGTGCGAGACTTGTATGCGTGCGCTGTATGTGTGCCTGTCATGTCAACGGCATGTCCCTCAGCAAGAAAAGCCATGATGGCTCGCTTTTCCAAAGCACTCCATAATAGCATGTCAACTGGGGCTGCTTTTAAATTACAATTTGAGAGCATTTGTGACAGTAAGATGGAAGAGTCCTTGACATTAAAACACAAATCATAGCAAGGGCAAATGTGTTTATGGCATCTCATACTCAAGTGTCACAAGGGTCCATTTTTAATCAGCAATTTGTGATCTCAAATCTTGACAAGTGAATCCAACAGTGAAACAGTTTCCTGCCTGTTGCTTCCTTCTTTTCAGGTCCCAATAAATGGTTCCTCCCATTTAATAAATGACTTCACCTCATGGGAGCTTATATAAGTTATCCCTAGTTTACGGCACATGTAGCTTATAGGTTAGCATCTAGTTTTCTTTTGCTCACCTTTTCTTGAATCATGATTAATGAATTGGCTTAGGGGGGCAGAACGGTGTTGCGGCAGTTAGCACTGTTGCCTCACGACCCCTCCTGGGTTCAAATGCACCATCTGGCCAGGACCTTTCTGTGTGGAGTTTGCATGTTCTCCCCATGTCTGCGTGGATTCTCACCAGGTTCTCTGATTTCTTCCCACAGTCCAAAGACATACACATAGTGGGGTTAATTGGTGATTCTAAATTGCCCATAGGTGTAAATGTGAGTGACTGGCAACCTGTCCAGGGTGTATCCTGCCTCTCACCCATAGCAGCTGGGATAGGCCCCAGCCCCTTGTGACCCTGAATTGGATGGCTGGATGGAAGGAAAAGGGTCACAAAAGGAAAGATAACAAAAGATAAAAAGGTCGAAATTTTTATGGGAATAAATTATTTTAATGATCAACCCAGACTTGATGAACTCTGTACAAGCTATTTTGGAAAAGGGCACCTAATAAAAAGTAGTTTTTTCATGCTATAATTCTGCATAATAACAAAGACCTTGAAAGAATATAAAAAACAGCTCCAGTGTATTTTCTCAGTGTTGGCATTAATATTGGCTTATTCGCTTTGAAAGGCACTTTTATAGCTATTTGTATGGTGAACAAGATGTTTTGTTTGGTCAAGATGGTGCATAAAGTAGAAGATTGAGGCAAAATCAAAGGACTCAAGTGCTCTATAAGGCAGGCAAGGTGGCAATCCACATTCACCAGTCTAGCAGATAAAGGGCACATTACTGAATGTCTAGAACTATTTGACAGTTCACACAGAGCCCCGCGGACCCTGAATGACACGGCTGCTTTAAAAACTGATTTTCTTCAGGGTGAAAACCCAATACAGTGAAAAAAGACCTCACAGACTGAAGACACAATTAGGTCCATAAATATTTGGACAATGATGAGTTTTGTAATTTTATCTATACACTACCACAGGGGATTTTTCATTAAACAATAAATATATGACTAAAGTTCAAGATTTTCAGCTTTTATTCGAGGGGTTCAATAAAAGTATTGCATAAACTTTAGGAATTACAAAGTCCCCAATTTTCAGGGGCTCAAAAGTAATTGGACAATTGATTGTCAAGAAGTTTCATGGTCAGGTGAGGTCTATGCTCTTCATACAGAGAAAAAGCCAAGCAAGACCAAAAGGCCTGGAAGACTGCAGAAGACCACTGAAGAGGATGATGGCAGAATTCTGTCCTTGGTTAAGAAACAATCCTTCACAGCATCTAACCACATCAAGGACACTCTTAAGGTGTCAAAGTGTAGAATGCAGAGATGGCTTCACGAATGCAAATAGAGATAGCTTACAACAAGGTAAAAACCCCTTGTAACACTCAAGAAAGGGAAGTCCTGATCAGGCTATACTCTCTGCTCAGATTCAGCAAAATGATACAAAACTGATCAGAAAATGGATAATGACCCAAAACATACTGCAAAAGCAAATGTCATCAGATAGTGTTACAGTTCTTCACAGATTAAAGGTAGCAAGTAAGGTTAAACACATAAATCGATGGCTTACTTTCAGCTAAAATCGTCTCAGCAGTCAGATATGCATTAAAAACCTGTGAACATGTTTCCATGTGGATAACATTCACACTTATAAGCTTGCTGAAAATCTTGTCAACTGTCAAAGTCTATTATTGACTCTCTAAATGGAATGGATATATTTTTTCCACTGGATCATCGCCAGTAGGTACAGTTGGTCAGATACCATACACATTATCTTGGTGCTCATCGCTTTTGTCTTTCTCCACTGCCATCTCTTCCATTAGATTTCACTCACTACCATTTCATTCAGAGGTGCTTTATTATGTTGATAAAGGCTGCTTTAGCACCCAAAACTCTTTCTCACTGTTAACCTTTCCACTTTACATCCACCTCAACCTTTCCTTTATTTCCTCTCTTGTTTATGCTTCCTCTCTCTCTCTTTCTGTGTGTTCCTGGCTTCCCCTTTTAACCCTCCTGCCACCCCCGTGGAGCATCTTTTTCTCCCTCTCACATTACCTGGCAACAGCGCTTGTCACTCTTATAACTTGGTGTAGCCGCTGCACAGGAGGCAGACCTCACCAAGCCCCTGCCCTCATCCATCAACTGCTCTGCAGAGCTGGCATGTCAGCTGACACAAACCATTCTGTTTCCCGTCTTATCTACACCTTTAGGAGGCCTCTATCCGACAAGAACACTGACAAAAAATGTTATGGAGACTAAGCAAATAATTAATTTATGTGGCATTACAAAGGCTTATACATACTTCAGTAAGGACCTTAAACCAAAATTCTAACTTGGCCAAGCTTGTTGCCTCAACTTTTGATTTTGTTATACTAAATACATTACTGCTCAAAACTGAATACAGAATTAAATTGTTAAGAAATGAATGATTATTTAAATCTTGGCACAATGATCTCCATTTGTAGCAGCCATCACTCTAATGTTCCAGTGGCACACTTTAGTTATTGCTAGTTTGTCATATTAAAAGGTTAATTGATCAATAAAACAAAAAAACTTTTTCCAATTATGTAAGCACAGCTCAGAGATGTTGGGCTCATTAAAGAAACTCAATATTTAATGGATGAATGTCTGACCCATCAGCGTCAGTGAGGTTTGATTATAATCTGAAAATGGAAAAAAACAAACAAAAAAACAAAACTTTTCTTTCTGAAACTGTCTCAAGAAATAAAAGCTACATTTTATACAACAGTGTGTACTACTCCCTTCATAGAAAAGCACACACGGGCTCTAACCATGAATAAAAAGAGAAGTGAGAGGCTTGGTACATAACTGAGCAAAAGGACAAACATATCAAATAATCTAGTTTAAGAAAACAGATCGAGAGGTTCTCAACTGGCAGGATTTTTTTTTAAAAATGGTAACCTCCAAATCCCAGTCTTAACGGTTGCAAGGAAAAACCATCGCTGAGACTGGCCAATAAACAAAAATATATTACAGACAAAGGTGGTGGTGGTGGTGGTGGTGTGGGGGGGGGGGGGGTAGATATTGAATTGGGGAATGTATAACTCCATTTTGTAGTGCCATGCCACCCTATGGATGATGAGACCTTGTGTATTTCTATAACAGAACAATGACTCATAAAATGCGTCTTCAAACTATGTAAGAACGATTTAGAAAAGAGTAGACAGTTAATATGTTAATATCACTGTGGTAGTGGCGCAGTGGGTAGGCGCTCGCCTTGCAGCCGGAGGGCTGCTGGTTCGAGCCCCAGTCCCTGCGC
>JAVDPK010000462.1:149736-175342 GCA_034780415.1 Cichlasoma orientale | reverse complement strand
GGGGGGGGAAGTCATGCAGCTTTTTGCTCCTCTTTGAGGTCATTATGCGTCTTAATGTTGTTTTGCATCTCTTAGCGATTATTCAGTGTGTCCTTCTAGGCTACTATAACTGATTTTTGTCACACCTTTAACAAATCATTGAGACAACGAATATCATCAATTTCAATGAGTTATCAAACACATTTGTTAACATTTACATTACATTGGTGCCTACAAATTTTTCGATCCGTCGGCTCATGAGTACCCAGCTCCGCAAGGCATCATATTTTCCATTGAGATATTTGCGTATTTGCATTTCTGCCCCAGTATCTTTGGTGAGGTGTGGATACAATGACAGTCGTTACCAAGGTATTAATGAAGCTTTGATGAATTTACAATCCTCCAACACTTACATTAACATTCACAGGAGCATCTGGAGGGTGTGCCAATTGTGAAGCTGTGCTTATTTCTTAGTCCCCAAGATACCTGACAGATGCCTTATGCTAATTGTATAAGGGATGATAAGGGATATAGTTCTCTAGATTAAATCTTTTGTGAAGAAAAGACTTCTGCACCAGACTGTGTACCTGTATACTAAAACGGAATTCACTGCAGCACAGGAAAAAATAAATAAAATCAAAGCCGTGTGTCATTAATGAAACTTGAAAGCCTTGGTGTATTCGCAACCTGTGCACTAATTCATTTGTCTGTAAGTGCTTCACTTTTAGATTAATTGTAGAGCACTGACAAGAAGCTAATCAGAATGCAAGTGAGGGTTTTGACTTACAGGAGGTTAAGGCTTTTTCCTATGGTATTTGCTCACAATTGATAGAAAGATTAAATGAGTCAGCGCAGAGGATTGAGGATAAGCAGAGACGAACTAAAACCCTTTGAGGGTAAAACCTTTTTGAGACTCACAAACGTATAGACACAATAAATGCATGTGATACAGTATATTGTTCAAGGTTTCAAAATGTCATGCACAGGATTACATTACAGTACAAACACAAGCACCATAACACGTCTCCCGTATCATCCAGCAAGCTTTAAACGCAACTGAGCTACAAAGGCAATAAAAAAGACAAATATGGACAAATTTTTGTTTTTGCTTTTGTAAAGTCAACATGGTCTGTTTTCATCTCTGCCAGCTCTTTAATGTTGTTTTTCAAGAAAGAAATATGCTACATGTAAGCTAAAATGATATAAATTGATGTTTGGTACCTCTAAAACTTATATGTAAAAGATATATATTCCCCTCCTGAACCTCTAAACTTGCAAAATATGTGCTGATTATCCCAAATATTTACTGGTGGTGGTGTCAATGCCTAATAGGTTCTGGATTGAAGAAGGTTAAGCAAACATCTGGCAAACGTAGCTTGGGATTTCACTATTTGTATTTACTGCCATCATTTCTTTGTCTTTAACTGTGTTTCAACAGCCCATTCTCTTTTGTCCACTTCGAGGTCAAACTTTTTCAGCTGAGTTTGGAATCTTCTGGAAAAATCTTTATCAGCATGTATTTGTCGTTGCCAGAAGAGCAGAAGATTGAGTGTCAGACTTCGACGTGTTTGTCAGCCAGAACAAGCCATTCAGCTCAGTTTTATGTTGCCATATTTCTTCACTGTCTCCGGCATTGCCGGTGCCACACAAGCCTATTCTTCAAACATGCAAATGCAATACATTACATAATGTTTCAACACAGTTTGACAAAAATCTCAGCAAATAATTAAAGGAAAGCTTTCACTTTAGGCACCCTTTAGCAGAGAGAACACAGAAAAACTTGTTTATATTTTTATGCAGCAGTTCATCTTTTTCAAACTGTTTTGTGGAAAGGGCAGCTAATTAACTAAAGAACCTTAGCCTTAGCAAGGTGAGATGAAAGAGGAAAAGATGTCTGCTCAAACAGGGACTAGATGTATTGCCTTCTATTCTGTACATCCACCTGATCCTAACGACTATAATAAGCAAACATGATGTAGAAGGAGCAAAGATGAGATGTTAGTAACAGCTTCCAAAGTAGGATAGAATGACCCAGAATGAGCAAAGAGAGAGGAGAATACTCCGTGGCTACACGCAGCTTAATTTATCTGAACTTTCCCTGAAGTTATGAGTGCAGTGCCATTGATCTTTTCAATAAATAAAACTCTCTTCACTGGCAATGCATTAAGGAACAACTTTATTGTAGAAATGCTTGTTATGCTGTCCAGCTTGTAACATTGTATACAGAATAATTTTCTTTTCTTGCCTTTAAAGTTCTAAATTAAGACCATCTTTTAATGGAATACCCACAGTCACAACCATCAAGAGCACTCGGGCCATACCCATCTCTGACACCTTAAGTTCATCTAGAAAATGAATATATTTCCTATAACATTACAAATACATCACAAATTAAATGTAGCGACAGTGACATAACTGAGGGACCAAAGACTCCTTTCTCCCTACTTCTTGTACCCTTTACACAGTCCTTCACCTTCAATGTGATCAAAACTATATATATATACACACTACTAGCATATTATTTTTCATTTGCTCCAGATTGGGGGAGCCAGGGAATGCATTTCTGTTCATGGATCATTATGTTTCAGTCTCAGCAGTATAGCCTACCTGGTGGACGAACACCTGTGCACCTCGAGGGCTCATGAGCAACACGGCCCTCCGTAAAGTGTCCCGGTACCGGTTGAGTTCCTCAGTGCGCATCGTGTTGAAGAGGTCAGTAAATACCCGACTAACGTTGCGGTCCACCCTCTGCAAGGAAACATCTAGACCCAGCCGAGACGCCTGGTCCATAAAGGTTTGCAAACCCCGGATATCTGATGGGGGAGAAAAGATGGTATGAGAATGTGACAACGGTGGAGACGCAAAAACACAAACAAAAGGAGAGAAAGAATAATATTTTAAAGAGTTGCTGTCTTTATGTGGTGCTATCGAGAGATTTCATCACAATTTTGATTAGACAAACTGCACTCTCAACCTCATGCAGTATATATTCTCGGGCTTCATTCCAAAGGGTTTCAAAGCAGGTTTCTTTCTTTGCTCCTGATCTAAAGCGTAACAAAACACAACAAGCACTCCTGTCTTTCTGTTCCATGGGGTTTACAGGATATGAAACTGCAGGCAGGTGTTGCTGTCCCCAGAGATCTTTGTGTGTGTCTATGCTCACTATAAAGGAAACCACTTTAAAAAGCCTGCATTGCACACACAAATCAGAGGTGATGTGCGGTGGAGAGCTCACAATAAGCACACCAATCCCAGCAGTCACAGGCGGGAGAAGCTGCCCAGCATGTGCCAAGTCATGCTGCATTGTTAAAAAGTGGTTAGGCAAAATCGCTGGGGCCAGACCTCTTTCTGTGTCCAGTGAGTGTCTGTGTGTGTGCATGATTAGGTCTCCACTTTTGCATCACCGAAGGTTTGATGAGGCACTGACTGCTCTAGTGTTTTAGTACTGATAATGTACAATGTACAGAGGCAATAAATGGCATATGCAGATATGTAAATGAGGCTGAAGAAATTCACTGTTTACACATCTATGCACACGAGACCCACTGTAGCGATGTCTGGCTACTACTTGAGGTCATATGGCAATATTTCTTTATTTATTCTTAATTATTTTCCCTACCTAGGGCCAAAATTGGACCCCCCCCCCCCCAAAAAAAAAAGAAAAAGAAAAAAAAGAAAAAGAAAACTGATCTGGCCTGAGCAGAGAAGCAGCTTCTTAGTACATCTTCCCTATTTCTCATTCCATATCTTGAGGCAAACTGAAGCAGAAATATGTACCATATGAGGCAAATCATACGAATTAGATGAAATGTTTGATTCTTGCTGAAATTGTTGCATTACAGTCTATTTTTGGGGGGTTAACATAAATAGCCACAGTTGCTTTTGGATTCTTTTCAGAATAGAAATGTTCAAAGGGCAGAACAAAAGATGAAATTAAATCATTTATCATTTTGAGCTGTCTCTAAATAGAGAAGCATTCTTTGAAAACTCTCTTTCACTTGCAACCACACACTTGCGCAACACTTTCTTCTGTCTCTAAATTGAAATAGTTACCCCCATGCTTTACCTCCAATACAATGGGAAAAAGTTCCCCCTTCTGACAAAATCTTTTCCCCATTTTGTTAGCATCATGGTTTCTTCTCTCCTGGCTCACACCTGGATCCTTACAATTCATTTGGCTACAGGAAGTAATTATATATTTCTATATGCAATTTTCAGTTGGAGCAACATATACTGATATTGACGAATGACTAACACTGACTCTAACTTCCTATTTACTATATGCGTTGCTGATAAAACAATCACCAAATTTTATATATTTCCTGGAAATATTTAGGACTGGGAATGATTGCTATTAATTTATTTATATTTAATTTTCTATTTGCTGATTTTCCATATGCGTAATTGACCATCACTGTGCACCAAGTCTACTTTTACTGGACAGGCTTACATCTCAAAACATCTCAAAATGTATGAGAACACTTTTAATTTTACATTTCATCTGATAGTGATCTTGCCATAGCAAATATGCAGCCAAACGTGTTTTCTTTTGTGCGTGGGGGTCTAATTAGAGAGAGACAGAGAGGAGGAGGAAGGCACCTCTGATCAGTCCCCACCACTCTTTGCCATTCCATATACTGTGTTTTAGACAGATGACATATATTGGTTTTATTATTATTATTATTCTTTTACTGTTAGAAGTAGTGTCATAAATAGTGTCAAATTCATCATCATTATAATGTCTAGCAAAATGAACCAAAAGTAATGACTGTATTTGCGCTGTGAGATTAGCTATATAGCTTTAAAATGAATAGTAATACTTTGATGCTCTCTTCCCTTTATCTGCTGCCAAAAGCAATCAGATCATTTAACAGAGACACCTACCGTAGCTGTAATGCGATACCAAGAGAGTACAAATGGGAAGAATTTCTTTAAAACTAAAGTGACTCGATAAGTGAACAAATTTTTATGGATGCTTTTTATTAGTCATTCAAAGAGCTCTGCCAACTGTACTGACTTGAGATTTCTGAGATGTGGAAAATATGTTGTATCATATTCCACCCTCAAGGTCTATGTGAGTCTTAACATAAATGCATATGTAGCTGTGTGGTTAAAACCTATAACGTAATTTATAATGGAGTTTTCCATCTAGACTAAATATGTTTTTCTCTCGGGATGTTGGGCTGCATGTAAAAATGTTCTTTGTCAGTTCCTTTTGAATGTGACATTGGTTGTTAATTTGTGGTTGTAGCATACATTGCAAATGTACTGGCAGAGGTTCACCTAATTTTACAAACTTCACAAAAGCATCATGAAGAACAGTGGTCACCCCTTTAAGATTTTGCCAAGTACATCCTGATCTATGGTTCATTGGTGGGGTCGTGTTTGGTCTGCACCAAGCTGGAGATGCATGGAGGATGGCGATGTGAAACTGCTGACGTGTAGCGAGATGCCAAGTGCACAGACTCCAGAGTGTCCGAACTTTAAGTTAGCAAAAACTGCTGTGAAATGTAAGTGCCTGTAGGCATTTTATTAGTATTTGGTGGTTTTGGCTTGGCTTTAATTTGTTCTTCAGTTTGTTCATGTGTGTTTTACTCTTTGTATCTTTGTGTGCCATTAAAGCGCTGCAAGAACCCCTGTTACTGTGTCCTGTGTGGCAACTAATTTCCCAGGCTACATACATGAATGAGATGGTCTTCTGCAGATATTAACTCAACAGACAATGATAATCTAAATAGCATAGAACAATGCAATCCATATTTCATCAATACCATAAAAGGAACTGGTCAACAGTTCTTAGCAGTAATATAAACTGTTGTCTGAAAACTTGAAACATGCTGCAACAAAACAGAACAAAAACAAAAAAAGAGGGGTTTTTAATCCCATGGAGAGCCAAGGGAAAGCTATCATGCGATAACTATTCTATAAACTGATAGAAAAATGGGACTTCAAAGTCAACGTTCCAAACCCATAGCAGGCTTTTCCACGGGGCGACCGTGTCAGCCATGGATAGGGCGGCAGAAAAGAGGATTAACGTGGAATTAAAGGTCTGATTTCTGGACATGTTTACCCGAGCGTCATTTCTGAACACAAATCTGCCACTGAAAGTTTTAGATATCAAAACTTGACCCTTTTATGGCCTCCCTTTATCAGCTTCCACTTTTTTACTCTGGAAACTTGCTAACTACTCTTGTTTTCTTTCTGTCCCTTACGTATTTTTTACAACAGCCTGAATCTTTTTTAGAGAAGTCGGAAAAGAGATTGAAAGAGACTAAGAAATACCCCATGAAAATGCATTCATTTCAGCTCTAACTTACACTGAAACTAAAGCGGGACTCCCTCTTGGATTGAAGCAATGCAGAAATGAGCACATCACGATCAAAGGGCTCAGAGGTTTTTACTGAGCCGTCAAGCTGTGCTGCAATCTAAGCAGAAAAGCTTGAGAAGTGGCTATGCTACCAGCTTATGTTTACTCAAAATTGAGATGAGCCTGTTTAAGTAATCAGTGTTATTCTTGCAACAATAACATCAGTTAATTATATGCAATACAGATTTTTGTAATGTTTCAGACACTGAGTGGTGTGCACAGCAATTAAAGCTACACAGAGAGAAGGGGAAGGAGAGAGAGAGAGAGAGCAGGAGTTTCAGTTCACCCTCACTGTCTTTATTCATTCTCTGAGTGAAAGGATATATATCTATATAGCATGTTTATGAGATGCATGTCATATCTATAGAGCAGCAAATCTGTTAATCATGCTTTCATTTAGAAATATCTGATATTTTTAATATCTCCTGTGCACTGTTCATCCATCCATCCACCCAATTCAAGGTTGTGGCAGGGCTTGAGCTTATGCTAACTGACATTGGGTGAGAGGAGGGGCACACCTTAGACCGGTTGCTAGTCTATCACAGGGCTAAAACAGACAATCACTCACTTTCACATTCACACCTACAGCCAGTTTAGAATCACCAGTTAACCTACTGTAATATGGATGACTTTGGACTGTGGGAGGAAGGTCCCAGATGGCCAGAAGGTTTGAACTGAGGCAACAGTGCAAACTACTGCACCACCATGCCACCCACTTACCACCGTGCACTGCGTCTGATAGCAGCTAAATCTAAGTACAAAGGTTATAGGAAGAAAAAACAAAAAATGCACAGATTGCTTTTTTTTTTTTTTGAAAGAATTACATTTAGTCCTATTTCCTCTCAGATATTATAGCGATATATGTGCACCCAAAAGTTCTGTTTGTTGCTGCAAGGAGACAGCGATCAATAAAATGATTTTAAAAAAAAGAAAAAAAAAAGGACTTCTTGGAAATAAAAAAAAGAAGAAAAATGCAGAAGAAAATTCTACACGTAACTGTTGTTAGAAATTAGGTTGTAGACAAATGCATCAGAGTCTTTCTTACGTGGAAAAAACCCAGCTGAATCACTATGGATTTGTGATACAAATGTGTCTGTTCTGTTTTTCCTCTTCTAATTTGGTATGCACTGTTAAGGCCTTTACACACCGGGCGTGTTGCCAAAAAAAAAAAAAAAAAAGACACGAAATTCCGAATCTTTCGAATGCGAACTTGTCGTGTAACCTATTCATCCTCACAAAACGCACTATGAAAAAAAATTAAGTCGACATCAAGGGATGATGTGAGGAGGTCCTGATGTTTTTAAACAAGGGAAGGAAGAAAGAGATTCTGGGTTCTCATGAGAATTTCATGGTTCGATCCAGGAGATGAAGCTGCATCACGGCCGCTTTCATACATATTTCAGTGGAGCTGTTTAAGCACTTGTTGCTAGAGTTGGGACCACATCAGAGGAGGTAGAGAAATACTTTGAGAGCGCCAATTGATAAAGAGCAGCATCTAGCTGTGTCTCTGAGGGAAAAATGTATTATTTTACTGTTTCTACATCACTGTATGTTCAGTATATCGGTGTGAGTTTTGAGCTATGAGCTCACATGTTGCCAAGTGCAGCGCGCTGATTGGTCAGATCTATTTATTCGCTTGTGAAAATTGGAAAAAAATCAAACTTGATCTGTAAAAAATAAATGCCCCAAATTTGTCCTGTGAAATGATGCGGTTGGTGTGAACGGCTGCATTAAGAACAAGTGAGTCCAACGCACAAATTTTTACGCTTGGTTCTGATTTGTATTTTACTTTTACTTTGCACTTTTTGAAAGTGGTTGTTTGCTGCCATACGTTGTACGAGTAAGAAGCTATTGCATCACTTTGTTTTGACAGTTTAAAAAAAAACTGAGCGGAAACACCATCATTAATTTAGTTCTAAAATAAAACAGTCTGGTCTAAATCTGAAGGGGGGACTGGGATGGACTGATTATTACCTCAGCCTGGACTCTTTGAATTGGACAGTGAGTGCATTTCGGACTTACATCACCATAGCATGAGTGGTATTCCAAGAGCGATGCAAAAATCAATCTCCCTGCATAAATTTTGCTTTTGGGACAATACAATGTTGTCTGCTTAGATCAGAGATAGAGCAAAATCCAGCATCTGGAATAATACTGTAAAAATACCTGAAAACCTGAACTTGCAAAATACTTTTTTGCTTTATTTTACATTTGTGAGAGGCCCAGCTTTTATCAAGTTATTACACTAAATTTTAACATATGACCTAAACTTCAAGTGATGTCCTGAATACATAACTGGGAAAGAAAAGCTTTTTTAAAAAAACAAAGAAACAAACAAAAAACCCACAAAAGTTTTGTGCCTTCTTTCTGGACATGCAAGATTTATTCTTCAGTGTCAATTGGAAAGCAACATTTCTCATTGAGGAGAATAACTGAGAAGTATCCACATATGATATCTTTATATTTTCTGCTACCTATAATTTTCTTCTATTTTTTTTTCTTATTGGTACCTTGTGAGCTGTAATACAAACAGGTAAAAGTATTCCCTTACTGGCATGTACACAGATTGGCCACAGAAAGCCCCCTTTGCCTTCAGAACTGCCTAATTCTTTGTGGCATAGATTCAACAAGGTACTGGAAACATTCCTCAGAGATTTTGGTCCATATGGACATAATAGCATCACACAGTTGCTGAGATTTGTTGGTTGCATATTGATGATGTGAACCTCCCATTCCATCACATCCCAAAGGCCCTCTATTGGATTTAGATCTGGAAACTGTGGAGGCCATTTGAGCACAGGGAACTCACTGCCTTATTCAAGAAGCCAGTTTGAGATGGATACACGATGGGTACACTGCAGCCATAAAGGGGTGGACATGGTCAGCAACAATACTCAGGTAGACTGTGGCATTTAAACAATTGCTCAGTTGGTACCAAGGGGCCCAAAGTGTGCCAAGCAAATATCCTCGAAACCATTACACCACCAGCAGCCTGAACCACTGATACAAAGCAGGATAAATAAATTTTGTTTATGCCAGATTTTGAGTCTGCTATCCGGATGTTGCAGCAAAAATCGAGACTCATCAGCCCAGGCAACATTTTTCCAATATTCTATTGGTCAACTTTTGTGAGCCCATGCAAAATGTAGCCTCGGTTTTGCGTTGTTGACAGGAATGGCATCTGCTGTGTTCTTCTGCTACTGTAGCCCATCTGCTTCAAGGTTTGACATCCTGTGTGTTCAGAGATATTCTTCTGCATACCTTGGGGGATAACGAGTGGTTATTTGAGTTACTGTTGCCTTCCTATCAGCTCAAAGAAGTCTGCCATTCTCCTCTGACCTCTGGCATCAACAAGATATTTTTGCCCAGAGAACTGCTGCTCACTGGATATTTTCTCTTTTTTGGACCATCCTCTGTAAACCCTGGAGACGGCTGTGTGGAAAAATCCCAATAGATCAGCAGTTTCTGAAACACTCAGACCAGTCCATCTGGGACCAACAACCATGCCATATCTTAAATCACCTTTCTTCCCCATTCTGATGCTCACTTTAAACTCGCTGCCAAGTGATTGGCTCACTGGTGCAGGTGCACCTAATGAAGTGGCCAGTAACTGATCTATATAGCATAGCTCAACGTATTCTCCATATTTTTGTAGCTTCCCATTTATTCCTTCTCTATTTTAGTTTCTGTTTTAATCACTTTCTTCTCTCTGTTCTTATTAGAACCAAGACATTGATGGTCATACTGTATGTACTTTCACACCCAGTGTAATTACCTGACCTGTTAGTTGGCAGTGTTAAAGACCTTGTGGCCTAAATCTAGCATTAATTAAGATGAAATCAAATGACATAAGTGTATTAAAGAAACATGAAATAGAAGTACTCTTCAGTACTCTTTATGGAATGTGCATTACATTTCCTGCAATGTATTACAGGCTTGCTAAAAACCCTGCAGGAAATATCCTTTGTGTTTGTCTATGTTCAGAATCTGTCTGTGTTATAAATGCATGTTTTACATAGGAACCACCCCCTACTAGGGACCAAAAGCAGCTTACTCAATCTCATACCTAATACCAGGCTAATTCTCCCCTTCTTTAACAGCTATATGGTCACCACAGGGAGGACAGAGACAGATGTAGCTGCTCCACGGTCATTACTAAGTGCAGATTAACTCGGACAGACCTACTAAGGAGCATCCTGAAAAATCAACCCTTCTTTAAGATTTCCTATAATCTTGACTCGGTTGTCTTTTATGCTCTTCTTGTTATAATAAAAGGACAAAATAATTTCACAGAAGCTCTTGTTTGTGGATAGTCTACCCACTGCCCATCCACCCCCACAGAATCAATAGCTGGCTTCCTTTTGGATTGTGTAAAGCACACCATAGATGGCACACACAGAGGCTACACATATCACAAACCTTTAAAACAATACTTCAAGTAGGGTTAGCACAACCTCTTTTTCCCCATGAAAGGCATGAGCATAGTTATTTTTGCAGCTGGTCTGTTGCATATGCTTAGGTTTAAGTCAGCCAACATTTTGGGTTACAACTAATCCCAAGAAAGACATGAATATCTGTACCCAATTCCAAATGCTGAAATCTTTCACTCAAAGCCACAAATGTAAACCTTGTGGTGCCATTACAAGAACCCCCCCTTAACCTTCTTGTAACTGTGGAAACCAGAAAAATAAGGTCAAGACATTTGACTCTAAACTGAAAATGCCAGCATCACAAATGAGGTAGCCCTCCTTTGCCCTCATTTGTGATGCTTCATTTATCTTTGTACTAGAGCAGGACCGGAATATTCAGCTAGACGGATATTCATTAGTTGGGCTGGATTGAAGTTTTAGATTTAGATATCCAATTTTTAGATTCATAGAAATGTCATTTCGGCTTGAGTGTCCTTCTCACTCACAGCAGTAATCCTGACTAAGTGCAGGCTCACCTCAGTTCATCTCAGTGTTGCCAAATTAGTGACCTCACTGTTATATTTAGGGATTTTTATTTTTTAAAAGAAAACATAGCGACAAATGTATTGACCTCTTGGACAAACTGTTGCCGGTAGCATGCCAGAAGTGCGAGGTCTTGCTCTCTCTCACACTACTTTCTGTATCTGCTCTGTTGCACGGTGGCAGCACCTGTGATGTCTGCACATGCAGTGTTGTTCTAATGATTTATTCCTCAGACAAAGGCTGTGCAGTGAGCGAGGGAAAATCTATTGCTACATGCTCAAAGTGACGAGTTTAAAAGTAATTTTAGCCAAAATCACAGTACAGCCATTATCTTTATTTTATGTTTATGGCAATTTTGTCAATTTTATTGCAGGTATAAACTCAGCAAGCTTGAAAATGATGTCATAGCCTGCATACCCACACCACCTAGACCCAGTGGGTGAAGCTTTGAGTATTTGCTGTTCATCGCTGTCCTTTCAAGTTCAGTTTTCACACACACTTAAACATTATTAATCCAATATGTGTTTGAACAGTAAAAAGCTAGCATCTTTTAATAACATCTTTTAAGTAGCTTATTGAGCACGTGTGTGCTAGATGGGCACATTGAGCTAGATTATCATCAAAGCATAGCATGATTGACTTTCTTCTGCATGGTATCTAAAAACAAACAAGTGAGTCTAATGGTTATAAAGAAAATAAAACTGACAAAAAAAAAAAGCTAACTTCAGCTGCTCCCTTATTCACAAGGGGTCACTACAGCAGGTAGCACCACATGTTTGATTTGGCAACATTTTTAAGCCGGAAGCCCTTCTTGACACAACCCCAAATGGATCAAACCTGGGAGCCTTTGCTTGTTAAGTGAATGCGTAAACCATTACACATACAGTAACTGTGGATTTAGTCAACAGGAACAGTTGTCTCTGTATGAAAGTTTCATTCTTAATCTGTCTGCTTTGAGAAGAATGCTCACAATGCACAAAAAGCTGCCCAATCCATGATGGCAAAGCGAGACTTTGCCATCAAGAAGTTTTCAATGGAAGAGAACTTCAGTGGCCTTTACATGAACTGGATCTATTTTGCGTTTCTCAAATAAAAAAGCTGAAGTATTAGACAACCCTTCAGTACTGTCAAAGAGCATGACATAAATCAGCAAAAGTAGGATAGGCTGAAAGAAGCAAAACAGCATAAGATATAAAAACTGCTCCTGAATGAAAAAAGACAAAATCGAGAGTAAAGAAAGAAGAAGAACAATAAGGACAAAACTGAAAGGGTCTTTTGGGTAGCAATGACCTGTTATCGGATTATTACATAATGTTGCTCTCTTGTATTTGTTTGAGGGCACAAAAGGCAAAAACAGTTAAGAATGTTTCACAGTTGTAATACAATGTTGCCCACCTTCTTTTGGAGCTATGGCAGGCGAAGAATAAGGTTATCTCTGTTATTCGTGAAAGAAATTATGGAACACAGTCTCTCAAACTAAGAATCAAATTACAGGATGTAACCAGAAGAGGTGAAGCTGTAGAAGTTGTTTACATAATGTACTTTTTATGCAACTGATACATTGGTGGAAACTGGAATGAATTGGCTCCCCTGACATGCTTCATTACACTGAGCTATACATTTTACCCCTGAGGTCAGGAAAGCCAGATGTTTAAGCTGGAATAAAGCACAAATTTCACCATGTACACGTCTAATGTAGAGCATGGTGTCACTCTCACCATTGCAGCAAAGGTTTACTCTCACCATTGCAGCAAAGGTTTACAGAAATAAAGAGATTATAGTATTTTATAATATTATTTCCCACAAAGCAGGCAGCTTAGTGGTGCTGTGGTTAATACTGTAAGAAGGTCTTAGCAAGAAGGTTCTGGGCCCACCAGCTGACTGAGGCCTTTCTGTATGGCGTTTGAATGTTATCTGTGTGGGTTCTCTCAGGTATTCCTCCCTCAGTCCAAAGACATGTTAGCTTAATTGGCGATATTAAATTGGCTGCCAGTATGAATGTAAATGTGAGCGTGAATGGTTGGTCGTGTCTCTGTGTTAGCCCTCCTACAGACTTGTGACCTGTCCAGCCTGTACCCCACATCGCCCTTTGACTACTGGGATAGGCTCATTGTCGTTGTCCTCTGACCTCTAGGATCAAAATGTCATTTTAGCCCAGACATGTTTACATGTCTAAATGCACTGAGTTGCTGCCATGTGATTGGCTGATTTAATATTTATGCTAAGAAGCAGTTCAGTAGCTGTCCCTATCAAAGTGGCCAGTGAATACATTTTCACACTGTTTCAATGTTGAATGATCAAAGTGGTCACCACAGAGCTGCAAAGAGACACGATCACACGGGGAATTTGATCTGAGCTCCTGTGCTGTGAGCAAAGTTGCATAATCTAATTTTTGCAGTTCAGATATCACTGATCTGACACGATTTCACACTGAGGTCATACAAGAAAAAAAAATTATATAATATAGCCAACAATATAGGTGTGGATCTTTTAATTTATGTAAATATTGGGCACTAGCACTCACCTGATAGTTGGTAGTTCAACCCCAGGTTTATGCCTTTGCTAACTTGCTCTATTTTATTTAATAATAAAATTCATTTGATAAAATCAGTCCATGGTCAAGCAAAATTTCCAGCTTTTCTGCCA
Organism: Cichlasoma orientale; assembly: GCA_034780415.1. Classification (NCBI taxonomy): domain Eukaryota; kingdom Metazoa; phylum Chordata; class Actinopteri; order Cichliformes; family Cichlidae; genus Cichlasoma; species Cichlasoma orientale. The sequence continues at coordinate 161,398 of JAVDPK010000462.1, read as the reverse complement.
ACTTTTCTCTTTCAGAAAGTGAAACGTTATCAAACCTAAATAGTGTATATATCAGTATTTATCAAGAACATTTTAGCCTGTTGGCTGAATTAAGTGCAATGGACCAATGGTGTCTAATTAAATGTTTTTAACTTTTTATTTTTCACTGCTTGCCCAGATTATGATTAGGTAAGCAAACTCAACTATCAGTATACTGCACATTTCACACTGACTGCTTTTTGACTGGGATAAGGTACAGACTAAAGGAGCCCAATAAATAAGTCAGCATAACTGAATATAGACAAGAAGCAACATTATTAAAAAAAATCAGGAGAATAATTTGTGCTCTATTCTGTTTAACACATTTGTTCCCCAGAGTATGTGTACAGCATGGTAATGAGAGGCCAAAAGAAGTAAGAAAAACCCTTGCAACTTAAGAAAGCATTACAAATATGAGTACATGATACAGCTAAATTAAAGAATAAGTTTCAAATATTCACAACATACCCAAAGGACAGAATAGTGTTGTGCAGATATCAATAGAAAAGTTTCTTTAGTAATAAATGTGTACTTCACTGACATCTCCCTTGGTCTCGTATTAGCTTTATAATCCTTTGGTGTACAGTACACGCTTTTGTTTTTTGCCTAAACCAAACATTCTCCCACAAAACTAAAACTGGAAAATGTCCTAATCATCAAGAACTGATGGACTGAGTGTGGAGCACTGGTTAATGAACATCAGTACTATTTCGGTACCAAACTAGACCCATTAAACCAAGCCCTCATATAGTACAAAAACCTGGTATCCAGTGTTAGTGCCTATTTTAGTCAATATTTTGCCATTTTTACAAGTTTTCTGGCTTCTTATTTAAATTAAGAAGGGTTTTTCATGAAAAATATGTTCTTAAATTTTAAAGGGTGCCAAAAAAGTTAAATTTCAATTTGGCACTCTACTGGCATCAGCATGGAAAAAGTATCACAGAATTCCAACAGAAAAGTAAATGCAGGTCAACTCAACATAGATTTATCAGACACAAAACAACAAAAACACTTTCTTAAATTTTTAATCCTAATCTTAAAAATCTCTGACAGGGGAAACGGGACCCTTCTTTCATGTTAAGTAAGTATTGAATGCTCACAGAGATTTACAGACAGCACTTTTCTTTGCAGACAGCGCGGTTGGTCACTGCTGCACTGCTTTAAGGCAGACACCACGGGTATTTTGACTGTTCTGTGATGAGGATTCCAATTAGCCGCTACATTCCTTAATTAAATGAGTGCAGAGTTAAACAGTGTAACACGAGCACACATGTCAGTGGTGCTGACTTTGTAGTGTCCAATGTAGCAAACTTAAAAAAAAGGCTACTTTGTTAGAACAGTGTCTTGTTAAACTGAGCCTTCTTTATGCGATATGCATACAGCAGTGTGCAAAATTCTGAGTAATTCAGAATGATCAGATTTTCATCCACCACACGGCACCATGTGTGAGGTGTCTGATGGGTCCTAAATTTATTCTGCAGCATGCGAAACAGCCCAAGTAACCAGCCAGTCCTAACAACCTATCTTTAGTGACTGAATGAACAAGAAGTCCTGCAACAGATGGTATGGCCCCCACAGAGCCTCCAAATGAACATCACTAAGACAGTCCCAGATTACATGTAGAAACAAAAGCAACTGAGGCAGTCTGAATCCACAAAAGAACTATGGAAAGTTGTCCAAGGTGTTTAGAACAACTTACTTGCAAAGCACCCTAACGCAGGACAATTAGCATTGTTTGAAAGCAAAATATGTGTTGCAAAACATTTGAATTTGATTGGGATTTTTCTTTCTGTTTACTTTTGTTTGCATATAAACTGAAAAACCAAAATGATTCATGGCATTATTTTTGAAAGCATCATCTCTTTACTTTAGGTGGGTCAAAATTTTTGCACAACACGGTGGGTTACCTCTGCCAGTCTAAATTTATAGTACATCATGCTGCCTCGGATATGAACATTACTCAGTAAAGGATGTGGTGTGAACCAGGGTGAAAAAAAAAAAGCCTGAAAATTCTCCAAATTACACATGAATCTAATGAGCAGTTGATTGGAAATCAGACACACAGACAACTGCTTTGCTGGAAAGAAAGACAGGGAATTAAATACATGAAGTCAACTGCTGTACATAGTCAGCGAGACACATGGAGAGTTGGTCAGGCAGGCAGCTCATTATTAAAACAATAGTTAGCAATGATGGCCAGAGACAGGCAGCAAGCCAGTTACAAAGAAAGATCTATAGCAAAACAGATGGTCAGACACATGGCGACCCCATGAGACAGACATATAGAGCGCTAGTTAGTTAGACAGCTAGTCAGAAAGAAAGAAAAAAGGCAGGCAGCAAGACAGTTTGTCAAAATGAAGCACAGACAGGCTTTCGTCCATGGTGGACTTTCATTGATCCAACTCAATGCTGAAAGTGCACTTTCTGCAAAGGGTGGCAATGTCAGAAACAGATCCAAGGACAGATCTCTGTAAATGGAAACCAGGATGTCAAACACATTCACATGGAGGACTGTGCTAAAGTGACCAAGTTATAGCTGGGAACTTGCCTGGGGTGGCTGTATTCTGATGGCTTGCTTTACTATACACTATATCAAATGTAGCTTAGTTGTTTCCAGTACTGAAAAAATAAAACAGATTTATACCAGCGTCTGGACTCCACTCTTCCAAGAAGTAAAAAGATTAGACAGCAGAGGCAAAGTCTCATCTGATGAATGGCAATGCAGCAATAGGGTCTATATACCCACCTCATTCTTCTACCCTTATATTGCCTTGGCAATCACTTCTTGATCCATAGTGCATTTACCCAATTGTGGGTCAAGAAAGGTCAGGTCCACAGGAACCTCACAGTGAAAATAATTAAACAGGAACATCTGGGAATACATAAAGTACTATTGGGACACATCCTCACAGATGACAGGGCCACAAATGAGCCAATTAAGCTCATAGCTGTTTCTCCATGACAATGCTGCTAACACTGAATGCAGCATCGCGATCTCGTTATTTCTTACAATTTCTACTGAGCTTTTGATTTATTTTTAACAGTGTGGAAGTACAGTATGTGTTTGTGTGGGAGTGTTGATGTTCCTTGAGCTTAGTTCCCACTTGGTGTATTCTTTTCAGCGAATGAATTCTCAATCTTAATACGGCTTTACTTCAGCACCAGCCTGATCCCAACCTCAATTCTGGAGATGGTTATGGAGCATTTAAACAAAAGTAATGAGATCATCTTACATACCAATGTCATGTTTATGAGAAATATATTTATTGATAAGGTGCTCTCATTTTTCCCAACTCACCGTAGTCGCTCTCATAAAAGATGATGAACTTCTGCCAGTGCAGTTCAGAGACGAGAGTGAGCAGAACATCACTGATTCGAACAGGTGGACGTGCAGCCAGTGTGTAACTCTCTCCGTCTGGGCTGGGGTTGAGCTGACAGGCAGTGCGGGGTGCACCATCCCCATTTCTTTGAATGAAGAGGTGGGGGATGTGCATTGCATCTGTCAGAGACTGCAGGGCACTTGCAGCTGCACAACCTGTGGATGTGACCAGCGCGAGGATCCCTTGGTTCATCAACTCACATGCTGGACAGAGGGCAAAAAAAAAAAACAGAGTTTGTGTGAATGAAGAGGAATCCATAAAGAAAGAACACAAGGAGGCAGAGACAACGACAATAAATAAATAAAAGACAAAGCAATAAAAAAAAAAAAAACTTTATGGAGATAAGATTAGGAAAAAAAAAAAAAAGAAAGATCAAAACATAATTCCAACATGGATTGCATTTTTAAAATAACATTTTTCCCACTGGGCTTTAAAAAAAAAGATGGTTCCCTTGTATATCCTACTTGGGATTACATCTGAGCCTTAGTTGAAAATGGATCACCAAAAGTTGGAAATTGGCCCTAAAGTTGCATTATAACGTGTAGCTGAGAGATTCCGTGGAACAGGAGGATAGTTTTTGAGTGTATCTTCTAATTCTTGTCCGCAGACAAACATGAGACAGCTGATTAAGGGAATGTGCTTGCTAACGGTAACAGCCACTTGAAAACAGCAGACAGCTACCTGAAACAGTGGGGATCTTAGCAGAACAGAAGTGGTCGGTAAGTGGGAGGAATCTTTCATGAATAAAAATCTGTAATATTTTAGGTAAGATGGAAAATTAATGCCTCACAGGAGTCCCAACTTGATATTGTCCTACATACCCTTCACTCTTGCTCTTGATTTCATGTGTAATGGTGGTGAAAATCTGTAAACAAGCAGGGATTAGGAGTACAGACACATGCTTGTAATGTCTGCGGTGGGTCTTAAAGTCCCTACATCTTTATTTAAGCATAAAATTTGGGAAAACATCTGTTTTTGATCCTCTTAAGGAAGGTCATCATGTCTAGTGGGGAAAAAATGCTGCGTATCTTTCAAAGATGAAAATGCCATCTTTGGCATTATTAATGTGACAAATTTACAAGAAAAGGTTTTCGACCTAAATGATGGTAAATATTTAATTATAGCAGGTAGAACTCAAGGACCCAGCAATCTGGTATATTATTTATTTTGCTGAACACAAACACACACACACACACACACACACACACAAAATCCTTTCATCAAAATTATACTGTCATTGGTTTATGCAAAAAATTGATTTTCGTTCTTTCCCACAAACAGAAGTACAATATAACAAAGCGTAGACATTTATTTTGAGTTTTTTTCCTCAAAATGAATGGCTGCATTTAATATCAATGTGTGTAGTATAAGGTAAAAGTATAGTTCTATCTGCAGAAAATAGATACACTATAGTGCAGGTGTTCCAATCACTTCCATGTCCACAAACATTTGTGAAAGAATGGCTCGCTTTCAGGAGCTTGGTGAATTCCAGTGTGGTACCGTGATAGGATGCAACCTGTACAACAAGTCCAGTTATGAAATTCCCTCATTACTAAATGTACCCAACAATCGCTTACTAATGCTAATAGTCGCGGCACTAGCTAACTGTCACGATAGTGATCTGTTCTGGTAGCTAACAGCTGAAATTCTCAGCTTGGCGCGACGGCACCTCAGCAAGGCGCAGCGCCGGGCACTCCACCGCTGGCTAGAACCCTGCAAGTGTAAAGTTTGGTGGAGGGGGCATTATGGTGTGGGGTTGTTTTTCAGGAGTTGGGCTCGACCCCTTAGTTCCAATGATGCGTGTGAAGGCAGACGAGTGAATACTTTTGGCAATATAGTGTAGCAATCCTAATCTCACACAAAAGCTAAAACCAACATTAGGCCATTTTCACAAACTCTGACTCATTCTGAGCCAATATAATTTTCTCATCGGATATTCCTGTCATGTTTCTGAGACGAAAAAGCCTTTTTCTAACTGTTAACCCTTTAATGTTGACCTAACCTTCTCCTGGAGTATACAAACCATAAAGCAAAATGTATTTTCATTCCCCCTTCAGTTATGAGATGCAAAACAGAGAAAAAGGCAATTACCACAAACGAGAAAGTGATAGGAATACAAATGGAAAACAGTTTAAATGCAGAATATTGAATTTGCATTTAATTTCAAGCTCTATCTCTGTTATGTGCTGCATAATCATCTACAACAGGGATCGTCTAATTTTGCATGTGACATGGGACGGTCTACGGCAAATGCTGCCTTTAAAATTCAACTCACTGTCTCTCACACAGCAGGGCTTTTATAATTGCACAAACAGCTGAGCATATTGTACAAAACAGCAATTAAATGTTCTCTCACTGCATTTCATAATGCTGCTTAATTATATGGTCTACTTCAGTGTCTGCAAAATCTGGTACAAAGGGATAATACTGCAGTCTAATACCAAATCATATCATTCAAATCCCCTCATAATGAGTATTGTAAGAACACAAACATATCATAAACACAAAAGTAAGATAGCATGATATCAAAACCATAATGTAAAAGAAAAACTAAACACACACACACACAAATTCAGAGTTGTTGTGATGCAAATGCATGAGGCAAGAGGTCTGAGAAGGAGTGAGTGGTGAGGCGAGATGATACTGCAGGAGAAGGGGAGGTCTGAATGGAGACATACTGGGAAAGGACTGCATGTGTGTGTGTGAGAAAATATGGCAGAAGAGTAGAACTATCAATGTGACAAATGACGATTTTATCTGCTGACTGCACGCACTTGACTACATTAAGGAACTGTAAATCACGAGCACAGGAAGTATGAGGAAACTAAATAAGATACTAAATAGGAGCCTGAATGAAGGAGTATCAGGCATCTGAGGCAGACAGGCATGCGCTGTATTTGTGGTTGCAGTGGAAGTAAAACAAGAAAGAGTAAGAACAGAAATGCAAGGGAACTAGGAAAAGGGTATGAGAGTGGTAGAGATTATATGTAGCTTGTTGCATGAATGCTCAGGAGAATTCAAGAAAATGTTCTTCCTTAGAAAGTGTGTTTCAGTTTGTATGTTTGTGGGAGAGACAGACAAACACTCATAGATGCAAGCCAGCATGTGCAACAGGGCATTTGGCAAATATTCTTCAGGGCACGATGGAATACCGTTACTCTGCTCAAGGCATGTGAACGGCAGTGATCAAATCTAGAACATGCTTTAGTTGGCAACACTAAAATGTGCACTGAATTATACCCTGGAAAAGGAGATAGTCTGTTCCCAAGAGTTGCTGGTTCTGTTCTAACAGGTTTTACTCTCAGGTGCAGCTTGCTCACTATAAACTTTACAGGCTGTGAAGGGAGTAATTTTTGCTTGACTTCCAACTTAAAGATATCTGCCTGTGCCTTTAAAGATACTTTTAAGAGATCTGGAGTGATTTGTCCATCAGCAGAGCATCTCAAATATGAAGACTTTGTGTTTTGCATCATTCTAATGGAATTGTTGAGTTTGGGATGGCCAATTTCACATTTTCTTGGATACAGAAAACAACAAATGCACATTTTGGACACTTCATAGATTACCAAGAACCTGAAGACTATACAAGGTCACGCTGGGTTTATGGGGACGGTAATAAAATAAGGAAAGATGCACTAAAAGCACACATTTTGTCAATAAAGTAGTAACTTAACAGAACCCACTTTTGGCACTGTAAACAAACTACTGATTGCACAAATGACTTTTCTAGTGTAGCCAGCAGAGGAAGAAATAATAAGAGAAAAGCAAAAAGGAAACATAAATACTGTAGTACCTGGTGTACCTGGACCCCAACTGCACACTTTTTCAAGACAGTGATTTATAGTGTGCAATTGAAAGCTCAAAAGCAGAGCTTTGCAAGGAAAGCACTGGCTGAATTTAGGATATCAGTGCAAGGTGAATCCCGAGGACTGAGTGACATGGAATGAAAATGAACATTTTCCTTTCACTTCCAACTGTCTCTGAGAGGCTGGTTTCTATCATTGGTGTGCCAGAAATACAAGTACTGAGCCATGTTTGGACTGAACGTGCTCTGTGCCTCGGCCCTAACTAGAATGTTATCACTGCCACTGAGCACGTGTAACCCTCTCAATAAATGTTAGTTAAAAATCAGTTTATTGATTGATTATAATCCTATATTTTGTGCTTCAGGTATTATGCAATTATTTACCTCATGTTCTATCAGCTGCCATGCAATGAACTGAAATCTTCACCTTCATTTGTGCTCTAGGATCAATACAGAGTCATTTCCCCTAACTTCTGTCTTTCAGCCACTTTTAGCAGGCTGTGGCTAAAGTGCATCTGCAGCCATTTTGGCTCCGTAATGGACACCCCAGGCCCATTATACAGCAGACAGCCAACTGACAGGAGGGAGGAGTACTCTATAGTCATTGGCAAGGATGATAATGGTAGAATAATGACTCTTAAATGTTCCCCCTGAAGTCGACAGAGGCCATCCTTCATTTCCTGCTAGCTATCTGACAACCAACATCAGCATACAACAGGAGTCATATTCATGTATCTTACAGAAAAACTCGGCTTGCCAGGATAGTACATAATACCCTAAATTCATGCAGTTGCTTAATGTTTACTTAAACCGATTAGAAGAAATTATGAACTAGAATCTGAGGCATAGAGTCTGCAAGGTAAAAGAGGTCAAATAGGGAGGTGCAACGTACTGTATTTGGAAAAAGAGATACACTAATCTATCAAGCCCACAGTGGAAAATTTGTTATTTTCTTCTATCAGTAATATTATGGTTGACAATGGATTCAGTAGGTGTACGAATTTTTAAACACTTTTAATCAACACCATACAAATCAGGGAAGGGACTGGGACAGAGAAAGCAGTACCTTTCATGTTCCTATGCTCATAATTGATACATTTACAAAGGACATCTGGCAAGTGGATTAGGACTGATCAACAAAAGCACATGGCATTTTTCCGCTCAAGTCCTCGCCTCATCCGACCAGTTCAGTTATGTGCAGATGGGCTACGGAGCGGGAAAATTATCGTCAAGACACCAGACTGAAAAAAGACACTGCAATCTGTTTTCCCACAAAAACTGGATGTCATCACTGTCTTGCCCTCATTTTACAAATGTAATATGAAAGGATGAAACAAACCACCACACCACTGCTGTAGTGAATATTGCATAAATTGAGTCTGTCTCAGTGATTTCACAGCCTAAATAAGACAGTCTCATTTAGTTTGCTCTGACTCAGAGCACGATCCTAGGATTCTAGAGTCTCACCACTGAGATAAATGCTGCTGTGTTGTCAACACAACTCTTCCCTACAGTGACAAAGATGTAACTCTGATCTAATTGAGACAACTTGTAATACGGGATTCAGAATGAAATATCATTTTGCATTAATTAGGGGTTGTTTGAAAAACCGTATTAAGGTGCTTTAATGCCCCTTATTTAAGCACATACCTGTTCATTCTAAATATTAAAATCATGAGATAAGGAAGATGTAAGACTTCAGTATTAGTTTTTTTGTAATCAAACAAGAGTTTATGTCTGTGGGAAGCTAATTATTGATATAATTAATCTTTCCACAAAGACAAGCTTGAATGTACTGTTGAACTTGCTTAAATAATTTAAATAATAATATTTAAATTCACCATATGTGCATATTCAAACCTCTGCTTGGCTCAAACTCCACTCCTTCAGCACAGCACACTGATGACTATATGAAATGCTCAGATTTAAATGCCCTGCTGCTAAATTAGTCATTCGTGGTTTTGGAACATTTCTGGGAGGAAAACAAACACACTGCACTTTTTAATGTATTAGCCGGGTGGAAAACTCGCAAGAGCTTTAAAAGGTCCATATTATGCACAGCTAAGAGGAGACTGGATGTTTCGTGTCATTTCCTTATAAATGGGCCCTTCCACTCTGCTTTTGGCAGCTTCCCACTACATAATAGGACTTCACCACACAGAAGGGACAAATAGGAGAGATCAGTATATGGCAGCTGGACCAAGGCTTTGTTCAACAAATAAATGTACGGCTACATTGCACCTGCAGTAAGTATGAATCATTTCTAAATCAAGCGCTCTCCTTCACTCTCTCAATCTCATCTTGTGCTCTCTTTTGGGAAGATAAACATCCATGGCCCTTTCCTAGTACCTGCTCTCATCTGTCAGACTACGATAAGGGTACATATACCCCGTCAATACTATTGACGCCGAGACTGCCCATGTCATTTGAACTGTGATGTGAGTATTTCACTGCAGTAAATTATACCCTCCAGATAAGTGACAGGTAGAATAGCAGAAATAAGCCTAGCACAGTGTAAACTGCTTATATTCAGGGGGTGGATTCAATAACAGCAAGACCTACAGTGCAGCACAACGCGACGATAAATATTACCTTAGTGAATTTTGAACTCGAGCGTTTAATTTGTATTTCTCCGCTGGGGTCAGGAAAACCTGTGTAATTTAATTCAATACAACACGTTACAACCTATAGCCTCTGAAAATAATTCAATAAGTAACTCCCTAATACAGTCTGAACACACATTTAAGATATAGGCTTCACTGAAGTTGCATTTATTGTGGGTCTTCTGTATTAATATAAAATTTCAGGTGGGTTCTGGTGTTTGAAACACATTTAAGTGCAGAGCAGTGCTAAATGTCTTCTGTTATCTGGCTTGTAATCCTCCCATACCCACTCCTAAACATGATGGATGCTTTAAAAGCACAATTAAACTGCAATGTTCATTTTGATCCTTATTATTTGTAGTAGAATAGTAATAAAGTAGTAATAAAAAAATGCTTTTCCACCACAGCAAGCGCTCAAAAGTAAATTCCTCTTTACTTTTTCAGCAAAGCCAATTGTTGCCATTACTTTCAACCACTTTGTGAATTTCTGACGGCTGAAATGCCTCCGCTGACTTGTAAATAATTCAGTGTGATGGTGGCAGTGTTGCAGTACAAATAGTGAGACATTGCTGGCATCTTTGAGAATATTTTAAATCACGCTACACTAGTTCCCGTTATTCCTATCAGGCACATTGTGTGAGGAATCAGGAGCCCGCACCTCCACATCCAATTTTCGAAACAGTGTGTGTTAAAAACACCACAGAGATTACGTTGCACCAATTACATGCACCGTGCATAGATGGGCCTCAGCGGCTCACCAAAGACTTGGGTGCTGTTTTGCTCTGTGCCAAATCTATAGACTGTATGCAACAGTCACCACTGTATCTTCCAGAAGCATGCAACTGAGTTATTATTTCCATTTCTCTCTTTGTCTAAGCCTTTGTGTTACAACTGCTGCTCTGTGTTCTGACCTAAAGAAACTGCAGTCAATCAGAAAATCTGCATTTTGTTGAAAATAAAAATGGTTTGTGTGTTTAGAATGAAGCCCAGTGTGTACTTTAGCGCTTTCATGTCTCATCCTTTGGGTCTCCATGTTAAATATGCTTTTGAGAGCTGGAGCTTATTATTTATGACATCAGAGCTGACAAAAGAAGATAGCTGCTGTGGCTTGTGAAATTTATACTTGAGGATATTTTTTGGCTGCTTGTACCCAGGGGATGCGAAAGGAAAAGAAATATAGTGTACTCTGCAGGCTGCAAGAAGAACTTGACCTAAAGGAACCCACTGCCTGTATGCTTTGTAAAAAAAAAAAAAAAAAAAAAAAGGTAAACAAACAAACAGAAAAACTTGGAGACATACCCAATACATAATTCTCAAAAACTGCTGAGTCACTGACTATTAAACTGTTCTGACAGTGAAACAGATGCCACCAGACAATGATAAAAACAACAACACCAGAATGTGATACAACTAGCTGCCATGTCTTATGGCATCAGTTTCAACTGTTGAACAATCAGCAGTGACTTAACCCTTTTCCCTGAAGCGCTGAGCTTTTGATGTACTTCACAGAGCAGACGTGTGCGGAGTCTGAGGCAGTAACATTAAAGACAGTGAGTCTACTTCTAACATTGTCTCGATGTCTCTTAGAACAAGAGGACAAATGTCAATCTGAGAGTGCATTTATATTAATCTATTTAAATGAATCCTCGCCACTCTTTGTTTCTTTGTTATCTCTTAAGTCCCTTCTTTTTATCCTGGAGTGCCCGCATGTCCTTTGGGGGTGGGGGTGCTCAGATGAGGGGGCAGCAGTTTCCACCGGGGATCAGTTGGTCTTTGACTCATGACCACTGTGTTTGTGTATGTGGGTGTGGGTATGATGTTTGTTGAGTCGTGTGTGTGTGTGTGTGTGTGTGTGT
>JAVDPK010000462.1:131534-146355 GCA_034780415.1 Cichlasoma orientale | reverse complement strand
TACACACTCAAAGTACACAACAAAATGTATTTAAGGGCTAAAAAAGTGGATTTTTCATGATACATCTCCTTTAAAGGCACACATCATTCAGCTGCTTTTTGCATGATTTGGTGAAATAGAAAAGAGAGTGCATGCAGTAGTAAATACAGTCCTGTCAATATTACAGCCTCAATCTGCTCAAATCATCTTCATCATTATTTTCTTTCTCCACAGCAAGTGCTGCAAATACTATAGGCAGTCATCTTTAAAGAAGTAATCGTTAATGAAATTGCAATTAACACAAGTTGAGTCTTAAGATGAGGGTAATGGTGTGAACTAAAGTAAACAAACAGCAGCAGCTGTTACATGCACACAGTTTTTTTTTATTCAGATTAAAATCACTCTGATTAAGGATATTAGGCCAGCTAATTACATGGGATGTTATTTTAATACGCTCTGGTGTTTATCTGAAGACACTTAATCAGAAGAGTGTGATGTGCAAAAGTAATGAATACATCATGCATTAATCTTCCTCAGCTATCTTATCTTTTTGGCACAAGTTTGATCAGTTCTGGGAAGATAGATGTTGTCAGTTTAAACCCAGTAGTTTCAGTTATATTGTTGCTCCTAATTTTGTTATTTGAAAAACAAAAACAAACAAAAAAAACAGGGGTCCAGTTCCAGCTTCCTAAGTAGAAGACAAGTGTACATCTCCACCCAGTCACCTGTGCAAAAGTCTTAAATCATACCTCATTTCATATTTTGCTTCCAAGGAGCCAGACTTTACACCGAAAGTCTGAAATAACACAGTTGGACAGGTGATTCCCAACAAGTTATTAGCTGAAAAACTGACATATCTCGGCATGGTGTGCAATGTGTCCTTAAAAAAAAAAAATAAAATAAAAAAATGTGGAAATTGGACAAAAGGAGGACAAAAGAAGAATTGTCAGGCCTAAATACCATCTACAGCAGATGAACAGTGGCGCCCTTAAGAAAGACAAAAAATAAATAAATACAGCAAAGACCCAAGAGAAGCGTTTGTTCCTTCAGTTGATCCATCTACAGTTTACTGGAACCTCATCAGAAATGGTCTCAGTGGAAGGGTAACTGTCAAGAAAACACTGACCTCAAGAGTACTGAAGCAGTGTAGGATCATCTTGATAAAGAACGGAACAACAACTAACATTCAAAGAAGAGCTTTGGAAGGTCCTTCAAGGAGCCTGGAGAGCTATTCCTGAAGATTACTTAGAAATGAGAAGAGCGCTTGCCTAAGAGAGTTCAGGCTGTGTTGAAGAATAAAGACAGTCATGATAGATATTGACTTTCAAGCTCGTTAGAACTGTTCAAACTATGTTTTTGTCTCATTCACTGCATTTCCCTTCATGTTTGTCCACGTTTCAATAAATTGCTGCACCTATTTCCCATTTTGCTGATGAAATGTAACTATGGCAAATGTAATATCTAATCAAGCTGTTGTTTTAGGGAGGTTGGCTTCCATAAGCAACTAGGAATGATTTATTTTGTTAATGCAGAAGATGTACTGTAACATTTTTCTCTCCTTGAAGGAACAATAATCTGTATTCACTCTTTGTTGTCAGAAGTGTTTTTAATTCTGAACACCAGAATCTCCCAACTTCCAATAAGCTCTGGCTATTATCTTGAATTTACATGCAATGGTTGCACAAAAAATAATTATGGCAACAGTCAGCAGCTTATCTATTATTCATTTCCTATTTAATTTATTTCAACACTGTAATTAAGAATTCCTGTCTTTAACATGTTAATCACTAGATTCTGTTTAAACTTGGAATTTTTTCTCACATGTTCTAACAGGTATTAAATGCACGTGTATTCTATGAGCAGTTACATGTACAGTGTGTGATTTTGCGTCCTCGATTTCTTACAAACGTGTTGCTTTTACAAGGCAAAAGGTTTTCACACTTTTACTCTCATCATGCATTACCTTGTTGAACTAAATAATGAGTCTGCACTTTCAAGACCTAAAGCCTAATAAAGTAACTGTGCACAAAATTGCTGGAAGAATGAGCGCATACAATTCAAAGCAATTCTGTCACATTGATGAGACGCTGCTCTTTTTTTTTTTTTCCTTTCTGAAAAGGAACTGATTTTCCCCTGGAAGTCTGCTCTCTTCTTAACATTAGCACTGTCCTGTTGAAAAACAAATTAGCTCATTATCCTTGAAAGGCTGGGCACATAGAAGCAGCATGTGTGACAAGCCAAGCCTTTAGTTGTGCCAAGCTGAAAATGTCAACATACTACCTTGAGAGTGCGCATTAAACTCACGCGGTAATGGCTGTCACAAGACAGATCCCCATTATCAAGTCCATTAAGGCACCACACTCCCTCCCAATGAAAAAAAAAAGAGAGCAAAAAAACAACCAACATGCTGCAGAAGTTCAGAATGAGCATCTGTAGATAAATGCCAAGGTGACACACTTTCCACTGTGCTGCCAACAACATATGGAGTCCATTAACTATCAACTACAGGAGATATATGCACCGAAATATCTTTTTGTGCGTGCATATGTATGGGTATGTAAGCTGATCCAAAGTTTTCCATATGTAATTTAATTTGCATGAACAGTAGCACCTCAGTAGCACCGTTAATTCAATTTTCAAGTGTGATAACTAAAGTGCAGTAGCGTTATATGGCCTCTTTTACTTGTATCCTCTCTATTATGGATTTATAGTGAAACGCATCCCTACTCAATTTAATTTCTGTTAGCACTTTTTTTTTTTAAGTCTAGTCTTTTTGGAAGAGCCTCTGTTCTCAACCTCTCTCTACCTTTAGATAGAGGCTAAGCAACTGTTTGCTTAATTTTACGAGTTCTTATCATCTCATATCCTAAGTTGCAAACTTCTAAATTACTTTTTGCATTATGGATCTAATTTCATAATAGACTGTATTTCTTCTTCTTTTCTTTTCTTTTTTTTTGTTCTGCACTCAAGTTTTTTTATTATTAATTTCCTCTTTTGGGAAATGAGTAGCGAGCAGAGAAAACAAAATACGGAAGAGGTCCCTCATGCATGAAATGGAAGAGCGCTTTGCCCTCCTGGAGGAGCTGACATTGACACATTCTCTAAAGGTAACCGCTCACTCCAGTGACATACTGTGTTTTAGCACTGTGGGTAAAAATGGATTCCAAAACATAGATCCTCTATATTTGTCTTTTCAACTTTGCATGGGTGTGCATGCTGTCAGTCTATAACATGTGGGTGCTCCCTGGCAACTGTTTCCCTGGTAACAGGCCCATTCAACACGTTAGCCATACTTGTACACTCGCAGCTCTGTGTGTGTTTACCTGCATGCACGCAGTTATTGGGAAGTAGTGCAGGATAGCATATTAACTTTGTTGGTTAGATGGACTGCTGCATGAAAAGTGTACGACAACGAAACACAAGGTCAGCTTATCGGCAATGTTTTCTTTAAGTATTCATCGGCTGCAAGTGAATTTTGGGAGTTGCTCGTGTTTGTGGTATTAAAGAAGTGAAACTACTATAAGCGCTGCAAAAATATTTGAACAGACCCCAAAACAGTTTCCTGTAATGTTTCACATCACATGTGAAATTGTTTTATATTACAGCACTGCAGTACGAGTACACAAGCAGATGCCACAAGCACATAAATATTTTCTGTGTCCCACTTATACCTAATGGAGAGTAACACATTATCTGCCACTAAATTTGCTATTTAACGTCCTGTAGCTTAATAGTGCATGTAGGTACAGAGCAATATCTGATCATTTCAAGGGTTGCAGAATAAAAATTTTAAAGGGGACATATCATGCGAAATCCACTTTTTTAGTCCGTAAATACATTTTTTTTGTACTTTGAGTGTCTAGGAATGCAGAAAATTAAAATTAATTCTCTCCCAGTGCTGTGTGAATATCTTTATATTCTTTTTGGTTCATATTTTTCAGTCTGTTCAGTTTTCTCTATCTACTATTGTGTTTTCTTGTCTATTACGTTAGTATTTGCTGTGGAACTGCTAAACAAGGGCGTGGACTTCCGGCTAACCAATTTCATGAATCCACCATTTTTTTTTCGTAGCGATTTTGTAGTCCAGTTTAGTTATGCCAAAGTTGCAAGTAGAGAAGTCAAAATGTTCGGTTGTTAACCCACGTGATTCCTTACATCGCCCCCGGCATCAGAGCCTCTTCGAAGTGCCAGTTTCTCTGCTGGTAGATAATCGTATCACTGCCATCAAACTACAGTAATGGCCGAACGGGGTGGAGTGGAACGCTCTGCGACCTGGAGGGGGGCGGGGCATGACACGTCTCATTCACATTTAAAGAGACAGCACCAAAATGAGTTGCTCGCCTCAGAACAGGGGTAAGCGAGGGGTCTACAGAGCTACAATAAGGAGGAATTCAGACCAAAGCATTGCAGTTCTACTTTATATAGACCACAAGTGAATGATTTATATGTGAAAAGGAAGGATTTAAAAGCACTTTAATGTCAATTATACATATAGTGTCACACAATGCAGGCCATTCATTGTTACTATTTTTTTTTTAAACTAAGAACATCATACAACATGGCGCCTCCATCCTGTAACCCTTCATGTGATGGAAGAGCAGACCAAACTGTAACAAAAGATGGAGCTTATCAGAGAACTCTGTTTATAGTATGGGCACTCATTAACATTGACATTGTGTATTATCTATAGACTATTATCTGTACTTTTATCAGTAGGTTTCCCTCCTTTTTTTTGTCTCTATTCTTGTTATCCTTCTGCTACTTAATAGTATTTAATAGTACTTTAATAGTAAATGTACCAAAACAAGACTTTTGGGAATGCTGGAGAAGTGTAAAATTTCTAATTATAAAGAAATTTGCAACACGCATTTTTACATCAAGTAATTTATGAACCAGTTACCAGTGTCTGTAATTATCTGTGTGCCGCTTTATTTATTCTACAAGTTTATTCTCTACCCTCCTCCTTTTATTTGTCTCTATTCTTGTTACCTATCCATAAAGTTCAAGTTTAGATTTTCCAGGTACAATTTGAGTGTCATAATCACATAATGTCTCATTGTATTTTACTTTTATTTCCATCAGCCCTCCTGTTGATCTGTTGATCCTGTTATCTTGCTGCTACAACAGAATAATCTCCAAGGGTATCAATGAAGTTCAGTCTAATCTGAGATTATCCAGGTACTGCTCAAAAGGATACAATGCCACATATTCGATTCGAGTGCCAATTCAACGGGTGGCACAGGAGACACACAGGCCAGACCATCTGCTTATAGATACTGAGGTAAATGTGAGCAGACAGAGAATCTGGAGGAAATATGATTTGGTTTATGTAGTCCTTAAGTAAGCTGTCATACCCCATAATGCATGAAGGGAGCTGGCAAAAGTAGGTCTATTACTATGTTGATAACATCAATTTGAAGTGTCAGTACGGGGTGAGCTAATACTCTGTCCGGCAAGGCTCTTCTCTCGTCTCCACAGCCACAGGGGGTTCTGATTTGATTAAAATCACAAACCAGTCATTTTCTTTTTCATAAACCTTCCAGCCACTACCTCCAATGGTAATAAGATCTATTAAAGATCCCTAGGGTGTTTTCATTTTTGCCAGAGGGTGCTACATAAACTGACAGAATAGTCACCAGTGGTGTTTCTGGAGGCTCTTACCTTATTCGACAGACTGACCACTTTAAAGTCAGGAACCCCGCACAGACATGTTTTCAGTGCACTGTGATGGATGCAGTAGGAAAGTGAAAATGGACTGTGTACACACAATCATCTGAGTTCAAACTTTTCCTCTCTGACTTTGTTTTAATTGACTTAGGGTCACCTAATATAAATTCATCATTCATCATGAGAACATCTCACACTCTGCCACCCCCCAGTGGCAATAAAAACACCTGGGCAGGCAGCCATACAGGCCAGCCCTCACTGTACTCTCCATTCAATCAGGGAGCCCACTGTTATTGGCTGATGACTCAGCCTCTGGGTTTTACAGTCAATATTTTGTGGCTTCGAGTGTGGCCAGCAGATAATGGATAACTTTTACACTTGACTCCTGGTTCTGTTCGCTGGTTAGGGTTTACAGTCTAGGTATAAATACAGATAGGTTAACAAAAAAAATTATAAAAAGCCTAATTCTTGCTCGGTAGGCAGTGTCTTTGAAATTGCCTTTAGGCTAATGTGTCCTTTTTAGTTCTTCACAAGGACTATTTCCTGGGAACAGCAATAACCTCCTTGAACATGACTGGGTATTACTACTCAGACTACAAAAAGAAACCATAAAACTTCCAGCCCGTTGCCTACAGCTTCAACGCATCAAGATATCTTTTTATAGAGAGAATACTGTCCATCATCAAGTGTAAAGAGAGAATGTACTGTAAAATAGTTTAAGAAGGCAGTTGATTGCTAGCTATATAACAGAGATGTGGTACTTAATAGTAACCCTACCTTGGGAATGCTGGACAAATGTAAATTTCTTTGTGATTTATGCAGAATCTAAATATAACTGTGTTGTGTTATAAGGGGGTTATGCAACAAGCACATTATATTTTACATCAAGGAATTTATGAACCAGTTATGTCTGTAATTACCTACTTGCTGCTTTATTTATTGCACAAGTTTGTTCTTTTTTGGTGTGAGACACAGGTGGCTTATTGCTGATTCATACAGTTCTGTAGTGTGCTCCAATGATCACTGATCTGACTGACCCAGCAGACCTGATCCGCCATCTGCTTGAGGACTCCTGCTGTCTCGTCTCAGTGTCTCAGACCTTCAAAGGTTTTGTGTGTGATGTTTCTAAACCCTAATAATTTGTGTCTGCTTCAGTAATTACTTTCCTTTCTCTCTGGTGTTAATCCTTTCCTCATTTATTATAATGTAATTGCCATATAGCAGGTATATTTACAGTATACTTCAATCGTGAGAGTCCAGTGAGTGCAGTGCAGCAGATAAATCACTGCTCAAAAGCTCAGCAAAAATAAATGTCCTAGAAAACAAGTAAAGCATTTCAGTTGAATGAAATCCACTGCTAGATCTATTGTTTCATATAGAGACTGCATCACGTTCCAACACAATGGTATCATTACTTTCTTCAAGGTCTGACTGAGAATTAATGAAGGTCTCTAGTTGGCCTCATGATTATCCGTCTGTCTGGATATAATTGAATGTATGCAGACAGTACCAGAGAGACTCTTCTAAATCTACATGGATAAAAGTAATGACAAGCTGTGAAGCTGTGAAGGAGGAGCTGCTGCCTCCTTTATTTCTCAAATGTTACCTTAATGGCTAAAAAAAAATTCAAAATACCTATGAGATAAGTTTAACTAAACACATTTTTTGTTTGTTTGTTTGTTTGCTTTGCAGCTGCATTTCTCTTTTATCCCCTCTGTTTTACCTAGTTTTTCACTGCCCCTCAGATCTACCCTGCAGAGCTCTCACTTATGCTCTCTATGACTGTACTATCCAGTTCTTGGCCTCATTTTCAAGTTGCTGTTGCCATCGCTCTCCTTTTTCCTCTCTGTATTGTTAAAAAAAAAAAGTGGAGCTTGCAAGTGAACACTCGATTTCCCACTGGCTTTGTAGTTGTTTAGTCCTGAATTTAAAGTGAGAGCAGAGGGGGAGTAATGTGAACCAAGCAGCCCAAGATAAGCTGAAGCTGGCATGAGAGCGGGCCATTGTTTTCAAGCTCTTCCTACATTTAATCAGATAAAGAAAACTATATTTAGACTATATGAGTAGAACTGGTAAACATTTAGGAATTTCTTGGTAGTGGGATAATTGATATCACACTAAAATAGACTGGAAGCTGTGGTCAAACAGCTAGCTTGGGTCTATCCAAAGATAAACAAATTCACCTACTAGCCCTGCCAAAACTCACAAATTAGCATTTAATATCTTGCTGGACAGATCCAAGCTCACTGATCCTCACTAAGTTTTCTCTATAATGTAGCTATCTAGTGGTCATTGCTACTGAAGTTCAAATTCAGTGGTAGTAATATGCACTTGTGCTTTCAAAGGCAGGGAATAAAATTTAGGCCTTCTTACATCTGGCTATTGAGGAGGTTTCACTGAAGGATTCAGACATTAATAAGGTATAAAGATCAACTGGACCTCATTCTTTAGTCCCTAACAAAAAGCTAATAAGCAAATACCCTGCTGATTTCCCTCCTTTGCCCACTTGTCTGTTACTGTAGCACTATTAGATTTACAAGCTGCTAGTAGTCATTATATGGGCTTTGTGTTTCTAATTGGGCAATCCCACACTCCTGCAGGTACTGTGCAGACCCTGACAAGGATCCTGCCTCTCCTCCTTTCCCCTTGATGCAGAAAGAATATGCTGTCATTTCCACAGAGTAGCCTCAACCCCCTCTGGTATACTTTACACTCTCAACAGACTGGAGTGCAAATCCTAAGGACACGGTTGCATATTTTCTGGCACAATATTACCAGCATAACATTTCTGTAGTAATGACATTTCTTAGCTTTGAACTTGCCCTTTACTCCATTTGAAAGTAGATAAAACAACGCATAAGGTCCTCATGTGGTAGTGGAGGTGGCATAGTGGATTTCCAAGTTGCTGACGACACACTGAGCAAGATCTGGGCTCTATCGTCTGCAGTAATGGATGTAAAATGACTCACCAGACCATGCCCGAACTCTCACCTAAACTACCTACATCTATCCAAAAGCCTTCATGCTGAGCACCTGTTGGTGCACCTCTCAATCGTGACCAATAAGTGAAAATTAAAGCTCCCTTTGAGGAAAGGAAAGCTTTCTTATATTCTCACTTCCCACTGCTATGTGTTTAAAAGAAAGAGTAAAAGCCAAGATTGAAGTCAGATTCCTGATGTTTGAACGATGCTTAACTGCTTCTACATTATATGAGCTTAGCATCAGGTCAATTAAACTTCTTGGATATTGATTTGGTCAGTTAAGTAGCCGAGGGGGTTGTTAGTCAGTTTCAGCTGCTTTGGTGTTAATGAAATTAACAACAGGTGCACTAGAGGGGCAACAATGAGACAACCCCCCCAAACTAAAATGGTTTTACAGGTAGAGATGTAGCACTGTAGATATTTACAGACAGCTAGGACCAGAGTCTATGTTTGCAAGAGCAGTTTATATCTGGGAGCCCTAAAATACAGACCACAGACCAGTGTGAATGTTGAACTGCCGGCTTGTTTATGGGGAAATAGAACAGCCAGAAATATGCATACAATTTCCAGTGCACATTGATTTATGCATCCAAATCCCCGAATAAAATAAATAAATAAATAAATCCCTCTCACTGACCAGCTCAGATTTAGTTTTAATCCTGATTTGTGTTAACTGCAAGTTAACCTGTAATAGTTCCTTTAAGGTTAACCTAGATTTCTTTTAGCTGCTGTTCAAACTCGTTGATAAATATGAGTTGACTCAGCTTTAATATCTCAATTTAATTAGGCCTGATTCTTTTCACCCAATCCTTTACTCACTAGAACTGCAGAGTGACTGGTCAGGAACACTAGGTAACACTTCAACACAGTATGCAACAGAATGAATCGAATTACAATGCTGAAACATGAAATCAACTGTCCAAAGATTTACAGAGAAAACCATGTGAATTCATAATCCAGTGTGTAGTCAGTTGTTGGATTAAGTCCATTTGCAGTAACAGAGATTATGGTGTAGTCCTACCACAGTTCAGAGGTCTGAATTAGTTTCCTTATCCCTTTCACCGTGCTTATTAGTGTGGCCTGAAGACATCCGTGCACATCGACAGAAAATGTCGGCTTACACAGCAATCGAATACAAAATACACACTAGGTTTCATCTTAGCTGTCGGTCGCTTCAACAGCATATTTAGTAAAAAACAAGAGGGAACAGCAGGCTCACTGACAGCAAAGAAAACAACTTTGAGTCACCAAATCCTCATTCAAACTCAATCAAAACAGATTTTAGACACGGGACCAAAGTTGGGCACATCACCCTCAAGGACTCAATATAAAATACATCTGTTCCCTACTAACTTTAATCTCTTTCCCTCACGCAGGGTTTTCTGTCACTCTTTTGACGAGTTTTTCTGCCACCATCGAGTGGCGCTGTAGTTACTGTGATTGGTGGTCACTAGTAAATTTGAAAAAGGAACAATATACCAAAAACAAAAGTAAAAAATAACAACTTCAATGTAACTTATACTGTTCATACTCCTTTAAGAACAATTCTCAAACATACAAAATAGAATTCACATTGGATCACATCGTTCAGCATGACCGGTTTCGTGGTGGGTCAGTGATGGTCTGGGGAGGCATATCCATGGAGCGACGCATAGACCTCTAAAGGCTAGGCAACGGCACCCTGACTGCCATTAGGTATTGGGATGTAATCCCTGGACCCACTTTCAGACCCTACGCTGGTGCAATGGATTTTGGGTTCCTCCTGGTGCACGCCAGTGCCCAGCCTCAGGTGGCCAGAGTATGCAGGCAGTTCCTGGAAGATGAAGAAATTGATACCAGTGATTGGCCCCCACGCTCGCCTGACCTAAATAAAATAGAACATCTCTGGGACATTATGTTTTGGTCCATGTGATGCTGCCATGTTGCACCTCAGACTGTCTGGGAGCTCAGTGATGCCCTGGTCAGGATCTGGGAGGAGATCCCCATGGACACCATCCATCGTCTCATTAGAAGCATGTCCCAGCATTCCCAGGCATGCATACAAGCATACATTTGCACACATGGGGATCATACAAATCACTGAGTGCCATTTTGAGTTGCAGCAATGAAATTTCAGCCACTTCCTTTTTTCACTTAGATATTCTAGGTGTCTTTGAATCCAGCCGTCAAACAATCAAACAATATGGCATGATTTCATTCATAACACACGGGTCTTTCTCTGTTTGCATTTCGCAGACAGATGCAATCTTTACAAAGATATTAGAATGTTATTTTAAGCTGAGATTTTGTGTGCTTAGGCAAACAAAATTTTAATGGAAAGACAATTTAGGTAAAAAAAATCCAGCATCAATCACAACAGCAACTCTAATGTATTACAGTATAGATAAAAACCATTTTTTCAAGTCATGTTCAACCTTTTCTGTGCTACAGCGCGCAGGCCATTTGAGAATTACATTTACAAGGATTCCAAACTCCCTCGCATATGTTGCCTCAGGTTTTATTTTACATCTTCTCAAGTCATATTTTGCCCACCTTTTCCAAACCTTGATCGCTCCAGGCATTCTTACAATGAACTGAGAGCCAGACATTTTTGGTATGATAAGAAAGATAGATGGATGGATGGATGCATGGATATTTCTATCCATCCATCCATCCATCCATCCATCCATCCATCCATCCATCCATCCATCTCTGGCATCCATTTAATGCTACACATTGACTGCTCTTATCAGGCTTATGTCTATTTCATCTGTTTCATTCACTGCCACTTCTGTTCATTCACTATCAGTGAAGAGATCAGATGTTTAATTCATGTAGAACATGGCTATCTTATCCTGTTGAGTCCTATGGGCCTATTTGTTAGCTGTCAGTGACTATCTACCTTTATCCTTTCCCCACTGTGTTTGCTGGCTCATGATGCTAGGAACTGGATCTGTCAAATGGCCGTCCCCGTAGGGTAACAGCAGAGCCTGCATTTTGCTAAATCGATCCTAGGAGACGCATAAAGAAAGAACAAGACTTAGAGAGCAAGCCTGAGACGGAGAGCAATAATACAACGCCAGGAAGACAGTTAGAGGGTGATGCCGAGGACCAAACAGACAGGTTTGGGCTGACAGAGCTTAAAGATAAAGAAATAAGATGATGGATAGTGGAAATAAGACTGTGGTAGCATGGGAGATGTTCTTGCACAGCAGATGGCTTGCAGGTGAAAGGAACGATGAAAGGGGTGTGTAGAAAAAAAAGGCAGAATAAGTTATAAGGAAAAGAAAGCTAACGAACATGTGTTAGTATTGCTTTGTTGTGTAAGCAGTGGTTGCACCCACAGCAGTAACCAGAGCATTAATATGATACATGTGATTTACCTCCGACTGGACCCGTAACACCTTGTCAACCTACATGTACAGACTACTAAATGTTAACAACCAAGGAAGATGCATTGTATGTGTGGGTAACAGAGAAAGGGAAAAGTGAGAATCAATGACACTAACTCAAGAGAGGGAGGAATAGACAGAAATGAGTAGTCACAAATGAGACAGACAGTAAAGAAGTGGCAGAGAGAAGACGAGCTAATGATTAAAAAAAAGGAAAGAGAGAACTGTGAGTGAAAATGTATGCATTTCTGCAGCAGGGTAGTAGCTGGATGGCATGCTGCACCCAGGGCCATACATCCTCATTAGGAGTTGTGCTGCTGCCCCAAACATGCATCAGCAAAAAAGAATACAGACACATGGAAAATGTTGGTAGAGGTAACATGTGTAGTGGCCAGACATTTGGATGACAGTTAGAGTGCACTCAAGTGGGCAAAGCCCTGGAACAGATCTAAAAATAACACATTGTGTAGGCAGAACAAGGAAAAGCTAAAATATTACACAAAAATAACCCCTTCAGATTCTGGTCTGGCCTTACCAAAAGCAAAATCTTATGCCAGGGGAAAAGGGGGGAACGTCCTTTAGTCTGACTCTTCTGACATTGCCCAGCTCATGTAACCATGTTAAGATGTAAAGAGGCAGAACAAAAAAAATTCTACATCTTTGTGTTTTGTCTCTAGTCTTTCATGTGTGTGTGTTTTTTTGTATAGAAGAATCATAAGACTTCATCTTCTCTCTCATCTCCTTTAACCTATGCACAAAAATCCACACAGGTACTAACATGCACGGAGAGCAGAGATCCCCCCCCCCCCCCTTTCTTGACAGCAGATTTGTGGTAACTCAAGTGATGGAAGACAGACCAGCGACCTGACAAGGACAGACAGCGACATCTTTCTCTCTCTACCTTGCCTCTAGCCCTGAGGGCATTGATAAGAGCAGACATTTTAATTTGCTAGGTCAAAACAAATGCTTCAAGAATCTGCTGGCAGGGCCCGGAAAACTTAATGGGCTCCTGAGCACTGCACTGGCAGAAAGAACACAGGAACTCATTCATAGTGCATTAATCTACTGTATGTTCTAATGGCCATCATTTCTAATGGGTTCTCAGCCAAAAAAATTTAATGAACCAAAACAGAGAATATACCAGATAATTAGTGTATCATAAGATGAAGTGAAGAACATTTACAGGGGACTGATGTATTGCATTTAATGTCAATATTTTGCTAATTTGCAAAATGCACACATTTTCTCTCTACTTTTTCTTTATGTTGCAACAAAAGTTGCTTTACAGTGCATGTGAATGTGAACTTTAGTGGTCATCTCATCTAATTCTTTCCAAAGATTTCCAAGTATTTCCAAAGATACCATCCAGTTTTGTCTATCTGTGTAAGTATATCACCAAATACATATGTAAGTTGCACAAACACAATATGCACATGCCACTTTCACCTACTGCAAAAAAAATCCCAGCATCACGTATATAATGCGAATGTAAATCATAACAACTGTAAAATAAACTCTGCAAAGTCATTCCAGACTTGTTCTTATTCTGTTCTGAGAAGCAGTCATTGTATCATTAAAATAGAGTCATTACAAAGCACTAAACAGTGATGACCATAATAGCCACAGCAACTGACTTATCACAAATGAGTGTGAACCCAGCTGATCCTTTGATGTCTTGAAATGATCTGATTAGGGAAACAACATTTAAATTCTACTCATTTGCGGTAAAATAAGAGAAGCATAGGCACAGGCACAGAGTACATCTTTATGTTGCTCTAATGGTACTGCCGAGTACTAAAATAACAGCACTAGTGTGACCTACAATTGCTCATTAATACCTTTTTTTCCCCCCCCTTTAGAAAAATATTATACGGAATCACATTAAGCCCAGCTAAATAATATCTATCCTCTAAAGAACCACTTACAAAGCATTTACAAAACCCTTTCTGTATGATCATCCTACTTTAAATGAGCAATATAAGAGGTTTAGGAAGCTTAAACGTTCACCACCAATGCTCTGGTAAGGATCTACTTAGAATTGCAGCATTTACAGTTGTGATTTAGTATTTAAGTTTGGTTGTAGCGTGTGGTATAAAATGTTCATATGACAATGCTGTTAAACATTTCTTCCTTCTGTGTGACCCTCCTGTTACGTGGAAATTGATTAATGCCATTTATGTTTATGCTAAAATCATAAAAAATAGCAGGGTCATTCAAGAGCTTTGTCATAAAGTGCATGGTTAAAGACATATATCAATGTATCTTCTACTTGTTGACAACAGTAATCTTTCTGTACACAACTGATCAGAAAACTGCTCAAACCTCCCTAACAACAGCACTGGGTTTATATGCCATGCTCTCAGCAGGGGTCACTCCCTCTATGCCAAGTAAAAATATTTGTTTTGTACACAGTATTTGGTGGCTTGTTTCCCCTTGAATTGCTTCAACATGTTTTGCAGCATGAACAGATTCCAGCAGACTACACCATGCAGTTCACAAAGACAAAAGCTGGAGCAGCATGTAAAGTAACTCAGCCTGGAAAACAGATCTCTTGAATTCTCAAGTAGACATAAATGCAATGGCCAAGGCAATATTTAATGAGAAAGCAAATCTGTGAACAAACAAAATCAATGAGGTGCTCTTACAAAACCTGCTTGCTGTTAAAGACAGAATGCCACGAGGCAAACATGGGTTATTTGCAGGAAACATGACCCACGAAGCTGTTTTCATAAGACTTCACATTTAGAGGAGAAGAACTATAGCTGGCATGGATTTTTTTTTTCATTTTGAATTTTGGCAAAAACAGATGATTTTAGTTTTAAC
>JAVDPK010000462.1:102654-125014 GCA_034780415.1 Cichlasoma orientale | reverse complement strand
ACACACACACACACACACACACACACACACACACACACACACACACACACACACACACACACACACACACGGATGCATCAGAGGCAACTCAGGGTTCAGAATTTAGTCTAAGGATACTTTGACATGCAGATGGGAGGAGCTGGGGATCCTTCCAAATGGGATGGCTGTGACTGTCCCTCTGGAGCCACAGCTGCCTCGATATGGCTAAAGACATTTTAGTGTCTCATTGATCACAGGTGCTTTTTGGCATAACATCAAGTCAAAATAAGATTGGATGCCTTTTGGAAAGGGTGCTTAACAATTTATTTATACAGTAGAAATCATGCTTAGGTCCGTACAAAATAAAGAGTTCAAATCTGAGCAATATTACAAAAATATACAAAGTGAGTCAAGTTCATCTACAGAAGCAGACAACCCCACAAGTGTCCAGTCATATCAGCTCATATCATAATGCGTGTTCTTTACTGACTGAGCTATGCAAACTTGGCAATTAGGTCTTTAAAAGTTCAGCACCTGTTCTAATTAAAGCACTACATTCTATAATGATGCTGCACTTATCGAATTTGAGTTAATTAAAGTATTAATGGGAAATATTATGGAAGCTGAAATGTGCATGAGAATTCACTGTTTGGCAAGCTAAGCAGGCTCATGGACAAGTTATTTCTGCAGATAGAAACGAAGTGAAAAAGCCATTCACACTTTTTAAGGCAGTTTTACTTCAGAACAAAGTTATTGTGAATATTCTCAGGACTGTAAGAAAACCCCAGGCCAATCGAATAAAGTAAGATCATTTCATTTCAGCACAATTAGAGTGTGATCTGATCATGCAATTATACACCCTGCACAAAAATTCAAATGATCTGCAGGTGGGAGACATATTCAAAATGTGATACCGATTTAGCCAAAGATTGAAATTGATTTCTTAACTTTTATTGTAAAAAGTTTGCAATTCTCCAAAGTTTTGTGAAGCCTATGCATGTCTGTGAGAGTGTGCTGGTAGGCAAATGAAAATGTATGAGATCATGATGGGCTTTTGATGTGCTTTAATGCCTTTGTTCTTATAAAGGGAAAAATTTTCATTAAAATTATGTCTCTTAAATGGAATAGGATGGAATAATTTGCGCCATAATACCTGTCGATTTAACCTCGAAGATGACATATTGTCAGAAATGGCATACGGCGAGGTGATCACACGCTAGCTCGCTGGATTAATAGTCCATGACTGATGTTTGAGTGTGGCTGTGTAGGGGGAGGGAGTGAAAGTCTCCTGTGAAAGGTCACCCAGTCCCCGATCACACAATTTAGAGGCAAAAAGGCAACTGCTACTGCTTATGCCATTAAATTGCATGCTCACAAATGGGTCTGAACTTCTTAGGAGTGAGGAAAAAATACACAGATCATCCAGGAATATTCCTCCTCCAACCTTTTATCAAAGCATTACACTGGCGCAATATAACAGGTGAACCAAAATGGAAAAATAATAAGATGTCGGGTGGTAGAATTGGATGATAGTTTGCAATACTATTACAAGGCCTCAAAGGCTGATATTTAGAATAAGATTCATCCTTTGAAGAAAATTCGGTGTGCACATGAACAGGTGACTGTGGCATTTTCACTTAATTCTTTTATCAGTTAATGTTTCCAGCAAACTTACCCTGGATTTTTAAGACTGCTGCCACCAATGAAACACCTTAAGAATGCCTCACCTCCAAATCCCTTCACACATGCATGCACAGCTATAATTGAATTCCTCCTTTTTTTTCAGAGTAATCGGCAGGAAGCCCTCACCTCTGGCTATTTTTATGTTCATGTTGCTGTCATTCAAAGTTTGAATGATGGTAGAATTCTGATAAGCTGCCTTTATGACTCCTGTCTCCACACACCCACAGAAACACACAAACATAGCCACGCATACATTCACATCATGCTGAATCACACAGCATTTCTCTCTAAGGGGACAATTTTTTTTTTTATCTGTCACCTGTTTCTCTTGATGACTTCATTTGAATAATTCCTTTGAGAAGCGATAGTAGGAAGAACATTAAAGAAGGTCCAATGACTAATACAAGTGGCTTCCCTCCCTTTGTCCGTCTGTCTGTCTCTCTCTCACACACACACACACACAAAGTATATAACTACAGTCAATCAATAATTAGAAGAGAAATCTGTTTAATATGCATTAGTAGTCAGTCCAAGAAGTAGCTTTGGATGGGGGAAAATGTGTTATAAAAAGGATGACATCACTCCCTCTCTATATTCTTGGATGAGAACTGTCCAGGAACTATTTCAGCACCACAACAAACCAAAGGTGGGCTGGACTGGTGAATTTAGTGGATGATCCAAATAGGAATTAATAGAGATGGATTGGTTTTGTAACCTGCTTTTGTAACCACAGTTTTCTAACTCGAGAATTTCTGTAATTTTAACGGTAATTTCAACATTACACAATGAAATGAAACATTCCACTGTCAAATATCAGAAATTGTATTATCCCAAGATACCCCCATACTAGCAGGATTACAGTAATTGAAAACAGCAAAAAGAGAATTTGTATCCACGTTTGTATTGCTAAAAAGGATTAGTGGAAAGGGTTTATAAACAATGTTCCATGAACTAATAGCATGATTAGAAAACATTTTTTCTTGTTCAGTGAACAGGTCAAGTGGGGACTGAACCATTTTAGAGAGTGTAGAAATTAAACCCCTGTCTTTTATCATGTCCATTTTCTAATCCTTTTCATTTCCGTCACTCTAGCTTTGTTTCAGATTTGCTTCACTTTCTTATTGTCCTCTGCTGTGAGCCTCCATCTTTTTTCCCCCCAATCTCACTCTTCACTGCGGGTCTCCTCATCGCTATCAGCGTAAGAATGTAGGACACAAGGTCTAATTTTCATCTCCACCTTATAAAACTGCACAACAAGGAACTTGTAGCTGAAAGCCAATCTCAGGACAACAGGCAATTAATCTCCCTTTTTCTATTTTAATCTCAACTCCTTCCAATTTCTCACTCAGTTCTTCTTTCTCGCCGTCATTCTCCTGCTCCTTCTAAACCCAGTTGTCCAGGCCAATAAGAAAACAAGAGCCGCTGGTTATCTGTAATTCCCATTACAAAGACACAATAATTAGAAGAGAATCAGAGGTCTAGCAATTACATGAGCTACTTCCATGAATTCTGTTTTAATTTGTCCCCAAAGCTTGAAGACGTGATGCAAAACTCAAAGGTGATCCACGTGTTTGTTTGTTTATTTTTGAGAATTATCTTTCCCACTTTTTTTCCCCTCCAGAACTACATAAATCTGCTGACATACTTATATCATGGATGTAATTCCTGTGCATAATTCCCTTCTGTACCGATATAAAGTGAATCCATTGCTGCAGGACCTGCCAGGAGTACATACATCCACAGATAAACAGTCAAATTAAATATTTTGTGTACTAATACCAAAATATAATTAGTTTTACCAAGCTGGGGAGCTTGCACAAATATACAATCCCAGAAACACAAACTGGAAAATACTCATCCATCCATCCATCCAGGAGGCATCAAAGTCAGATGCCTGAACCACCTCAACTGGCTCCTTTCGATGTGGAGGAGCAGCGGCTTCACTTTGAGCCCTCATGGCCTCCTCCAGAGGGTGCTCCTCCAGCTGCTCGTATTCAGGATCTTGTTCTTTTGGTTACTACCCAAAGCTTGTGACCAGAGGTGAGGATAGGGACGTAGACTGACTGGTAAATTGACACCTCCCTCTTTACCATGACAGACCGGTGCAGCGTCCGCATCACTGCAGACAGCCCCGAGCTATCTGTCAATCTCCCGCTGCTTTCTCCCGTCACTTGTGAACAAGACCCCGAGATACTTAAACTCCTCCACCTGGGGCAGCAACTGGTCCCTGAGCTGATGCAACTTTTTAGTCAAGCAAATCTGAAAAAGGCTTTGAAATGTACTCAAAGTATAAAAGTAAAACTAGTTCTTTGGTGAATATTTCTACCAGCTATTTTTGTCTAAAGCTAATTATATTAATATCATAAAATAATATTAATAGAGGGAAATACAGACTTTATTTCAATTTAAATTCTAATTCTAATAAATGTGCTCAGCTTGAACAGCTGTTATGTAGAACACGAGCAGAGAAAAACAAAGGGAATTTAAAAAATAGCTCCAGTTAGAGAAAACATTTGCTGTGGCCTACATTGTAGATGGGTGACTTTGCCCCCAAGACAGGAAAGTAAGTATAGTCAGGGGATAAAGTGGGATTTGGGAGCTGTGGGAACCCCAAGATCAGTTGTAGTGGTGGAATGTGGGAAAAGGATCACTTAGAAATAAGTCGCAATAATTTCATTAGGTCTGCATAAATACATAAGTAGACCTACCGATGCAAGATCTATCTCCAGCAGATTTTGTATACAGGCTGTGATCAGCTGATCTGTGTATATTTAACCAACTGAATTCAACTAGATAAAAGCAGATGTTACATGAGCTTTCATGGCTCATTTCCCACGCCTAGCCAGTATAGAGCTAGTATAAAGGTGGAATTCAGTGAGTGAATCTAATTGTTATCATAAGCTTAAATTTAAACCGATGTAGCCTAACACTGAGCATGAACACCGCAGCTGCTCTGTTTAAAAATTCTCAAATGAAGTGGCACATTACACATAAGCTTTAAATTTCCAGTTTATCAATTGTCACTGAGCAGTCCTTACCTTTAAATACTCTTTTCTTCCTCACCTGTGCTGTCTCTTATGTCTTTCTCCATCTGCACACAAACTGTTTGTGTGTTTATTTCTTGAGCTGTTATAAAAATGTTGCATTTGAAATTACCTGCCAAAAATTCTACTCCCTTTATGCGTGCTCCTCTTCTGTAACACTAGATAGATACTGAAGTACCCAACCGCAGTTTATTAACACCTGCACCAAAAACTGCGTTCCAGCCCAGCCCCAGAAGCTGGAGTCTGTATTTCCTTTTTTGAACCTTTGGTTCTTACTGTAGCTACAGTTACTGTTTATATTAAAGTTAATTAGTTCCCTCAGTTTTTCCCTCCGGTTTCCCTTCTAAACTTTCCCCATGTTAAGTTTACTTTAGTGTCTGAGATTCCCTGTTTAGCCACTGGTACTATCTGCGGCTTGTGTCTAATTTTACTTCCTCCCCTGTGATTGTGTTGATTGCTTGTGTCATTTCCTCCCAGCTGTGTCTAATCCTCATTAGCCCTCAGTGTGTGAGTCCCGTTGTTCCTCTGTTCAGTGTCAGAGTGTCTGTTGACCTACCCTCCTGTTGCTGTGCGTCATGTTTACCTTTGTTGAAAAGTTTAGATTCTACAGCTTGCTTTGTGCTGGACTTTTGCTCTCTGCCTAATAAAAATGTTGCCTCTTTGTTCTTTAAGCCTGCCTCCATGTGTTTGCATTTGGGTCTTCAATGTCTGCAGTACATACTGTACCATTTTTATTGTTCACTGCTGGTTTTGTGACAGATCGTTGAATAAACACCTCTGACATTACACAACACACAGTACTGAAACAATGGATGTTTTAAATTTTTGCAGCCTCGGGTAATTTTCCCAGCTAAATAAATGTGTACTTATCTCTTCTCAATTTAATTAAACATTTGAAAATCTGTACTCAGCTGCAAGCTAAGTATCATCAGCAGGAGTTTGAAATATACTTTGAACTGACATGCCTCAACAGGAAAAGTCATATACTGGGGAAACAGTCACCCAAATAGCCGTTTGTTTCCCCTTCAAATACCAAAAGTATGTATTTAAATTTGCCAAGATTTGGCAAATGTGGTTGCCTACACCCCTGCCTAGAAAGCTGCATTACCTTAACTCACTCTATTATTTGTTTCAAAACTAAGGGGTGAAAATTAGGTTGAGGATTTGAATGCCAAAGGGGGAGGGCATGTGAATTGTAGAGCCCCTGGAAGAAAAAAAAAAAAGAGAGTCATGCTTAACCGAGCCAAGCTGGATTAGTGCTTTTAGTGGGTGATTGCATTTCTACTCTTTCCAAGGGAGGCCCTGGCACTAGAAAGTGCTTACTCACCACATCAGACTGGACTCTCTTATGACATCAACACACAGCTTATTAACTTTAAAATTAAAAGCCCCAGAGACAAACACTACATTTTTTTATCACATCCATTCAAAATCGGTCACCCACCAGTCACTGTAAATGAAAATGCTATTTCAAAAGTGACCAGCAAAGGACACAATCTATCCTTGCTGTACTGTAGGGGCAAAGGTGCAAGTCAAATGAGAGGGGGATTGAAACAACCCCAATCCATTACATATTACTATGTATCGCAAACCACCAGGCAGTCAAGAAGAAAGGCAAATCTCCTGAAACCCATTATAGAGGGTACACTGCAGTAGGGCAATCAATGTCACTTAACACTTTCTAGTGAACCCAGCCCACTTTAGTATGAGTGAATGATAGTTGAGCACTCAGCAATCTTAATTAGTAAAATATTAAAGGCCTCTCATAGGCACTTTAACTTTGATGGATGGTATGAACCTGTCCCACCTACTATGATGTCACAACAATGACCTGCCCCTTCCAACCCACTGGGAGGAGAAATGAAGGTACATGCAGGAAAAATATTACGCAGTCTGGTCAGGTTTGAGGGTTAGTGAGGGTTCTTCTCCTACCACTCAGACCAATAAGGAGGCCTAAACCCACAATGTTGCACTCAAAGTAATATATACGCTATCATATTGGTAATATGAGACATCTAATATTAGGGTTTTTGCTGGCTCATTACATGTAGCAGTAAATGCAGTGAGCCTGCAGTGAGTCTCCATCATTTGACAGAAACCGATACATTTACCTGTTATTTGTGTCTTACTGGTTAAAAAAAACAAACAGTGGGCTGTGTGCTATCACTGGCAACTGTATTTAAAACATTATAAAGTTAAGTTTTAACTGTTTTGTCACATGGTATATTAGTTACGTAATCTCTAAAAGAACTATGGACTGCAAACCGTCAATATATCTGCTAAAAAGAAGTATTAGCCTCAAGACTTGTGTGAACAGTGATTCCATTTGATGAATATGTTGTTCTAAAATTCAGATTTTAGCAGTCCCAGGCTTGTTTACATTTGTGTGAATGGGTGATGTTTGTACTACTATTTCACACCTGCAGGTTTTGATAATAAAGGAAAGTATCTAAATGAAAATAGTTCGATTGTGAGTTCAGCTATATCAAAAATATAGTCAGTATGAGTCTAGATAATACAAGAAACAAACACTAGTTTACTTCAGCTGTATAATCCAGGGATGATTCTTACACTAAATACATACTGGCTTCCTTGTTGGTGTGGAAACACTGCTATTGGATATAAAAGGGAATTCACTGGTTACTCAGTTCCTGTATCAGTATTGGTGGCAAAATGTAGAGCATAATACAACACAAAGGCGTGGGTCACACAAGTGAGCGTTCGCAACTTTGAAATATATATTAAAACCATCATGAAGTCAAGAATGTGGGCCAGGAAAATTTGGGCTGTGACTGAGAGCATTCAGACCATAGACGGTAAAAACCAAACCAATGCATCATATCTGGCTTATCCAGTGCCTGTGTGAAATATAGCAGGTGCGTATGACAGCAGAACTGAGTGCTGGAAGTCAAAGATTTAAGTTTATGTGCTCCTAGTTCAATCATTGTGTCTTTGAATAAAATTGACAAATCAGCTGGTCTACCCTAAAACACAAGAAAGAAAGAAAGAAAGAAAGACCACCTGAGTAGCACAGATACTCGTTTGTAAATTCCTAATTAGCAGCCAGAACCACATCAGATCTCAATGGGGAAAAAAATATCATGCTGGATATCTACAGTATACTGATATGGAATAGGTAATAAGGTAGGAACAACAGGATGCCACATCATTTGCTGGAAATGAAAGATGTCAATCTACAGAGGGCAGAATTCAAAGACACCCTGAAATCAAACTGAAAAAAAAAATGAAGGCATAGGCTGGTCCTTTTCTCCAAAATTTCATTGCAGCAACTCAAAATGTTAGTCAGTATGGCCCTCATACATGCTCCTAATAAGATGACGAGTGGTGTCCGGGGGATTTTCCTCCCAGATCTGGACCAGGATATCACTGAACTCCTGGACAGTCTGAGGTGTAACCTGGCGGTGTTGGAGCGACTGAACCATAATGTTCCAGAGATGTTCTATTGGATTTAATTCAGGTGAGCATGGGGGCAAGTCAGTGGCATCAATTCCTGCATCTTTCAGGAACTGCCTGCATATGCTCGCGACATGATGCCGGGCATTGTCCTGCACCAGGAGGAACCCAGAGCCCACTGCTCCAACGAAGGGTCTGACAATGGATCCAAGGATTTCATCCAGATACCTAAGGGCAGTCAGGGTGCTGTTGCCTAACCTGTAGAGGTCTGTGCATCCGTACATGGATATGCCCCCCCAGACTACCCCAGACCTTGTGGTATTCGTGTTCCATACCATCACACTTCCTCCTCCATACTTCACGGTGAGAACTACACAGGTAGGAACCATTTCTGCGCCATACAAAGACACGGCGTTTGGAACCAAAAATCTCAAATTTGGATTCATTAAACCAAAGGACAGATTTCCACTTGTCTAATGTCCATTCCTTGTGTTCCTTACTCAAATAGTGCTATTCACTGTAGACCAACTCTACCTCTTCACAACACAATTGATGGTCTCAAACACATTAAGAGGGCAAGGAATTCAAGAAATTAACTCTTAACAAGGCACAGCTGTTAACTGAAAACCATTCCAGGTGACTACCTCATAAAGCTGACTGAGAAAATGGAAGAGATGCCTACTTTGCAAAATGTAAAACATATGGTTTGTTTAACACTTTCTTTTACTAAATCATTCCATATGTATTTTTTCATAGTTTGGAATCTATATATCTATATCTATAGATATATCTATATCTATAGATATATATATATATATATGACCCCAATGTCATCATAGAGGTCCATTTAAACGAGACAATGTGCTGTGCACCACTCCTGATGGCTGTTGTGGCGTATCAGGGTAACAGACCTCTTTCTGTCAGGAGTAACAGCTTTCTTAGATTTAAAGCTACACATGTCAAAATAGTCCAGTAAGAACAGGGCTGAAAAAAACAGGGGTAGGCATGTCACAATGAACGATCTGTAAAGCATCTAAAGCTCAGACTATTTCATTCTGGATGCATGTGGGATTAACAACACCGTAACTGGTTGGAAATGGGTGTGCAGTTAATTTTTTAAAATATATTATTACTTCATGACAGTATTGCATGGATATATAATGTACATTCTTCTAATTTTTCCTAGTTCTGTCTCATTTTCATTTTTGTCTCTCTTAAATGAGGTGATAGGCTGATCTTGAGCTGATTGCTGCTCAGACTGAGGAAGACAAAGAGATGAAAAATTAAAGCAAGATCTAGAGCTGCAATATAAAAAGTAGAATTAAACTTGACTTCCACATACTATTTTTTTCTATGACACTAGAGATAATGGCCCTTTTTATGCTGCATCCAATGTAACAAGTTAGTAGAAAGTCAGAACTTGAAATTACGTAATTGACAGCTACTCTGCATTTAGTGCACAAAAGGGGGAAAATAATATGCTTTCCTCCAAAATGCTTTGTTGCTTTTCTTTGAACAGCAGCTGCCCATAAATAGACATGCATTTTGCAAACTCATAAAAAAAAGGAAAAAAAATCAAGCTAAAACTTGCAAACAGGCATGCCATCAGATGTTTTATTACTTCAAGAAAACAAAAGAAAAATGTAGCATTTGAATGGTTAGGCTGCCTTTTTGGAAAATGAAATTAAATGGCTCACTTGGAGCTGACGGTGTAAACTGACACCAGCTAACCATTCCATTCCAAATAATCGATGCATTTTCTTGCTCTTTATTTTTCTATCCTCCTGCCCTCACTTTTCCCTACTGACAATGTTACTCTTATCTGCTAACCTGGATTTAAGTTTGTGTTCAAAGTCATTCGACTGTCATTCGACATGGAAGTCCCCACCAATGGGAGTTATTCTAATCTCCAAGACCAGTACAGGCACAATAAAAGCACACATGGCTGTTCAATTAAAGGCTGTTATTGTTAAGAGCACAATCATATATTAATTATTCAGTTACTAAATAACTAAGATTAGGAAGATTATACAAAATTTACAAACTATGAGCTTTTGTGCAAGTTCCTGGTTGCTGCAGAGCATGTGATTCACTCTATATCTTTTAGTCTTTGTCATATCAGCTGACTCTACGTGTTCTTAATTACAAAAATATTTTCTTACTATCCTTCAGCAGAAGTACTGTATAAATAAATGCTTTCAACATTGCTTAAGCATACAGTGGGACTTCACTACATAAAAGTATTACAAAAGAAATACAAACGAATTTAAGAGTTGGGGATCAGGGTACAGTATGATGATTAAAAGGGGACAAACATCACAGAAGGATGTGTCAAATAGAAAACAGCCCAAAGAATGCAATTTTGGGCAGGATTTGAAGACGTGTTTGCATGTAGCTATCACACATAACCAAACTCTAGTGCTTCAAACGGATGCAGCTCTTTGCATGCATTTACTCTTTGCAGGCTCATTCACTAACTGTCTACTGAAAGAAGCACAGCAGTTGGGGTGAGACGGAGTACAGTAGTTGAGAGAGAAAAACACCCGAGTCTTGTCTGCAATGCTCGGAAAATGCATAACTCCTGCGCCGTCACATCAGAGCACTGCTCTCTACAGCGCTGAGGCTTTGAGCCAACTGAGCCATTAGGGCTGTACTGTACTTTGACTCTGTGTTTACACACAAAACATCACACACCTCTGTTGACAAAAGGGAAAACACATTGTGCAACAGAAGTGAGCAACAATAGATGAATTCTGAATATAAAACATTTTTTTCAGAGGAAATATAACTTGAGGGGGAAAAAAAGAAAAAAAAACATGAAACACACAAATTTCTGTATAATAATGCAAGTGTATAGCATTGCAACAACAACAGACTGTAGCCTCACCGCAGCCATCATTATGAAAGCCCCCAGTCTTCTATACATTTCCCTTCTATACGCATTTATTTGAAACACAAAATGAACAAACAAATAATAAAAAAAAAAATAGGTTACAC
This sequence comes from Cichlasoma orientale, assembly GCA_034780415.1. Classification (NCBI taxonomy): domain Eukaryota; kingdom Metazoa; phylum Chordata; class Actinopteri; order Cichliformes; family Cichlidae; genus Cichlasoma; species Cichlasoma orientale. The sequence continues at coordinate 113,897 of JAVDPK010000462.1, read as the reverse complement.
ATTGGTTTTACAAAACTGTTTTTGTTTGTTTTGTTTTTTTTTGGGGGGGGGGGGGGTCTCACAACAAATAAACATAAAAAAGGAATTTTGGGTAGTTACCACACACAGATGAATGTATTTTGTGTCTCAGATTCTTATTCTGTGTTCTGCTTCAAGATTAAAAGCTAAAAAGTCTTTAATAAAGTAATCTTTAATAGCTCAGCTCAACTGAAACATGGAGCCTGTCCTCCTTTAAAAACCAATCAAAGGTCATTTTTGCAGGCACGTTTTACGGCCACTACCTACATTTTAAAATAAAATTAAGCGACCTTCAGTGGTTGTACATGAAAGGGCGTGTGAATAACGTGTTCGGTTTTCTCCGGCAAATCATGAAGAAATACGTAAATATGGATTTTCTCAGATTTATGAAAACTGCATGGGACCTAAATGGCATTAGATGCCACAGGAAAGGCTTAAATAAATAGACTGGCTCTTAAATTTTGCTTTTCTACTGTACTTGAGCTTTATACAACATACTTGATTTACACAAGCACCTTACTAGTTTACCAAAGTATATGCTGGCATGCAGACTGGAGCAGCCACAGATTGAACCAACAACCTTGTGATTAATAGATGACCTGCTCTCCCCACTGAGCAACAGGCACATTACGCGCTGACATGAGAAGCCACATGTATGGGTGCTCATTTTGGAAACGCTCATATGGTTCGCTTTGGAACAAAAGACCCATATGAATGACCCAAATAGGGAATATACTTTCAAGTAGGAGAAAGCTATTGTCAATAATTAATTAATTACATTATTTATTATAATTAATTATTAATTAATTTTAAAAATAATAAATGGCTGCATTTAAATAGCACTTTAATTGCAGTCGTACTATGCAATATGCTCACAGCAGTTTAGGGTTTGATGACCTGCAAAGAGGATACATCAGGATATGCGTTATTACTCCAAGATTTTACCGCAGCTACTTTATAATGTGGCAACATTTATGGAAGCTCTAATACATGAAGTGCAGAAAAAGGGCAAATCTGTATGACCAACCAAGACACACTCGGGACATAACATTCATCATGTCTCCTTCCTTCCGCCTCCCAGTTTCATCGGTTTCCTGTGTGATTGATAGTCAGCATAACTGTGACTAACATGTTGTCTGACTTAATTAGGTAAGATGAATAGCATTGTGTTGAGGCAGTGTCACCCTTGTTTGTGAACAAACCCCTGTGTGGAGGTTTGGCCACCAGATGCAGTGAAGAGTAGAGACATAACACCTTGCCAGCACAAGTTAGTGTTTAATGCACAATGTGAAAGGCAAGGTAAAGTTAGGGCAAGACCACTAAGCTAACATCTACATTTAAAAAGAGAGAATTTTTACTATATACTATATACATCTCCTTGGACTGGATATAGCAATCTACTTTCCCAGCAGCAATTACCTGTTTTTTTTTTCTTTCAAGAAACCAAAGATAATTGCAGAAAAATTATTGTATTTCAATCTCTGGTTTTGTTGTGGAGGAAAAGGTGCTTTAACTTTCCCTCTCTTCCTTTCTTTCTTTGTCTCGCTCGTTTTTTAAATCAATGTAATGTAAATGTGACTTTTCTGAGACAACAAATCAAAACAAATCAAAGCCACTGGGGCAGCCTGAGGTCACCAAATGAGCTGCTGTAGTGTCAGACATTGGTATCATCTTTCGGTTAGTCCTCCTGAATCTCCAACGTTTATGACAGAACACATCCTGTAGTTTTGCTGTGTTTAAAATGACAGCTGGAATGAAATGTTAAATTACAAAGGACCTCAGTGAATATTTGATTTCCTGCCTCCTGTGTAATGTTAATCCAATCAAATCTGGATTTACTGCTGTAGGCCTGTACCCCTGATACAAAGTGATAATAGAGAGCGGTAAGCAATGACTTTTGTGTTATTGATCCAGCAAGATCAAGATCAGGTCTACTCAGAATAGGAATATCTGAGGAGCAAAATTGTAGAACTTGGTAATGCAAAGTGATGGACAATTAGCTCCGGAGTAAAGCCCTTTTAAAAGTAAGAGCCTGTCTTTTCCACACTGGAGTTGTGAAAAGTGAATGAAAGGTAGTGGGGCTGTTTTATGTGCTACTACACAGCTGGAGTTTCTCCCAGTCAATGCTTGAATAAAGGGTACGCTAACAGAACGGCACACTGCACCACAGAAAGCTCTTGTGAGTAATCAGTTGTCGTTTAGTCAATGACTAAATGACACCTGGACAATGTAGCCCCTTATCAGCACAACAACATCTGAGGCCAGAACTTCATGAATGATTCTGAAATTGTTGTACAAGTCCTGTAGGCATATGTTTTGAAGCGAGAGAGAGGCTGAGCTGTCATCTGCTCATCATTTGTTGGAGTCTAATCTGGCTTTTCTGTAGCCGTAGGAAATAAAGTTGAAGATAAAAACTGTCACCATTGCAGTGGCAATTATCTGTCCCTCGAGGTGGTTGGTGCTTCTCATATCATGGCAAGAAAATCAAGGACTGCCTGCTGGACATTCTTTAGTAAGACTGAGTGTTTCTGGGCGCGATTGTCAGGGCAGTGCGCACCTGTGGAGAGGTACAAGTAGCCCAGAAAACCTCCAGCTGTGGCCGTCAAAATCTGTGCATTCGGTAGAGGAATTTTGGATATCGTCAAAGAGTTAAAAGACAACCATTCAGTGGCTCAGCAGGGAACGGCACGAGACCACTCACACTTCTCTCAATCAAGGGAAGAAAGGCAGTCAAAAGGACAAAGAAGCTGAGAGAACATCTCCTTGTCAGATCACTGAGTTAGTCACCAAAAATCTCAATGACAAGGCACTAAATGTAGAGAAGAGATGATATCTCTTTAACGCCCGAGCCATTGGATATCACTACAGAAATGAATACACTCTCAAAGGGGACTTTTGTCTCAAAATAGAAATTAGATATCGAGAGCAAACCTATTTTTTGCTCCAGGTGTGGGTCATTACCACCACGGGTTTCAGGTGAAACTGTGAGATGTTGCCCCACCTTATCATGTGACCTATTGAGGTCACTTGAAGTATGGTGTGACTGGGGGTTGAGGTGCCTGGGAAAAGAGCTCAAGACTGCATTGTAGGTGGCTGACAACTGGTGTCGTAAACCACCACCTCTGTTCAGTGAGTCGTTTACAGTGAACATACACTCCAGTCTAAAAGGATTAGAACAGTGAGGCCAGTCCGAATTTTGTCCGAATTAGCCACACTGTTCCAGTGCTTCTGGAGGGGAGTGTAGATGGCCTCCTTCACTCCTCTTTCAAATCATCTGTCTCTCCGGTCCAAAATGTGAACACTGGCATCCTCGAAACACTGTCCTTTATCCTTTCGGTGCAGAAATACAGCTGAGTCTTGTCCTGTTGAGGTGGCTCTTCTATGTTGTGCCATGCGTTTGTGGAGTGGCTATTTGGTTTCTCACATTTAAAGGTCACAGCAGTCCTCACAGCACTGCACAGCATATACTATGCTGCTTAGCTTGTGTTTGGGAGTTTTGTCCTTGGGATTATCTTAGAGTGTGGCTGGGTCTAAAGCACACTTGGATATCATGCTTGGAGAAAATCCTCCTGAGTTTCTCTGACAAATTCAGCCATTTTAAAGGACATGTATCGTGCAAAATCCACTTTTTTAGCCCTTGAATTCATTTTGTTGCGTACTTTCAGTGTGTAACAGTGCAGGAAATGTAAATGGATTCTCTCCCGGTGCTGCGTAGATATCTTTATATATTCTTTTTAGTTATGCCAAAGTTGCACGTAGGTCAGTCAAAATATTCGGTTGTTGGGTGTGGTAACCCACACGATTCCTTACATCACCCCCTGGCATCAGAGCCTCTTCGAAGTGCTGAAATTCGTCACAGCTCTCCCCTGAAACTCCTACGGTGAACGCGGGGACACTCTCTGGGAAATGTACCTACATCAGTGGGGAAAGTCCTCCGTGTTTACACTAAGCACTTCAAGGATGAGTGCTACAACAACCTCCGCCAGTATAAAGAGGGATTTGCCGAAAAACTTTATCTGATTCAGGGGTCAGTTCCTTCTCTTTACAGAAACCACAGACACAGCAAAGCGGTAAGCTCCAAATAACATAAACTGACATAATGACATAAATTTTGTGTGCTGATATGACGTCCTGGCCATTGTTTTGATAATAGTAGTAACATTGTGCCTTCTGTTAGTGCTGTGTGCTAGCTTTTAGCTCCTTGAGGATATAACTGTACTGCATGTTTTGAATTACATTATTTGGCTTTGTGTTTGCCGTTTTTGTCTTGGGATTCAGTGACGTTCTTGATGCTGGCTAGCTAACTCCTATGTCGAGGCTGTGTTTACTTCATTCATATTGTGAAAAAAACGTTTCTCTGCTGGTAGCTAATTGTATCGCTGCTATCAAACTACAGTAATGGCCGAATGGGGTGGAGTTGAATGCTCCGCGACCTGGAGGGGGGCGGGGCGTGAAATGTTTCATTCACATTTAAAGAGACCGCACCAAAACGGGTTGCTCTAAGACGGGTGTCATAAAAGGGGTCAAAGTGGGATCTGTGGAGCTACAATAACGAGGAATTCAGATCAAAGCATTGCAGTTCTACTTTATATAGACCACAAGTGAATGATTTATATATGAAAAGGAAGGATTTAAAAGCTTGATACGAGTCCTTTAATATACACTCATTGGCCCCTTTTTGTGGGTACTCCTTTTCAACTGCTCATTAATGCAAATATCAGCCAATCACACGGCAACAAATCAATGCATTGAGGCATGTCAGTCATGATGAATGTGCTGGATGAGCTAGTTGAAGTATTTCAGAAACTGATGATTTACTGGAATATACCTGCACAACCAGGTAACCTGCACTAAAAAAGAGAAAATAACCAGTGAGTTCTCAGAGTAAAAATGTGCAGCTGACAAATCTGCAGCAACTGAGTAACGCTATCATGTCAATATGGACCAAAATCACCAAGGAATGATTCCAGCATCTTCTTGAATCTGTGTCACAAAGAATTAAGCCACTTCTGAAGACGGAAAGAAGTCCAACCCAGGAAAGTGCACCTATTAAAGTGTTCAGTAAGTGTAAATGTCTGTGTGGACTGTATTGTCATTCAAGCCAGCTTCAAGTGGCATGTATTTGGTACTTTCATGGTGGCTTACTTTTTAATAAATAATTTCAGTAATTTCTGTATATATTGTGGAAACAGCCAAGACCCAAATGTTTAAAAGGAAGAAAAACATAACTTTATGAGAAATTGTGAGAAATGTCTAATATGTGGGTTTGTGTTGTTTTCACTTTTTTAATTAACTGAACTGAACTATTCCCCTGCTTGCTACTGCAAATCAGTGGGGAAAAAGTAGTGCATGTAGCAGTTATGCTGCATTTATTTTCTGACAATGTTTTATCCTTGATACATAAAATCACCCTCTGTGAAAACTTGATTCAATGTTTCAGACTGATGGTTTTTCAAATGATAGATTTTCTGACTACGCTACATATATAATGCTTGTTGATTCTTTTCATTTCACAGATGAAAGAAGGGCTTCTGAGGACATAGAAAACACAATTCAACTAATCTAAAAAGGTCTAGATTTAAAAGGTCAGATCAAAGTGAGCTATGTGTAATTAGGATTAAGTGATGCAGAGAATCTCAAATAAATAACGTCAAGAATTCTTTTGAGAAAATTTAACCAAAACTTCACTTCTGGACCAAACAAATGTTGAATACTATTTACTCTAATCAGGCAAGAATTTCCCAATATTTTGAGGTGGGGATAAGGAAGGATGACTGAGCTTTGGGAAGAATGTGTTTCTTTGTTGTTTGTTTTGTGTTTTTAGAATTATTTAGAGACATTTTTACAAAAAATTAATTATTCTTGAACCCCAAAATAATTTACAGTAGCTTTTTCCTATTATATCTTCATAATAATGTAGTAATAGTGGTTTGATAACGTGAAACGAGTGGGTATTGATATGGAAATAGCAAGTTATTACCAAACATTGCACTTTCTATCCCTGATTCCTGGTTATTATGCAGAAACTACCCCACATATTTCCAGATAGTAAGCCAGAAACATAATATTTACATGCCTTCAAAAAAGAAAGAATGCTGGGGGCATAAGGAAGGATTAATTCCAGTATTAAAATATGGTAATAGTACTGTATTCTAATATGTTGAAGCATGAGCCAATATCACTTTATTATTATGAGGTTACAACCACAAGTCAGTGTATAAAAATTCTAATGCACTATTTTATTGCAAGCAGGATATCAAATTCTGATCAATATATTACTGTAATATTAGTAACAGGTTTTGCCTCATAGGTGTACAGTACTTTTCTCATTATTACCCCAGTGTCTGGCCTGTTATTACCCAATTCCATAAATTTCAATGAGCTATAACTACTGATACAAGATACTTACATGGATATTGCTTTGGATGTTAAGTGGTAATAACTTGCCATTTCCAGACTGTTACCTTCTTGTTTCCACCTTATTATCCCACTAATACCTATTTGTGTAATAGAAAGTGCTACCCATGTTTTGTAAACACTACAAGCATAATGAATAGTAACTAAGAAGTTGACAACAGTTCCTTGTATTTGTAAACACACACTCAGACATCAGCAAATCACCACACCTAACAGTCAGTTGCGTCAAGCTAGTGTGGCGGTGGGCCGCATCCTACTGTGCTAATGGACCATCAGACTTTTAAATTACATGGGGCTATCTGCTAATGACACACACAGAAAGTAGTGGACTGCTTACAAAAAACAAAAATAAAAACTAAACAAACACCTTGTAATACACAGCGGCCTGGCTAAACAAGAAAACACACATCCACAAACTGCCATATACAGCTAGTTGTGAGATACTCATTAAACCATCAACACCTCCTGAAGTCAACTCATCCGGTGGGTGCAGCGGCAGGAAGGATGGCAGCACCCTTTTTCTGATGCCTCATTTACCCAAACAGGACGGGTGTCACCAGCAAAATAGGTGCCATGAATATTTACATGCAAGCTGCTGCTGCAGATGGGAATCCAGTCCACATGTTGAGTAGTTTACATTTATTTATCTGTATATAAAAAGACCCAATGTACTATAAGCAGAGGAAATAAAAAGTGATACCTATTGATAACATGAGACCCTGTAAGACAGAAATAGAATTAAAGACATTCTAGGCAAATAAGAGGTAATTAGAAAATTACATTTTTACTACCAATGACTGCATTTTCTTAATCCCTGTTTTGTTTGGGGTTTTTTCCCCCCGCTATCTGTTTCATACATAATGCTGCAAGACCATTACTTACACCTCTGACCTGTAAAAACCATTTGGCTTTCTTTCATGAAGGGAGTGTTCTGAGAGAAAAATTAATCATTAAAGTATGTGCCAACCCCTGCCACAGAGGCTGTCAAAACAAGTAACTCCAGTTAGACACGGCCCAACCCCAGCAAAGAGAAGGATAACTTAACTGACCTCTGACTGAAGCACCGCAATAGGGTCACCAGAGGCTGCGGCTATCATACCATATGTCCTCTACAAAGCCAAACAGAAAAACTCCCTAAGAAATATGGAGCTGCAATGCACTCCTGCATGAGGTAAAATTTGTCTCGCAGTTGGAAATTTTTCGTGGATGGAAATGCACTTAGTTATGCTGTGGTGGGTAGAAGTGGGTTGCAAAATAAAATTAAATATATGTAACATCAGACTGACATCAAGCTCTTAATGACTAATTCAATCAACAACAACAAACTAATATATTTGAATGTGAAATACTTAGCTGAATGTGCAATGTATTTTAATTAGACTGAATTTCACTCAGTGGAGTCAGGTGTTTTCATTAAACGTGACAAATAGAAAAAGAGAACTGAAGCAAGAGAACAAGAGACGGAACAAAACAGAAGGTCAATTACATGCATGCATGCAAAATGAAAGTAGCTCTGTTTAAATGCTCATCTTCATGCCTAATGAAATCTGTTTAGTTTGAATGAACATATTGGTTGGTCACTGAAAGACATATCTGATTTATTTTTGCACACCGATACGTCAAAATAACAATCCTGTAAATAAACAAGGATAAGCCGAGAGCTCTTCACACTCCAGTTAGCTTTGTGCTCAACAGAGTGGTAGGTATGTCAATCACAATCACAGTATGTTACAAGTGAATCAGTGGATTTACAGATTTTTGCCCTTATTTTAGAAATCAAGGTACAGTAGCTCTTCAGTTACAATGAGAAAAAAGAATTGCAATAAAAAAAAACCTTCATCTGTCTCTCGTTTATTATCTTTCTTTTTTAAAGTATGTTTTTAATTAATTAAGAAAATGAAAGGACCATGAAGTGCACCTCTTATATAATTGTAGAGATGAGTTTTTACTTTTTGTGTTACAATCAATCCAAAATAGAGGTTCACATGCTCCTCTATCTCGGTCTATAGGCTAACAACCTTGGCCAAAAAAAAAACCAAGGTTCCCAACTTTTCAATATCAAATTTATAAACTACAAACTGAGTTGAGTTTTTCTGTTTGTTTTTAACTCAGAAGTTAAAAACTTCCTTTTAAAAACCTAATTTTTAAACCTCTCTTAGTGCTACTTTACATCAGTTAATTAAAGTGGTGAAGATCATGGATATAATTTATATGGTACTGCAGAACAGAAGTACATACAGACAGTAATTCAGTTAATGAGTAAAGCGTATGGTACTCTGAACTCAAACAAAGAAATAGAATTATTGCAAAAGGAAACTGGTGGGAGATAATAAGCATAAATCTGTTCGTGTCTTATTTGTTTTTGACAATTTTTTTAGATTAAGCTGATATCTGAGGGAAAAGGTCTGCCAATCACTGTCATCTGAAAAAAGTAACTTTTGAAATAAGAAATCAGGAACATGACACTCACTGAGTAGATGATAGTCCATTTGTCTCAGATTCACAAAATTCAAAATTTAGGAAATATTAAAAAAACAAAAAAAAGCCTGGCTTACTTAGTTGGATGATGATGTCCACAGTGTGCTACTGACAAGTGTAGAACAGGTATTCAGGATGCACCTGCCTCAATCCATTTAGGCTGTTAAAAGCAGAGCCAGCTCACCGGATGTGCCATGTCTTGCACCATGTAGGTACTTTCACAAACAAAAATAAACAGCATAAGCACAGAGGTGTCACAGTTGGCTGCCTGGCAAAGTGTTTGGGTTTTTTTTTACTGGATAATTCAGAGACTCAGCAGGTGTCCAAACAACCTGCCACAGCAACCCTGTCATTGTTGCTTAACTCCATTTCAGTTACCTGTCACAGGTGGAGTTGCTGACAACGTCCAGAAAGCTAGCATGACCTTTCAAGAACAGTTGAATGACATTTTTCAAAATGAGTGGGTTGATTTTTACTTGTAAGGGGCTAATGAAGATGGGGGGTGGATGTCAGACTGCTCTTAAAGCAGTTGCTCTGAAGAACTGCAGAACAGGACTTTTTATATGATATAAATCTACACAAAAACAGTCCAGTGTTTCCCACATACTTTCTTAAATTAAGAAAAACAGTTCTGAAGCTCTTAAGTACATTATGACAAAGAAATATAATCAAAAAAATATAATAAACTGCCTCCACAGTGAGTATGGACAGTCCAAGATAGTAGATTGGTGTCCACCCAACCAGGGGATGAGATCCTCTCCAAAGAGGCAGCTGAATAATTACCGAACCAGTCAGTATTGAAAACACAGGTTAAGCTAGATGGTCAGCGCGCACGCACACACACACACACACACACACACACACACACACGGTAATGTGTTACGTATGAAAGGTTACCACATTGTTTGATTGATGCTACTGAGGCCCCTGTTTGTTTAATTAATAAATTGCCACTATGTCTTGTTTCTTCAGACTTCAATAATCCAATCCAATAAACAACACCAAACAAGAGTCAATAGCAGAATGAGCTGTTTGGCATTGGCAGAGAAGATTTGGCAAGTACTTCATGGGTGAAACTGACATACTGAACTCTGCTGCTCAACCCACAAATGTATTTTCCTTACAAATGTGGAACCATCTGAGGGGAAATATTCCAACAGTATAAGATTTATTGCTAAGAAGTATTGTTACAACAAAGCAATAATTCACCAAACACAAATTTCCTTACTTTTTGTGCTAAGTTTAGATGAGCTCATATATCACCAATGATCTCATATATGCCACTACCACAGTAATCCTAGAAGCAATTGGGTGTAAGATCAAGTATGCAGGTAGAGGAAGCCCCCCCACGGAAACGAATTCTGTAAGCCAAAGAATGTTGGTCGGTTAACTGAAGTGCAGAAGAGCATTGTGAGTCCTCAATGAAAAAGAAGTACAACAAGATGTCCAAAACTGAAGCTCTTGAAACTGCCAAACAAAGGCTCACAGCTCTGGCCACTAGGCTGAAGAGATATACCAGAGAAGCAGAGGCCAAGAGAATAAATGGCCTGTTCTCCAAAGATCTAGCCAAAGTGTACTCCCACCCACAGCTTAAAAGGAGCAATCTGGGAGAAAGAAGTGTCATACAACACCAACACCAAGTAGTTGGAGGACCTACAGTAAGAGCAGACCATAGCAACCTCCCAGAACAATAGCCAGTCAGCATCACAAAAGCAGACATCCAACAACGAGTCTCTGGAATGAAGAGCTGGACAACATCAGGACCTACATGATCTACACCTACTGGCTGAAAAAGCTAACGGCACTCCACGAACACCTGGCAGCACAAGTAAGGGGGCTGCTAAAAGCAGGAACTGGCTAACACAGGGGAGAACAATCCTGATCATCCTGATCATGAAGGATTTCCACAAGGGTACCATGTCATCAAACTACCAGCCGATTACCTGCCTCTCAACAACATGGAAGCTTCTCTCAGGCATCAAAGGCTATGACTCAATGTGCCACATGCTGAGAAGCCAGCTGAATGGTAGGAATAAGATATAAGCCATCAATACATACAGCCTACCAGTCATCAGATACACAGCTGGAATAATAAGCTGGCCACAGGAGGAAACAGATGCCACTAATGCCAAGACACTAAAACTCCTCATAGAGCACGGAGGGTTCCACCTGAAATCCAGCACCCCAAGGCTCTATGACCACCAGAAAGAGGGAGGGTGAGGATTAGTGAGTGTCACAGCCCCAATCTAGGATGAAACACGGAGATTGCCTCCGGGCGGGGGGGGGGGGGGGGGGGGGGGGGGGGGGGGGGGGGGGGGGGGGGGGGGGGG
>JAVDPK010000462.1:62076-79647 GCA_034780415.1 Cichlasoma orientale | reverse complement strand
CTCTCTCTCTCTCTCTCTCTCTCTCTCTCTCTCTCTCTCTCTCTCTCTCTCTCTCTCTCTCTCTCTCTCTCTCAAAAATCAATGCTCAAGTGAAGCCTGATGTTTTTTGGCACATATAAGAAAGATTCCCCTGGGACACCAGGTCAGTAGACCAGATATTTACTGGTCAACAAAGAAAAAAAAATATAGCACAGTTTATTAGCAGTATACATTTATATCAGAAAAATAATTACCAACTACAGCTTGAAAATAAATGTAGTGGAGAAAATTCTGTGCCCCACTTCAGACTCTCGCTGCATCCTGCAGGTATTGCTGCAGGAGATGGGCGAGATGAAGTGGCTGCTGTCAGCATGCAGCAAAGTTTACAAGAAATCTGCCACATTTAAAGATTGTGGTAAACTAAACAAGTCATTGTAAAAAAAGAAAACTGGTCATGGACGGGAGAAGCTGAAATGATCCCTTGTCTTCATACTTAGACTTTCTGAACAGACAGTCTTATAAAGTATTTTTATTTTTAAAGATCTGGACTGTAAGAAAAAACAAACAAACTTCTCATTAGTGAGGGTCCATTTCAGCCAATTTGCTTCACAGGAGAATTATCAATGGAATCGCCATCACTGGCCCTAACAGGCTAATCAACTTAGCCAATATATTTTTTTTACTGGGCCTGGGCCACAGGTTTTGTTGAACCCTGTGGAGCAAAGCTATTAAGCTAACACTGATATTTGGTCCTTACTCCATTCTGGACACCACCCAAAGTCAAGGAACCAGTATCTGGAATGAAAATGTCAAATTGGTGCATCCCTACCATGTAGTACTTTATAAATACATGTCTTTATACAGCAATGACTGATGAGCAAAGTTAATTAGCAAGCGCAGGATGGCTCTAAGGTTTATGTAATGTTACACCCACTCTGTCAGGCCAGATTAGCCCAGTACAGAGGGGAAAAGGCCATGAACAAGCAAATGAACAAGGGAAATAAAGGAGCAGATTCCTTCCACTCTGGCTGACTGCCAGGCTGTGACAGCCTATGTAGAAATCCAGCAATCCTGTTGGGATACAGCTGCACTTAAATAGTGATTCAGCACTCATGCAAAGTCTGAGCATGTGCGAAAGGCACACACACGCACAAAAGAATGATCATAATTCATACTATTCACATTTACCTCCTTTGTTCATAACGCTCAACTTAGATATTTTATCTGGAGAAATCAGTGCAGAGAATTTCCTTCATAATTGAATTGTGAACTACTTGATAATGAGTATGATTGCATTTCTTTCAGTTTGACAATGCCGTGAATGATGTGGATGACAAACTTAAAAGTAAGCAATTGTTTTGAATCCCAGATATCACACAACATGCCACTCAAAATACTTTATTATTATTATTATTATTATTAATATTATTATTATTATTATTATTATAGTCAAAAGTCAGTGGAGTCTTATTGTTAACTAGTACATACCACTTGCTATAATTTCTTCTTCTGTTATATCTGTCAATGTTTCTACTGTTTCATTATTTTTGAAATAATGGCTGCCAAGTTTCCACTTATCAAGCAATAATGACAATGCCTGGGTTGGGATTTCTTTGTTTGAGAATAATGGAGTTGAGGAGAAATTCTGCACTTAATTTCCCACTTCACCTTTTTTGTTTTGACATGTGTTAGTACAATTCAGTTGCTTTTTATGAGGCGGAATTAAGCCTACTTGAGTATATGCATGGTGGTATACGCTTTAGAAGGGATGGAATAATCATAACTGGTGCCACCACAATTAAACTGTCTCTCCAGAAAATTCCAGTCAGCAAGCAAGGTAAGTCAAAAAGGAAAACAGTTTGTATTCCAGGCTGACTAAGAATGACGACTGTAAGCAGCGAGAGTGAAAGAAACTTTAAAAAGCTGATGAGTAAAAGCAAAAAGCTATCCTGCATTAATGACCTGTGTCTAGATGAGGCCAAGGAAAATGCAGGGTAATGCAAGTGTCAAGTGCAACTGCGTACAAGGCCCATTATAATTTGAATGCTAGCCGACTGTGACTTACTCTCAGGCAGGTGTAAATGAATCTCTGCAGTGTGTTTGTATTTTCAAAGGCAATACGGGAACATGCAAAATCAGGATACACGACAGCTACAAAGTTCCTAATGCAAAACAAAATGACCCGGTGCTGTTGGCAACTTCCTACTTTCTGTAAAAGAAACCTTTGAATGTTGGCTGTTCAGTCTCAGCTGTACCCACCCTATGCTCTTCCTTTTTGGTTGTTTCTGATGACACAATCTCCCCACATGCTGTCTGCTTTGTATTGATCATTACCTGACCAAAGTGAGAACAGAATGAGAATAAAATAAAGTGCAGTTGTAACATCTGTTAATCCCTTTGCTAGCATTATGCACGCAACCATCACTTTCAATCAGCTTTAGTTGTTAGTCAAATTTAAAATAGAGAAGGGTTAGAAAATAATTAGAGAATAATTTATTTGAGTTAAAGACAGAAACAGGAACAAGCAGCATGAGCCTGAAGTGCACGCGCATGCACTCGAAGAAAATATGAACCCGCAATTCTCAAGCGTTACAGCTATCTCAAACTGGAAGCCTGGAGCTGAGTTATTTTATAAAAATTATTATGGAACAGATGAACCCCGTAAATACCATCAACATCAAACAAGCTGCATGCCATAATATTAAAATTTAAGTGATTATAAATTATTATTATAATTCAAGTGTTGATTTTACTTGAACAATAAAATGTCTCTTCATTACATACAGGCTAAAAAAGACTGAAACACAAAAAGACTGCGTTAAACTAACAGCTCTCCAAAATAATTTTGACTTAAACTTCACATATTTATGAAAGCAGAACTGACTGTGAAGCTGTTGTATTCCTCTGCATTAGTTTTAACTTGGTATAACTGATAACCTAGTACATATAATAAGACAGCACGCTGCTGTGTGGAGATGAACACAAAAGAGGGGGAAAAAACCCAAAAATAAAATGGTAATGCATTCACACATTTATAATGTGCCTCAGCAAGAGAGGATTTGCACCCCTAGTTTGTTGAGAAATATTTTTGAATTCGCCTTTCTGTGCTTATTATTTTAGCTTTCTTTCATGCTGCAATCCACCTCTTTCTCGTTCCACATTTGGAGATCCTTGATCAAAGAAGTTTTAATCAATGCATCGCATCTCAAATGGGTAGGAACACGACTTTCCCCAGACAGGTTTTTGTCTGTAGGATGTCCAGAGAAGCCAGTACCCACTGTGACCAAGCTGTGCAGCGTTTTCATCAAATGCATCAAAGATTCGTTGGAGGGTGAAATGGCACTGCTTTTAAGAGAAGCAAATAAAAACAAATGCAATTAGGATAGTTCAGACATCCCTAGAAAGGGTGTTTCATAAAACTGTTCACAGAGAGAGAAACTGGGTTGTGCGTTCAGAAGAGGTGAGGAGAGGTTAGGGGAAGTCTAATGAGACAATGGCTATCTACTTCTCATCATCCTTATGTCAGTCTTCTTTGTGTCTCAGTCTTTCTCTGCAGAAGTGCTTAGTCTCCAGAGTTCACCGCCCACTAAAAAAAAAAAAAGGTGAAGAAAAGGGTACAGAGACTGAAATGGGAACCAAGTGCTACTCATCATTTCATATAGACCCCCGTCACGTCTTTCTACCAGTCACTTGCGGTTTCCTCCTACATACTGACTGCTGGTATGCCTGATAACAGCATGACACTGTGTTATAACTTTAGGAATCCCACACTTTTAATTATTTGTTCTCCCTGACTTGTGAAATATCTTTAAAAAGGACACAGAAATGGACTGACATTCATATGGTGCTTTTCTAGACTCAGTAATGACTCAAAGTGCAACATTCACACACATGCACAACACTATATTCTATCCATATCAACTGCTTTATCTATTTCACATCCATATTTATGGCCAATTTGGGATCACAAACCTAACACGCATGTCTTTGGACTGTGGATGGAAACCAGAGCACACAGAGAAAGAAAGAGAAAGAGCAAATGTCACATAAAGAGGGGGGCCTGGGGAGAAATGTTCAAGCCAAGAATGTGATGTTGATGTGAGGCTGTGCCAACCACTGCACCACTGTGTTGCCCAAAGTACCCAGGTAAACAATCGCTTTTAAATAATCCTAAACCTCTAGCAGAGCAAGGAAAAATTTACATAACTATGCTGGATTCCCCTCAAAGCACTGGCGTCTTTAGATTTTGCTGGAAACTTATGGATTTGTCACCATCTCTTAAAGGGGCAATAAATTCATAATATTTTATGTAAAAAAAAAAAAAAAAAAGGCTCAAAGCATGGTGCCACAATGTAAAATAAAGTGAATTACTGTTTGGATATGCCTATCCACTTATATGACAGTAAAGGATTTTGACTTATGCTGCCTTCATGTGCACAGTTCTCAGTATTTCAGCCTGATCAAAGCAGTGACTAACCCAAAATGAGACAAGGCCGGAAGATCTCCAGATAGATGAATAGATTAGCATCATTAATGGCTGTGACACAGGGATTTAATTGTGGCTCTTGTATTTCGGCTAGCGTGTTCCCCAATGGGTTATTGCTCAGTGGTGAAGCACATCCGACTCCTGCAGTCACAAAAAGGCGGGGCTGTCTGATTGGCTGCAACGTTAATTTCACAGAGCTAGATCCACGGCTTCAATTTCATTCCATTTGCAGATAGTGGCATATTCATCTAATTGCGTCCACTTGGCAAGCAAGCTAATTATTAGTGACTGGGACTTGTACTGTACAAAGATGACCAGATTACTTGTGCAAAAAAAAAAAAAAAAAAAAAAAAAAAAAAACTGATCGAGGTAAAGGGCTATGACGCAAAATAAGTAATAATAATGACTTAACTGACATTTGGTACTGAAGCTCAGAACAGACTTTGTAAAGCATGCTCACTGAATTACAGCTGTGATATACCGCAGGTATGCCAGACAGCAGACACACATTATAAGGCAGCATAAAACATGCACTATGACTACTATTTTCTTTGGTCTATTTAACACAAGATGTCCTAGAGGACAAAGAGACAAATCTTTTGTGTCTGACAAGCAGTCAAACCCCTGAAAGAATCGCTTCACTAAAATGCAAGACAAGAAAAAGCAGTATCGCATATGACAACGCAGAACAATGAAATTCCTGGAGCTGTCAACTGATTGATCAATTATTAAAATACTGACTGATTAATTTTCTTTTGATCAACTTCATCACTGACAGATTTTCCTGCTATGTTCCAAAAGTGGAGTGCAATATAGTGCACAAAGATGTAAGTATTGCATTCCTTGACATTAAATTTGGTTACAAAGTTACAGAAAAACATTAAGAAGAGTACTCAAATAGAATGCCCTCACTGCAACAATATGTAGGAGGGAAACCTCTTCTCACCTAGATATTCCAGGATAAAACAGCAGGTGGTATTATTTCAAAGTGGAGGCAGTTAGGAACCACAGCAACTCAGCCACAAAGTGGTAGCCCATGTAAAGTTACAGACTGGGGTCACCGAGTGTTGAGGCACATGGTGCATAAAAGTTGCCAGCACTCTATATTTCTCAATAACTGCAGACTTCCAAACCTCATCTGGCTGTCAGCAAAAAAAAACTGTACGCTGGGAGTTTCATGGGAAGGGTTTCCATGGCTCCTGTAGGCATAATGTGTAGTTGTCCCAGCACTTTTGTCCATAAAGTGTATTTTAGAAATATAAAAGTTTATAAAATAACTTTATCAAATAAGCTTTGAGGAGATGACAGAACTGAAGCTCTGACGACATCTCTTTTAACCTTTTTCTTTCCAACTGTCTTTTACTTCACCAGACTACCCATTTCCCACAGATGGAAGAACAGAAGATAAAGCAAAAAAGCAGCAGAGATAAAGGGAAAAATGCCACATGACAGCACAGGGGAGGACTATTTAATTTGCCAGGTCCAAAGCATGACCAAAGCAGAGGAACACTATGAATAAATGACATGCATTATTTCACATGGATCTGCTGTGACTTTCACTGTTTTTGTTAACTTTGTCATTTTCCTGCTCTCTCCACTCACAGCACCACGCCTGCACAAATGGGAGATTCTGAAATGAGTCCAGAATGCCGGCATGTTCCTCCTCCCCTTTTGTCTGCATGGTAAAGAATGTCCCCTCACTGCTGCTGTGTAAATGTCCCCTGCTTTGCTGATGGATCTTCGCAGGGTGGATTCAACAGCAGGGACTGATTGAATTTCCACCATCAGATTAATCTCAAGCAGACACATGGAGCCACCTGCACAGGTGCATAAAAACGGTTATGTACAGTATATCCACATGACTGTGAACATAATCACACACACAAATACATGTGTGCAAAAATATTAGAGGACACCTGCACAGAAAATGTGTATAAACAATAAAAAGTCTTCTGTTTCATCCCTTCACTATACTGTATTATCCACCTTAAAGAAAAAATTATATGTGACCTACACACGTAAGCATAGATGGTATGCAATGGATGCACAAAGTGAATATGCTGCTACAACAAAAGGAGCCACAACTGAAATAAATGTAACTATACAATTCCGCGCTAGACACTATTCAAATTCAAACAGCCTACTCTTCAAACGCAATTGGCAATTTATTGTGACCACAATGCAAGAATATCAGAGCTGACAGCGTTGACTATTTCTCCTGCCATGATTGTACTTTGCAGCTAATTACCCCTTTTGCTATGAAACTGTCCACTCATTCTATTAAGACACACTTATATGGTGCTTGGTGAGTGGTCAAGCTGCAAAACTAAATTTCACACCGAGTGATAGGCAATGTCTCTGTGGAGACAGCTCCACATACATATTCAAGAACAGTAGATTTATGATAGTCGTATTAGGAAAAATTACCATATTCATCTCATTTAAAATGATGTATTAGGTTAGGCAAGGCAGCAGTGTGCATCTGCAAACTGTTTATGATGGATTTTTTTTAAACAATAGGAGCCTGAGACCTCTGTTAAATAAAGTAAACGTGCAGAGATAGGCTTGTGAACATGTCAGTGGATTCTGAATTAAAGGCATTAACAGTGAAAGAAATTAGTAAATGAGTCAAACTAAAGAGATGCTTGTCTTTAGGTTTTTTGCTGCAATCTGTAATTGTTATGGTTACAATTACTTATTGGAACTTATGGTTAGTTTAGTCATTATCTCCACCCTGGAAATTGTGAGTCACTGTCACAGTAATACTACTTTAAGATCAAAGTTGTAACACTATATAAAGTTTTCAAGGTCTTTGAAGAGTCTTATCTGCTTTGAGGGTTAACTTTCTCATTTCTCCTTGCTGTTCAACACTTAAAAAAAAAGAAGAAGGGAACTAATATGTGTGCCTGGGCTCCAAGCGCAACTTTTACCCCTGACCAGCTGTTTGTATATATGTATAGATACTTTGAAAGACCTTCGCTGTACTTTGTGTATATGCTTATGTGCAGACAAAGGAGCTGGGGAAAAATTCTTTGAACATTTGGTTCCCTGCACATCTGTTTCTGCTCCGACAATGGTGTCATTTTTAATATTCCTGCTGACTGTCAGTTCAAAATGGCACTTATTGAAGTGTCACATTGAAAAGTTGCCTATAAGTGTTGCCTTGTAAGATTTTTATGGATTATTTTGTCTTATTTGTAGGTGTGACTTTATTACACTTCCAAATGAGACAGAAAATGTGAGTTTATTAAAGGTTAGTATATAAGTTGTTACGGAAACGCATGCAAAGAATAGAACAATATTTGCACTGGATTAAAGGAGTCCACCCACAGCTCACTTCTCTGATGGGGCAATTCCCAGGACAAATTTTCCATGTTTTGGCAACATGCTTTAGTCTTCAAACCATGAGACAAGGTCATGCATTCCCTCTGTACTGTGTAGAAAATATGAAGGAGAGTCAGGATGCAAGGCCCCAACATATTTTCCTGTCAATTAGAGAATGATTTTCTCTTTAGCTCAAAAGTCCATCTTACTTTTGAAAAGTCATGAGCAACGAGTGAAGACTAATTTTTTGGGGTGACACAGGCAATTATACTCTGTTAAAATTTACATTATTTTCTTCCGATTCAGAAACAGCATGGTGTACACTATCAGCTGAAGCATATGGATGGATTTTTGCACAGCACTGATAATTTAAATAGAACAATCTGTTTTAAAAAAAAAATGCAATGTTTACTGAATGAGCAAAGGCAATATGAGTCATACAAAATTCAAAACAGCATTGTAACTAATATGAATCAAGGTCACTGTATGTCATCAGCTGGTATTTCGTGTTAAACAGATGCTAAATTTGCAGGTTATACTATGAATTGATGTGGATCAACATTTCTACCAGCATTTGTGATGGGCTGAATGGAAACAAGTATAGTGATTGCTCTCTGCAAGACATAACTCAAACATTGCGAAACATTTTTTGTCTACTAACACACATCACATTTGTTCAACCGCCTGTCATAACCCCCGGCATGAATTATTATTCAAATTTATCAAAGTAAATCTAGTTTAAGTTAAATGTGCTTATGATGATTTGGTCAGATTTATTCAGTGCACGATAAAGTTTCATTCAGTTTCACTCTAAACTGAATCTGAGTAACACTGAATAAGAGAAACAAGCTGCATGGAGTAGATGCAGTGGCACAGCTCAGATCCAAGGAATGAATTTTTACTAAAATGTATCAAACTAAACAAGTGAAATAATCTAATTCGTCACACTAGTATTTGATGGATCACCCAGATAATAAGATCTTATTTCTAGGCATAATACATGAGAACGATTTTTTTTGTTCAAATATAAAAATTAGAATTTTATAATCAATTTAAGTTGAATTTTTTTTTCTTTCTGAAAATGTAACAGCACAGTTTGATGACCCCTGCCCATGACGTTGTTGGCATTTCATCCTGCCCTTGCTCTCCTACCTCCCTGCTACCACATTATGTTTCTTCTTAGCTTTAGTGCCATTATGTTGTTTTCTGTTCTTATAACAATAGACAACTGACTTCATACCACACCCGACTAGTTTTGTATTTAGGTTGCCTAAGTTTACTTAATAAATGACTTTGTTAATCTGCCAAAACAGTGTGTCCACCCTTTGGATCTTGTGAGCCAGAAGTAAATAACATATTCTACAAAGATTGCAAAAATGAAAGCCTCATTATGCGCTGCAATATGAACAACAAGAAGGATGGATTCTGAAACAGGCTGCACAGTGAAATGTAAATCAATCTCAGCCAACCTACTGTAGTCTTCTTAGGAATATTTTGTACACTTTAGTAAATACATATGCATTTTAATTCGTCTTAGTAGTAGCTTCACGTTCACAACCACTGATGTGTTCTTTACATTTTTATCTCCTGCCATTAGGTGGAAAGGAGTTTTTCAGCCATTTGTCCAGGTGGCATTACTAAACTAGAGACCAGTAAGGGGGAACCAAAGAGATAATTGTATACTTTGTCAAATGTATTCTTATCGATAAAGCCTGGGTTGCTAACTCTTGACATGGTAGTATACTTAATCAAAGCTCTATAAAATAGACGAATTAGGGCCTTTGAGGTTTCTGAAGGCAGGAAACAGCACTGTTAATTCTTCTACATCTCCATTTAAGTCAAATACAAGTTAATTTTTTTTATCACTCACAGTTAACAGGTAATGGTGGCTAATATGGTAATCACTTGGTGCTTGATAAAAATTACTCTGGAGTGCTGGCCACTAAATGTCTAAACACATACAATACAAATGGTCCTCACAAATGCCAAGTAAATATCAGCAAACAGTGTAGATCAGCCTTACACAGTACACATAATAAACATCCCCCATCCATCAGTAGGATCTGAAGTCATCTATTTTGCCAATCAAAGCCAATTTTCTACAGCGGAAGATTGTTTGTTTACAATAAAAGTAATTTCTTTGTTCTTTTCGTGATGTCAGTTCACTCTGTATTCTCTACATAAACTCACGACAAAACGGGTGTTCAAAATTGTTTCCTTTACTAAAACTACACACTTTTCCCCAGTTACTTTGTTGGTTTTAAGTACAAAACCGACAAAAGAAAAGTAGGACCAGCAAGGGTATTATTCACATACTTTTTGAGTACTCAAAAATAATGAATTATTTCTGGAGTAATAGCTGGAATAATACAGCAAATCAAGAGGTTCATTTAGCTTTTTGCTAAGTAAAAAAGTCCCCGGTATGTCACTCTAACCATTAGTATTTAGATTATGGAGAGTATCAGTAAAGCAGTCTACAGAGTCAGACTGTAGCCTGTTGTTATTGTAATGAGTGTTTTCAGCCTGTTACAGCGAGTGTTTCATTGTTACTCAGCCATAGATGTGTTTAGGGCACGTGTTTGACAAAAGACAAAAAAAAAAAAAAGAGGGGGAAACTGTAGAGTGCACAGGACTCCCAACAAAAACAAAGGTTTTTAAACTATCCAACCCATACCCTTAGCTCACAGTTTCCAAGTTTGGTATAGGTGAAAAAAATGCATTCCACATAATGAAATGAGAAATGCTCCAGCATGTTTTGTAAAGGTGGATGAGGTTTCTGGTGTACTGTAACCATAGTCTGCTTATAAAAGATAGACAAAGCCACAGTAATGTTACTCACGGGCTTGTAAGTCTCTGTTTATAACCCAAATATGTGACTAGATTTAAATGAGAGGGCAGAGCTGGGGAGTTATCAACTAACACATATGCACCTATATTTAATGTGATATTATACAGTAAATGTTGCGAAATTTGTCTAGAGAAAAATAGGCTTAAAAACACAATCCAGGCTATTTCAGATCAACCGAACAGCTGACTGTCTTTTAATACAAGTCTGTGAAAGACCAAAATGTCACCCACCTTCCACACAAAGCGGCCACACATTTAATTATGCATAACTTTAAGCTTTGATGCAAATTTAAAGAGGTGAGTTATATAAAAATTTCACCTCATGCAACTGTCATGAAAAAGGAATTTAACCATATGACCAACGGCAGTTTTTGTACCAGGCTTTTTGATGTGTTGGGTAAAGCTCACACATGTTGCTCTTACCAAGGAAAAATTAATAGTTTTGACTCCAAAGAGCGATTTCTAACCAGCAATGCTGTTTGAGATACAGTAAAAAACAAACAAAACTAAATTCATTCAATATATTACACAACTCAACTTTGCATCTTCAGAAAATTAAGTTGAAATAAAAGTAGCAGAAAAGTCCTTAGTATAAAATCAAATTTAGAGCTTGGCATAGCAACCTTTCGTGCAACAGCTTGTACATTACAGAGGAATTACTCTCACAGGACAAATCATAATCACTGGATGCCTGACATCAGCTTTATGGTCATTCCATCCTTCTGTTTCCCCACAGCTATACTCTGGGTGACAGCATTTTGCACAAAAACAGGCAGATGTGGCCTCTTAGGTCATTGAGGTGCTGCTGGTTTCTAAGTTCATGCCAGATGGCAAGCTGACTCATCTTTTTTTTTTTTTTTTTAATTTTCTTTAGTAATTTTTCTAAGTTATATCTTGGATGCCAATCAATGCTAAAGCTATTCTTGCTCAAAGAGACATCGCCTACTGCCAAAGAAGGCATTATGAGGCCTGCTGTCAAGTCAAATGAATGTAGATGCATTTACGAGATGCAAGCTTCTGTTTACAGCAATAATTTCTCTCAGTGGGGGATATCACTGTGAAGCACCCTGCGTATAGATCATCTGTTAAACACATCTAATCTCTCATGCTCTCTTCCTTCCAGCCTCCCTCAGCAAAACAGTGGCTAATTAGTTATACACAGCTTTGTACCAATTTACCGCAGTACTTTTGCACCCATCTTCAAATCTCAAATGGTGTTTAAAGATAAATTTGTCTGTGCTATTGTTTTCCATTTGTGCGTGTTTGCGCTTGTCAGTGTTTCTGCGGCTGCCTGATGAAGACATGTCTTGATAGAATGTCTGCATGATAAGTGACTGTGAATCAAACTGTGAGTTGAATGGCAGCATTGGAGATGAATTGACAGAATGGGACAGACAGATTGTGAGTGTGTGGAAAAAAAGGGAAAGGGTTAGAGACATTAGAGACAGAGAGAAAGATGAGAGTGGCTGAGCCTCTGGGCTTGGTAATTATAATGGTATCGAATGAATAAGGTCACTACTGTTAATGTCTTTTAGGGCATTACAGTCTATTTGTTGTGTACTTTATACATCCAGGCAATGCCTGGGCTATGACACAAAGAATAAAGCGTAATTTGCATTATTTGAAGATTTAACAAACAGCTTCGCTTTCTCTTTTATTTTCCTACTTTTATATTTAAGACCGATGACTGAAGTACTGAAGCAATTCTAGGCTTCATATCACCTCAAGTGTATCCTAAGAGGAATGAAGACGTTCTTTTGCATATTTTGGCACTACATCTAGCTTTCTAAAAATGATAAAAAAAACTTTAGCCCATAAAAATAACTTTCAAAACAAAGCAGTAATGATGTCTACAAGTGGTGAAATGATCAATTCTTTATTCAATCTGTCAGACAGAAAAAAATAACAACTGTTCTCACTATTTAATTATATGATTCTATTTTAAGCAAAAATAACAAATATTCCCATTCTCCAAGTTCTGTTGAGCTTGATTTGCTTAATTCCTCTGCTTTATGTGATAGTGTACAAACCATTTTCTTAATCCTAATTTCTTCATTGATCAGACAAAACCAAAAATCCACTGAGCTGTTGGGAAAGTCATATTTAATCTTTTCTCACATTTTATTGATCAGTCATTAACTGAGATTCCTGTAGCAATCAATAAAGTTGCAGCCCTAGTACCTAAAGAAAGAAAACATATTGCTAACCATCAGTTCTGTGTCAGAATCATTGACAGCTGTCACATGTCTCTGTGTGCCGATTATGACCCTTGACCTTGCTGGATGCCCCCAAGCCCTGGGCAGCACCATTTGTCTATTTGATGTGGCTGACAGTCTGTCCACCCAGCAGGTCCTCTCAGGCCTTACTTTCAGCCAGTGACCTGCACTGATGAAAAACCAAGCAGTCTGTTAGCTTTCCCAAAGCCAGGCTATCTGGCACATAGAGCAGCCCACTGTCAGCTACAGATACACACTCATGAGCACACGTATATACAAAATCAGTACACATGCAGACATTTCAATACAATTATCACTGCATGTAAATACTGTAAACATATGAAAGCACACACACATGCTCTGCTGCCACCTTAACATGTCTCAGCTGGCACTGACTGTCTGTGTACTAACACCATGACTCCTGCCATATGGCCAATGACATACTGCTCTTCATTAGGGCTCAAAGCGACAGCCCTCTGGGGCTAAGCTGTAACTCACTGACACATCATGGGCAAAAAGGCTTCTCCCCAAATGGCCTAAATTGTATTATGGACATCCACAGCAAATATGTCTCTATCCACAAAAGCAGACAGTGGTTTCCCATTTAGGAGAAATTTCAATATTGGCAAAAGGCAAATAGAATTATACTTGGAGGGTGAGGGATGTTGCTGATTAATGTTGAATTTCTACAGTAATTTTCAAAGTAACCATTTGTCACAGTAACTCTTAAATGCCAAATTAGAACCACATTTAGGATTTACAGAGGTAGACATGATAACATGAACAATTTTTCAGCATAATGCAATCCAGTGAAATAGCCTTTCAAAAAGTACTCCATTTGTTAAGTTCAATTCAATTTAATGCATTTGTGCAGACTCATATTTTGCTGTTTGGTGTGGAGTATGATTTATGGGCCTCATGTTCTGACTACCACCTTTCCCTATTTGAACCAGAAAATGTACTATACACCTATTGCATGTTATCTCTTGGTCTGCTTTATGAAATCATGTCAGCAAAGTCATCTCTACATTTTTTTTGATGAATTCTGCCAACTCTTGAATACCCATTTTGTCGCCTAACCGAGACCGCTGGCTCAGTTTATCTGTATGCTCGAAAAGCATGACTCACTATTGTCTACAGAGAGGAAGAAATATGTACCTGCAAATATATAAAGAAGATTAATGTCTGTGACTGCACATCAGACTATTGTAAACAACTCAGCTTCCTTTCATTTCTACGTCTGTCTCTCTTCTATTCTCCTGCTTGTCTGCCTCACCTGCCATAAGCACATCTTTGTACAGGCTGGTTAATGTCTTCTCCCTGCAGCAAATACACTGCTGAAATGCTCTGGTGGTTCAAACTCTATACTACAATTTTCAGGATATTCAAAACTTGTTTGAGTTCCCACATTTATTTTTTTTCCCAGTGTTGAACAATATTGAGTTTCCTTTGGATCGGAATGGATTGATTTCTGCTCTGGGAAAAGCAAAACCAGCTTATCCTGAGTTTAACCCAAAAGCACACTTATGGTCCCCTATTAAGCGTGTCCCCTTTTATTCTAGTCTATCTACAACTTTATACAAATGTGTGTGTGAGTCTGTAGATGTAGGTTCATCTCTGTGTGTATGTGTGTTTTGTGTGTATTGCTTTCCATTTCAGGCTTTCAATGCTTGCCTCCATTGTCCCCAGCTCTTCCTTGTTTTCAAGTATTTCTTTTAAAGGTATCTGCTGGAGACATTGCCTGGTTATTACCAAGTAAAAACAGCATAAATACACAGAACCTGTTGTCTCCATTGACAGTCAATTACACTCTTGGTCTTTGTCATGCTGTCAAAAAAAAATTAAATTAAAAAAGGATCTTTGTTCCTGGTGAGGTGCAACAACACAACAACAAAAACAACAACAAGCCCAGAAATACTGCAAAGTGTTGGCTTGTTTAGTAAATTCTTTTGATGTCACAGGGTCAAACTAAGTCATTTAGAAACATACGGCTCAGTAATTTCCACTGTCTGCACCATCAGATTGCTTTGACAGAAACAGTTTCTCCACAGAGCATGCCGGTGCCTTATTTAAAACACTTTCATTTCAACACATTCTTCCTCATCTGATTCTGAAGGAAATAAACCGCACACTGCAAGAGCCCATGGCATTGATTTAGTCTTAACTGATGAAACAAATGAATAAAAACCTTCAGAACAAATGATTATCAACGGAACAAGAGCAAAAAAGTTTCTGTTGTTTATTTTTTTAATGCTTTAACAAAATTAATTGAAAAAGGTATATTTGTAATCAATATGTTGCAACAAATATCCTTACTGAGGTTTTCACACCAAACTGTTGTGTGGGAAAGAACATGAAACTGTTTAAATATTTAATAAGCGGGATATAAAAGCTACTATTTTTTTTCTTGGGCTCAAGAGAAAACATGCCAGAAATCTCATTAACCCCATTCAAAACAAGCCAGTCAGCAACTATAAAAAGGCCAGTACCCTCTCACTATTTCATGATGATGTTTTTCTAAAACGATTGTTTATTCGCGGTAAAAATCTAATCAAATAACATATATTTTTTTAATGTGATGTAAATTTTGATGCATTAATTTCTGTCGATGGGATGTGGATAACATGCATGCGATGCGAACCAAGGGGGAGCAGAGAGGAAGCAGGTGACACCTGTGGCACTATTTAACTTTGCATCTGCTCTGCAACCTTTCACAGGAAACTTTCATATAATACCCCTGTCATCACAGCACTACAACCAAAATCTCAAGTGATTGCTTAAAACACAACAAAATCATGTATTTCACTGTTTTTTTTATCAAGATGTTTTGCTATTTTGTTAGCCCAGTGCCACCCCAATCAATTCAAAACAACAGTTACAATCAAGTACTACATTTCTTTTGGTAACTATGAGTATAAGTTCTCTGTAATTGTGAACAGTTCAGTGTTCAAACTAAAATCATTATGTTGGGAACTACTATAAGATATTGTCTGCTGGCAATGGCATTATACTTATTATCGCTTAATCGTTGTTTTGGCTATCTTAATGAATAATCACAACAGCGCTGCTTATACAGTTGGTTTATTATGTCTACATCTACAAATAAATGATTGCATAAATATTTGTTCTGCCTTTGAATATTGGTCTAACTGGCCACTGGAGTGTGCAAATTAGGACTACAGCAGTCCTTCCATGGAGTAACAGAAAACATTGCTGCCTGGAACCATCGAATCATAGGTGGTAATTGTGTTTTAGATTAAAAGCTTAGGAGACTGATTGCTGTTGCTGCCTGAGTCAACAAGCAGGCTTGGTGAGGGGAGAGCATGCTGGAACCGCCGTGGTGATTAACTACATGTTCCTGAATTTTATTTGTGATCAAGCATAGAGATCAAAGGCAGTGGTGGTCAGAGAGGTTTTAAAGAGGTGCACTGAGGGCCAAGGGGGTTCTGTGTTCACCGCAGGCTTACAAGTAGTTATATTTGCAAACAGAGCCCTGTGAAAGTGGCTATATCTACTAGCAGTGCCTGGAGATTTACAGAAATAACATGTTAAACATACAATGTGTTTCCAAACGATTATTTTCTATTATAAGTGGCTCATCATTTCTTAAAAAGCTCCACCTTGATAGGGAGTCATAGCCAGGTACCCTGACTATAAGGCTAGCTTGCTTATTAAATGAGGTAGCTGTGTCACACTGAGCAATCACACTGAGCTGTTGACATTTTTTGAGAAATCCCCACTGTGTCGTCCCAGGTGAAAAATGATCTTCAGCTCAATAACAATCTATAATGGATGAGGTTCTGTGGCGACACCAAGCTCTCATATAAGGAGGAAACGTTACTGACTCTCAAAGGGACTCTCATACTTAAGGTTTCTTATGTCACAACTACAGATGAAGATAAATCAATGTTAGGTGACGAAAAAAACAAAAACAAAAAAACAAACAAACATAATGCAGTAAGAAGCTTTTTTTTTTCTTATATCTAAGCAAGATCAACTCAGTGGATTACATAGTAATAAAAAGGAAGCTGTAGGTGTTTAACAATTCAATTCAAGGAAACAGAAAAGCCTCTATATTTAAAAATGGAAAAGAAAAAGACCAACCTCATAAACATGACAATCATCATTTGTTGAGTGCACAGAGACACTAACCTCTCTGCATTTCTTTTTTTTTCCACATATACTTCATCTGTCTTTCAAACTGCCTGCAGGTTGTTCAGGTGTTAGTGATCTGCTGAATGTGCTTCAACACCAACATGGGCGTATAAACATCTCACGGTACTAATTTACAGCAACATAGTTATAACACACACAACAAATCTGCCTCCAGTATCTACCTTCAATTAATCCTAATCAGTTAGCAGTAACAGTTCGTGTGTGTCTTTATATCAGCAAATACAGGTTTTTAGTCTGTTGCATTGATGTTTCCTCATATTTGTGTACACTCAAAGTAAAAACTAAACTTTGGTTTAGGCAACAACATAAATTGCAGTTTCTAAGTATGTTTAAGAGCAAAGATCTGAATGTGGTACAGGTCACCGTGTTGTAAAGCAAGCAATAAACTATGATACTATGAAAGAAAAAAAATCTATACATAGATTATTATAGGGCTGCATGATTATGGCCATGTCATGATTATTTTTGATCAATATTAAGATCACAATTACTTTTCACAATTATTCATTGATTTTAGTGACATTTTGTCAAATCCTTCTCCCA
>JAVDPK010000462.1:39466-57040 GCA_034780415.1 Cichlasoma orientale | reverse complement strand
TTTAAGAGGTAACTTTCTATCAAAATGTAGTTATGGGAAGGAAAGAGAAATACAAGAAAAAAAAAGTAACTTTATTAAACAGATCAGATTTTTACCAACAGCAAAACAAACTGTGATGTACTCAACAATTAATAGACAGACAGACAGACAGACACTGTGTAACAAATGATTTAACTGTAAAACCGTGACAATACCTGCCAGAAGTGTAGAAAAATACAGATTGTAATTTATCTTCAGAAATAATTAATAGTTGTAAATAATTACTAAACTCAGCTGTTGTTCCGTGTAACCAAATTTGTGCAACTCGCTCATTTTCAAGATGGAACATGGTGCTGCATGGAGATGCAGGTATTTAATAAAACACGAAAGGCCTTTTTTTAGTCAACATTTATAGCAACAAGTTGAGTTCTCAGTTTGAATTATACATATATAAGTCTGGAGTCGGAAATGACATTTCAGAGAAAGGTGTGCACGCTCACTCTGTAGGAGGATGCCTATGTTTATGGATTTATGCAAGTCCATTTCTAGGTTTTGTATATGCTTTCTGCAACTCTATATGAGTATTTCCACTGTGATTGGAGGGGCACTGCAGCATTGTTAAAGCCCATCATTCTACTTTTTCTTTTCACATTTTCATATAAAGAGCTGACAGCCTATTGAAAATCATTACAGCTGCTTTCAGCGCCTTGTGGCACTGTAATGAATACCTCTTTTTGAGGTATGGCAATGTGAAAGCAAACAGTACCTGCTTCTCCTTTATACCTGTTATATAGAAATACACAAGTAAACACACACACTGACACATGAAAAATAGACTGATTTGGCACCTGTAGACATTCAGACGTGCAGTATAATATTTTAAGAAAATATGCAAATACTCTTTTTCTCTGTCCCAAGACTACACAAAGAAAAGTACATATTGCAGTTGTGCTTGGCGCGTTTGAGGGTGAGAAGAGCTGGTGGGTGGGAGTGGGGCATGCATGCATTTGCAGTCATGCTGCAGTAATGGAATCAAAGACTGATGAGTGTGCATGCAAGGCTATTTACTCTGCCTGGCTCCCAAACAAAAAGCCACGATCCCCACTATCTTTCTTCCAGTGGCCCTTTTACACCATCACACAACATATGTCCTCTTGCCCCCCCACCACACCCCACCCTGAACTCTGAGTTAATCATTTAGAAATAATTAAATTCAATAAAGCGGAACAGATTAAATAAGAAACAACGACTGGGCGTTAAGGGGCAGGGTGTGTAGCAGTAGCGTCCTCCTCCACTGTACAGAAGAGCAAATGATGTGCCAAAACAGAGACAGAGACAGGCAGCCAGAGAGAAATAGAGAGAAAGAGACTACAGAATGACTTACAAGAGTTTCAGCAGGAGACAGAGAAAGACAAATGTGTGCGGCAGCAACAAAAAGGTACGACAGAGGGTAAGGGAAAAAATACGGAAATAAAAGAAGAAGTGTGCGGAGAGCAGAGAAGCTTGAACAGTGGTTAAATATTCATAAAGGCTGAGTGGTGATGGGTAGTGACGTAGAGCACTGAGAGAGACAGAGGAGACTGAGGACGGCGAGTCAAATAATGAGCACAGAGAGAGACACCCTCATGCTTTACGACGCAGCTGGAGGCACGCGGGCACTCTAAGTGCAGACAAGACTCAAATACAAATGTGCAGTTAGGGTTAGGCACACGCACCTGGACACACATGCACGTTTCCATTAGACACAAGAGAAGACTGAACACAGGCTGGTTATAAGTAATCTGCTTGTAACTAAAGGCTGACTGGCCTTCTATATTTTACTTACTGTGAGCAAAATAATAGCGACACAAACAATATTTTTGCTGATTTTTGTGTAACCAGATTTTTTTGCCAACCTGGATCCACTGGTTCTTACTGAAGATGTTAAAAATCACTTAAAAATGGACCCAAGTTATGTTCCATTAAAAAAAAATGCTCTGTGGTTTCAGAAAACAGTAGGATATTGCCGTTTTGAGTGAACGTTACTGTCACATTCACATGAAAGGTCAACTCAAAGTAAACAGCAAGTCCATGAACATGTCAGCCAGCGCAAGAGTGTGGCTCACTGATATGAATTTAATATATTACACCCAACAAGGTGGATCTGAAGTGCTGAGGAATAAATACCTGGCTTAGGTTACACAGGTAATAACTGTTAGGACAGTCAATTCAACTTTGGTCTTACATTGGATTTGCTGACATATTAAAAAAAATATAGGCGTTCCCCTTACTCATCCTTTAAGGACAAAGTAATATGTTCTCCAGTAATTGGATTCCCATTGGCTAATGCCTCCTGAGAGAAACCAGCACCATTATTGACCTCGCTAAATGTACTGGATTTCACATTGTTTCTTTGGTTTCCACTGCTTTACCTATACAATCCTTGATTTTAAAAACAAAATAAAATAAAATTAACTATATAAGAAATAAATATTTGTCAGATAAACAGAAGTTCCAATAGACATGCTGGACTTTTCAGTTGTTTTTTTTTTTTTTTGGCTCTGGCTCCAGTAAATTCTCTCTTAGCTTTGCACTGGAGAAGAAGCTATTGACCGGGCTGCACTGGATTGGACATAAACACTGTATTAGTGTGATTGGTTGGATAGAGTTGATCCATGCCGGGGGCAGCCTGTCTGCCTGCCTGCTGCTGCTAACCAATCTCAGAGGGAAAATCGGAATTCAATTAGTCTGGCTGGAGGAGCTATCTCTCTCCCTCTTTCTTTTTTTTTTAATATTTGTTATCCAATCTCTTGGTCTTTCTCTAACTTGCCTTGCGCTATCATCCATACTTCTTTCTTTCTCTCTCTTACTCTTTCTTCTACTTTTCTCACTATCTCAGTCAGAATTTCCTCACAGCTACTGCTAAACTGACTCAGAGGAGAGAATGGTTTTCAATTAGTTCAGCCTTAGGAGCTCTCTCATTTATTATTCATCCTTGCATTTTTGTACTTCATGTGATGGTCACTCTGATCTCTCCTTTGGCTTTCTCACATATGTATCTCCCCTGCCCTCCTCCCGCCTGCTTGCAGCAGAAGTATAAATCTTTATTGATGGAAGGATAGGGGATAGGGGAGACCAAAAAAAGAGGAAAGCTAGAGGGAGAAATGGAAAACGATAGCCGTAAGAGGCAGTTGACATCCAGGGGGCTATTAAAAAGGAGAAAGGGAAGATAAAAGAGCCAGGAAAGGGTGAGATGGACCTGTAAAGAGAAATGATGGCATAATAGAGTGAAAAAGTGAGATGTATAAATAAGTGTTTAAGATGGCAGCAAGGGAAACAGAGACACAGGAATGAGAGATAGGGGGTGGTAGAGAATAAAGATAAAGTGGAAAGATAGACAAAGAAAATAGATGAGGTTAAAAAAATCCAACAGATTAACCTGAAAAAAAAAAACAGAAAAAAGAAAGAACAAGGATTAAATATGGGAGGGGTCACATGCAGTATAGTCATCATATTCACCAGTTGATACAAAAAATGTTCTGAAATCCAGTCAACACATCCCCTTACTCCATGCTCATTAAATTACACCTATTGCCAGACTGTGAACCCACAAAAAACTGCATTATCACAGACTCTTATGACATAACAAGCTGATCTTGTGAGAGTGCAGATAGGGACTACTTTCAAATCTTTTTGAATAGCAGGGAATTCAAGTCATAGAGTTTTCATACATTTCTTTTTCACAAAACCAAAGTGTTATCCGCCATCCCTGCACACCCACCTGTGGACATTTTTATTGCTTTGAGTCAGTATTGGGAAATGGTGAGAGTTGCCTAGAAAGCACTTCAGGTTTTATTAATATTACTATAGTGTGATATACACACTGTGCTCCAGCACCTGCCAGCGGCTCGTAATACGCTCATCCACAAATCCCAGGAGTATCATGGGTGGACCGCTTCCCTTTGACGAGCATCTACTCTCAGTACTTTGAGGGATTTCAAAGTTGTAGAGAGTATAAAGTTTTCTATTACAGTCTAAGAGCGAGAAGTAGTGCTTCAGCACAAGCCAGGAGTGCAGCGTGCCAGGCATGATGACTGAAGTTAGCCTAGGGATAGTAACGGGTTTAAAGTGGAACAGCACTAATTTAGCTGTAACAGTTAATTTCCCTTTGCTCGTACATGGCCATGAGATGTCCTCCATCATAAAAAAAAGCATGTTAAAAAATGAGAAAATAATATTCAGGTAATATATCTGTTAAAGAACTAAATGTTGAAAGAACAAGCAAATATATAATGTGTTTAAATAGTGGTTGTAAATTTTCAGGGCTTATGATACAGACAAAATTAACACATTGAGTTACTGTATTTTTTCATATGTGCTGCTCAGTGTTCATCTATTTAAAATGTATTAATTGTGAATGTATACTTGTATGTATAGTACAGAAAAAAATGGAACTATGCATACAATTCTGAAAATATGAAGCTCGTGTATCGATAACTTAAGTTCAAAATGCTAAACTCTAAACACAGTTCTACTGGTCTCATTCAAATATCATTCGAAATCACAGTTTTGCAAATTTCTGAACGTAAATTGCATCATCATGCACTCTTTGTTCTCCCAGGAACACAGGCTTCAACACCCTGATTAACAATTAGTCTCACGCATGTTCAAACTCAGAAGAACAATTCAGTCATGTGTTGAGGCATAAAAGCAGCCTTGAGTGACTTATATATAGGTGCTGTGAAAGAAGATGGAGCACCAAGAACACAGAGGAAGGGTGAGGGTACGTGGAGGCCCAGGAGGCAGCAGAAGGCAATTTCCAATTTTTTATACGTTTAGTGGAATATTTAGTATAAAAGTATCAAATACATATTTTCCTTTTTTTTTTTAACCAAACAAAACAAAAATACATTTTTGTATTTATGCACTGTTTAGTCGCCATAGGGTTTGCACATTTGCCTAACAAGTGAAAGCTCCCCGGGAGGAGACACAAATCCCTTGGGGGGGTTTGTGTCAGGAAGGGAATCCGGTGTAAAAATCTGCCAAATCAAACATGTGGAGCTGCTCACTGTGGTGACCCCTTGTGAATAAGCAAACACACTTGCATTGTATGCATTTTGAAAATGTAACATGGGCTCATGGAGCCAAAATATATATGAATAATTGTGATGGAAGTGCTTCGAATTGCTCACATCAATGTTTACTTGATGCTCTGTAAGACATACACATATAACTGCTGTGTGTGATGTTTTGGTGAGAGGAATCAGGTTGGGGAGGGGAAAGCGTGGTTTTTAGTGCTGTGTTTCTTTTTGCATGAGTTGTGTGAAGTTTGGACAAAGCAGGTAACTCTTTGAGTTTTGAGCAATTGTGCGACAGCTTCTAAACTGTAAAATGTCCTAATTGTAAATGAATGATTTTATTTTTATTTATTTTTTAATCGTAGATGTGCACTTCAAAGTCTAATTAGTTCTTAAACATGACTTGACTTCACGCGATCGCATCAGTTCTGGGTTAACTTTGTAAAACAGCTGCTGTTTCGGCTCACTCTGGCTTATTTCTGCTTTATGAAACATCTTTGAGGTTGTGAGATTTGGTTTTTGTTACAATGCAACATCAGATTTTTAGCTCAATAAACAACAGCAGTTTCATTGCTATTTTGACATGTTTTACTTGGAATTTAAGACCACACAATTTTACTAATTTAGAAGGTTGCTTTTGAGATATTCAAGACGAAAACTTAGAAAAAGCGGCTGATCCCATGAAGAGACAGCGGGGCGTAACTACTTTTGCTCAGCATGCTGTATGGGAAAGATAAGATGGCATGGAGGAGTGGTGGAAGACCGCGGAGTTAAAAGGGTTTTTCAAGACCAATCATTCTCAGCGTCATTTTCTTTTTTGAGGGGAACTTCCCTGGAGCAAGCAAATACAATTTTCAGTATTTATGTGTGTATGTATAGTTGCTTGACAAAAGGCATAAGACAGAAAGGGGAGAGGTAAGGAAACATGTTCATTTCTGTTTATGTGGGAGGAAGCTTTTTGGATCCCCAAAGAAGAAAATTCTGTTTTTTTTTTTTTATCTGTCCCCGTTTCAAGGGGGGATAAAAGCAATCTTCAAATGGCATCTGTAGTCGAGGAGCACTTGAACCCAATCAGCACCCGTCAGACCCAAATGGACCACAGGAGAGGTTTTGTGGTAAAAGAAGCTTAATGCCAATCACACCACCAACACTCACACTCACACACATCAATCAGGTGTTCTCATTCGGTCCAAGGTAAAGGAGGCAGAAAAATCAGACAACTGTTGCACCTCTGGAGGAATAACAAACACTCTGACAGTAAGCGGCACAGCTTTGGCACATCAGCGGATGCAAGAACCCTGTAGTTACGGGGCTAATCGCTCAGACAACAACTACGACCCTGCTTTTCTCCTCTCTGTCCTCCCATGCTGACACTCCTACAGTATACAAAGACTTTGCATCCTCCTAAAGCAACCAACCCGGTTTTTTCAAGCCTCCATTTCTCTGAATTTCTGTTGGAATATGTTGGAATAGTAGCAACTCAGATTCAGACCATGTGGGCAGGTGTTAAATGTCATTACAGCACAAACCATTGTTGCTGTTTTGTTTTGTTTTTTTAAAAAAAGAAACTAATTTAAGCTGGTATTGAATTGAACTCATTAAAATCCCAAACAATCTCAGAATAGTTTTGTACACATTTGCACAAAGTAATAATATTTTTAAGTGCATTTAAAATATCTCTATGAACACAATTTACTTGACTTGCTATGCCTGAGCATACAGCTCCTCAACAGACTGAAATGGGTAGAATATCAACAAAATATTTATTGTTTATCTTCAAAATGACTCACTTAGTCATTTGGTGAATTCCTTGTGCACAACAATATAGTCAAAGTGTGTAATTTATTTATTATTATAGTTATGTGCATGCATAGTAAAAACTTCAGGGAATGTATTCCATTTCAGAGCAGGACCATAATAAAAATATAATTTTACTCACCATTACTAACCTGGAAACTTCATTACTTGGCTTTCAGTCATCTAAGGCTTTCATGTAAAATAAGTACAGAGACTATTTTCTTCTGGTGAGAATACAGAGACAAAATCCAAATAAACATGATTAAGAGCTTATAAAAGAAAACGTTATTTCTAGTCCATGTGGATTTGACAGAAATACACTGAAAACGAGATCATATCTTGTTTTTTTCTCTATCCCAGTTTTTCCACAATTGCTAATACAGATTTCATGAAACCTTCCACCTTTTTCTCAAACCTCTCAACAACCCAGTGTTCAAACTGTAAACTATTTAATAAAACCTCAGAGTCCTCTACTAAACCAAATAATTACATCAAAACAGTTTCATCTGTGCTCAAAACTAAAGAGTCAAAGAGTCAAATCAAACATAAACATTCAAAAACAATAACACCACTGAGCATTCATTAAACACTAAATAGAAAAATCATCCACACAGTCAGTTTAACTAGATGAAAACTGTGTAAGTTTTTTCCTAATGTGTGACTAAATAAATTAACTGGGCAATGGCTCAGAGAATGGGAGCAAGCACTTCAGAAAAACTGCTCCTTTTTTTTCTTTTTTCTTTTTACTGCTTTTTGAAAATAAGTTTTAGTTATTAACAGTATGTTTTTTTTAAACTAATTTTTCACATAAGAGAAATAAACTGACAGCAAATGAAACAATATTGACTCGAGCCTGTCAAATAAATCATAAATTTGTGTTTTCGTTACAATGAGCACCAGTTCCCCCGGGCAAATTTAGTTGTGTAATTGTAGTGCAAACAAAATCATTTTTATTTTAAATGTTAATTAAAAGATAAATAATTTAATAATTTAAAAAGCAGTTAAACTAGATCACAACCCCAATTCCAAAACAGCTTGGGGAAAAAAAAAAAAGTAAAATATAAAAGGTCATTTTGAATTTGATGGCAGCAGCATATACCAAAAGAGCTGGATCAGGGCCATGTTTACTACTGTGCAGCATCCCTCCTTCTTTTAACAACAGTCTATAATCATCTGGGAACCGAGGAGAGCAATCGCTGGACCTTTGGACCATTCTGTTCTGATATAGGATTTTAGCTCCTCAGCAGTCCTGGATATTTTTTGTTTTTAATTTTCTTAAATGGCTGGACTGCAGGTAAGCCAATTCATCACCCAGACTCTTCCACTAAGTCATGTGGTTTTAATAGATATCATTGTGCATCATCATCTTGCTGAAACATGCAAGGGCTTACCTGAAAAAATACATCATTTGGATGGGAGTTTAATGTTGCTCTAAAACTTGTATATACCTTTCAGCATTGCTGGTGCCTTTCCAGATGGGCAAGCTGTCATTTCCATAAGCACCAGTGCACCCCCCCATATCATCAGAGATGCAGGCTTTTGAACTGAGCGCTGATAACAAACCAGATGGTCCCTTTCTTCTTTAGTCCGGAGGATATGGCCTTCATGTTTTCTAAGAAGAAATTCATGTCTGATCACAGTTTTCCACTTTGCCTCATTCCATTTTAAATGAGCTTTGGCCCAGAGAGGATGGTGGTGTTTCTGGATCATGGTCACATACTGTATGGCTTCTTCTTTGCATGACAGAACTTTAACCTGCATTTGTGGATTGCACGACTGTAAACTTTGTTCACAGACAATAACTTCTGGAAGTGTTCCTGAGCCAGTGCAGTGTTTTAAATTGAGGATCATTGTTCCAAAATTTTTCCACAATTTGTAGATGCAGTTTTTTGCAGATTGGTGAGCCTCTTTTTTTTTTTTTTTTTACATCTGAGAACCTCTGCCTAAGATGTTTCTTTTTATACCCAATCATGTTACTGCCCTGTTGCCAATGCGCTAGCTGTTTCTTTTTAGTAAGGCTGCATTTTTCCAGGGGTCGCTTTTTTGTGACATGTTGATGCCATCAGATTCAAAATGAGCTAAGCTTTTTCAAGAAATAGCAAAATGTCTCAGTTGGTGGTTCGCACCACCTAGCAGCAGTAAGTTAAACTTGCTGATTGGCTGGAACCTTTCTGTCTGGAGTTTCCATGTTCTCCCCATGAATGTGTTGGTTTTCCCAGAACAAATAGAAGTATGCCTGCTTAGCTGGTGATTCTGACTTTGATGATACTGACTTTATCCAAAGCTGTGTGTTAAGAGCAAATGGATGTCTATTTCTTTGCATTTGCCCTGTGATAGATTGGTGTAGAATGATCACATGAAGGGGACAATATAAAATGCAGAACAGAATAAAGTTTGTGGAAAACAACAGTTGTTCTATATGCAAGCCTACTGTGGCTCACAGGTGGCACAGCACGGCTTTAGCTGCGTAGCCATGTTCCACTGAATGAGTCAGTGAGGAAAAACAGTTAATTAACCTCTGAAAAGTTCAGGAGGTTGTTGAAGCAGTCGGGACTTTTAATGGCCAGGCAACAAAATGAAGACCATCTTTTTAGCCAATTGCATGGAAAATCTTTGAAAGGAAAACAGCTTCGATTCTAATGAACTGTAATGAGATTACTGTTGGACTGCGTTGGACTGCTATGAAAAGATCCATCATTGTTATCAGGTAGGGTAGGCTCTATGCCACTGTCTGTGTGTTTGTGTGTCTGATATAATGACAAACTCCACCTGAACCCACTTAAATCCGGCTTGGGTGGACATGGAGTGATCTGAACAATTTGGAGAGGCTATCCCATGGAAAGCAGGAAAAGAGCACTGCCATGGCCAAATGACGCTTTGTTGAACTTTCAGTCTTCAGTGGTACACATCTCGAAATCCAATAAGCACAAAACTGTTCTGGTTGGAGTTTATTTATGCTTTAAGGATCAGGGCACACAAGGTGGCTCTTAAGCCAAGAAAACATTTAGACAGTGTCAGTGGGTGGTACTTCCCCGCTGTGTAACCATGGCAACATCTCATGTAGTGAGGCTGTGGCCTGTGGCCTACATGCTTTCTTGCTGAAGAAGTTCCAATTCTTTAAAGTCTCGCTCCTTTTTGTGACACGCGTACACTGTCGTATGTCAGTGTGTGTGAGGTTTGAAATATGCTGCGTGCTTTTTCTGTGCATACGCGCAATAATTGTCAACACAAGTAACTGGCTTTACCTATCACTTTAAATTGCTATTCTAATATATGCAAATGATATGCTAATATATTTAAACCTAATGGACATGACAGCATAGCATACAGTAAAATGACTGTTTTGTAATATGTTTAATATTCAGTGAAACCACGGTGATTAGTTTGGTGTAAAGACCTCTTATGTTTAGTCATCACCGAGCAGTGTAAGGAAAACTAGCATGAAAATGAAACAGCAACTGAGAAAGGCAGTCAAAAAAAAAAAAAATCTAACAGCTTCCATGGAAAAAAGCTGTGAGCTTAAAACGACTGCTTTGAGCCAAATGTAGAGTGAACATTGCCATTGACTTTACAAGATGAGAAGCACTCAGGAAAACCTGGGATGTGATGATGATGTGGGTCTTGAATTGCTGCTGATTTTCTTTCTGGTTTGCACTTCCTATTTTTGCCAGTGAGTAGCTTTGTTATTACGGTTTTGGTCCACACAACTGAGCTTTCCTTTCAGTGCATTTTAGTCTAAATCCTATGCTATTTTTGATCTGAGAATTTGAGTTTTCAATTTTATAAAGTAACAATACAATTTAGATAAAAATTTTAATTTAGCTTTTGTTTTTAATATTTATTTTTGGTCATGTTTTGCCTTTCTTTTGATAACGACAGTGGAGAGGAAGACTGGGAATCACAGGTGAGAACAGGTGAATAATATGCATCAAATAGTCCATGGCTAGAATTTGAGCTAGGAATGAACTCCTATCACATTTTTGTCTCCTACTGTAACTATAGTAGGAAAACCTAATATAGGTTTTCCTACTATAGTAGGAAAACCCCATTGCCAGAGGTTTTCCTACTATACTTACAGTAGGACGTCCTTTCTTCAGCCTGGATGAAATCTGGTAACTATCATTCTCATCTGGGCAAAGTGGAGAGATGCAGAAAGACATCATAAAGTTGCACCAACAGGATTTTATTCCCTTTTAGAGGCAGCAAACACAGTGTACAGCTGTCTGCTAACAGTTTTGATGTTACCTGGACCACTTAGACACATTTCTGGGTGCTGTAGCTACCTCTGCCAGCATGAGCTCTCAGAGATGAGACTATATACCAGGAGCATTACTCTCACTCACTTGTATACACACACAGAGCAGAGGGGGCCCTACAGTATGTCACAAATACATTACCCATCAGGCTACCTTCCTAGAGAAAAAGGTTCTGCATGTAACACAGGTATCCACTGCTCAGGGCACATGCGCCTATGGGGTGCCTATGGACCCATTGCTATTGGGTCATAAACACAAATAAACACAAAAACACACACGCAAAACAAAGCAACACAATGAAAACAGAAGTCAAAATGTTTATCACAAAACCCCCCAGGCGAGATAAAAGTAAGGCAACTAATGAATTATCAATTTCACTGTATTTTTAAGATAATGAGCTTTACTTGGAGATTGATGAAAACAAAAGCAGAGTGTATGGTAAGCCTGCCAGCAAGCTGCCCTCCAACAATTGATTTCCCGTGGAAGCAGAGACTGGCCAAAGCACTGAACAAAGTGCAATCCCTTACCAGACAGTTACCTCGCAGTCAGCATTGAATGTAACCTATGGAATCAGCTTGTCACTAAGCAAAATACAGCCAGATCATATTTCTTTCAGTTTACCAATGTAATACCAGATAAAAATTATTGCTCTCCAAGAAACAGCCTTTCTGAAGAATTGCCAAAACATGACCATCATTCTTAAAAAGCAGCTGAGAGCAGATGGAAATGAAATGTAGGATAGCGACGTAAAGTTAAAAGCAGGAGACTGTGCCACACTGTCTCCTGCCATTGCTATTTATGCTTTGGATATTTGTTTGCTTGCATATGTTAATGTACATTTATGTGTGCATTCAAGCAATACAGAAATGAGAGGCAACAGGAAGTGAGAATCTGTTTCTGTTTTGTCCTTTGAGATATTAGCATCTGTGTCACGCAGTAATTATCAAATGATTAGCCCAAAGAAACTCACCAGAGACTGGAAACAGATCCACAAAGCTGGATTACAGTGGCCTCTACATCTTTCGACCCATTGTGTTTTTTTTCTTTTCTCTCTCTTCTTTCCAACATTACTGAACAACTTAGCATTAAAACCCTCCAAACCCGTATGCACCCATGCATGCTCTCAAAAAAGAAAGAAAGAAAGAAAAAATACTCTGTTAGGCAAACAAGTGGATACACAAATGCAATTCACGGTGACGAGCAGTACAGGAGTGACACAAAGTGTATGTCAGCTCCAATCCAGATGTATTTTTGTTCTTTTCTCTTTCATTACGTTTTCCCCAGTGCAGTGTTTATCTCCACCACTTCACGGTTGCACAGTCTCATCCAAACTGACTGGGAAAGAGCAGCGCTCTTGGAGTTTGTATCTACCAAAGTTCTTCTGAAGAGCTAAAACACTAACTACCATTTGTTAAAACACATTCTCGGTGTCCTGGGAAAATGGATTTAGTTGATCATTCTTTTGGCCAAAGCAAAGGCAAAGATTTTCACCTAGTCACTTTTTTCCACACAGGGATTGTGATGCATAATCCTAACCACAGGAGGAAGGCATTAAACACAACTACAGCACAGATGTTATTTCTCTTGTTGCTAATGGTATAATTTAACAAATGTATGCCAGGTCTAAGTGCACAGCCATCAAGGGTG
Organism: Cichlasoma orientale; assembly: GCA_034780415.1. Classification (NCBI taxonomy): domain Eukaryota; kingdom Metazoa; phylum Chordata; class Actinopteri; order Cichliformes; family Cichlidae; genus Cichlasoma; species Cichlasoma orientale. The sequence continues at coordinate 44,304 of JAVDPK010000462.1, read as the reverse complement.
AACTGAAGGTTGATACCTATGATGGATGGCAACAATCTCAGAGGCAGAGGAGCAAGACTATGAAGAGCAATAGCTCTTAGTTCTTAGCAATAATGAAAAGCGCAGAGACTGCTAATTAAATATGAATGGTACTACACTTGTGGCTTTGCCTGTCAATAACAGCATAACCAGTCCTTTTATTTGTCACCCATTGTTTATCTTATATAATGATTTCATTGTTATTCTTGTCTCTAATTGTTATTTTTCAGGAGTGAAAATCGATATTTAGCCAGCTAAAAACTGAATACTTAGAGCTGAACTGTCTTCTAATTGCAATAAATGAAAAATATAGCAAAGGCAGCTAATTTAACAAGTAGTAACAGATCAAGTTAGCAACTGGACTACAAGTCTTCCTAGCTCAGACCCACGCCCCAAACCCTAAGCAACATTTGATTTGCCCCCCACCCCCCTCATACCACCTCATTGTCACCTGAGCCTAACAGCATTATTAATGCTGGAGAGTTGAAGCTGAATATTATTTTTTTGGGATGCATTGCCATGTCAGTCCTACAGTATGTACACAAGCCCACTGAAAAACAACTTATTTCAATATGATACACATTGTACAGTAAAACTATGTCATGTCCATGACATTAAGGAGGGTGGGACAAGTATCAACGCATTCTTGGAAACAAAGTCTCCATGTACTGAACTGATTTATTGAATCAGTCCTTCTTTTGTCAAAAACGGAGGCAATTTTCACCAACTTAGGCCCCAGTTATACCCCAGTTACACAGGCCTAGAGACCGACTGGCAACTGCCTGACAACCATTGGTTGCTAGGCACGATCTGTCTGAGTTAACTTCAGTAGTTACTTCCTCCAAGCCATCAACATGTCTATTAGATCCCACTCCTACAGTGCAAGCTCAGAGAAGTCCTACCATTTATTAATGTGTCAATCTTAAATATGATCAATCTTTCGCTATTAGGCTATGTACCACAAGCCTTAAAGGCAGCAGTATTTAAACCATTACTTAAAAAGCCATCACTTGACCCAGCTGTCTTAGCTAATTATAGGCCAATCTCCAACCTTCCTTTTATCTCAAAAATTATTGAAAGAGTAGTTGTAAAACAGCTAACAACTGATCAAGTACGAAGGAATGATTTTTTTTTTTTTTTTGAGCAGTTTTCAGTCAGGTTTCAGAATTCATCACAGTACAGAAACAGCATTAGTGAAGATTACAAATGATCTTCTTATGGCCTCTGACAGTGGACTCATCAATGTGCTTGTCCTGTTGGACCTCAGTGCATTTGATACCGTTGACCATAATATTTTATTACAGAGATTAGAGCATGCCATAAGTATTAAAGGTACTGTGCTGCAGTGCTTTAAATCATATCTATCTAATAGACTCCAATTTGTTCATGTAAATGGGGAGTCTTCTTCACACGCTAAGTTTAATTATGGTGTTCCAATGGGTTCTGTGCTAGGACCAATTCTATTCACATTATACATGCTTCCCATAGGCAGCATTATTAGAAGGCATAGCATAAATTTTCATTGATATGCAGATGCTACTCAGCTTTATCTATCCATGAAGCCAGATGGCACACACAAACTACTGCAGGAATGTCTTAAAGACATAAAGGCCTGGATGACCTCTAATTTCCTGCTCCTAAATTCAGATAAAAACTGAGGTTACTGTACTCGGCCCTACAAATCTTATAAACATGGTGTCCAATGGAGCAGGAGATTGACAGATGGATTGGGGCTGTGTCTGCAGTGATGTGGACGCTGCACCGGTCTGTCATGATAAAGGGGGAGCTGAGCGTGAAAGCGAAACTGTTGATTTACTGGTCAATCTACAGCCCTACCCTCATCTATGGTCATGAGCTTTGAGTAGTGATCGAAAGAATGAGATTGCGAATACAATGGCAGAAATGAGCTTTCTCCAAAGGTTGGCTGGACTCTCCCTTGGGGATAGGGTGAGTGATGGGGAGGGGCTCAAAGTAGAGCCGCTGCTCCTCCGCATCAAAAGAAACCAGTTGAGGTGGTTCGAGCATCTGATGCCTCCTGGGCGCCTCTTGGGTGAGGTGTTCCAGGCATGTCCTACCGGGAGGAGGCCTTGGGACAGCCCCAGGACATGCTGGAGACATTATATTTCTCGGCTGGCATGGGAACGCCTTGGGGTCCCCCCAGATGAGCCGGAGGAGGTGGCTGGGGAGAGGGAGGTCTGGGCTTCTTTGCTTAGGCTGCTGCCCAGATAAGCGAAAGAACATGGATGGATGGATAGATAGATGGATGGCTGGATGGTGTCTAACCAGATACCTACTCTGGATGGCATTACCTTGGCCTCCAGTAACATTGTGAGGAATCTTGGGGTAATTTTTGACCAGGATATGTCCTTAAATGCACATACTGTTATAAACAAATATGTAGGACTGCTTTCTTGCATTTGTGCAATATCTCTAAAATTAGAAACATCCTTTGTCAAACTGATGCTGAAAAACTATTTCATGCATGTATTACTTCTAGGCTGAACTATTGTAATTCATTAATATCAGGTTGTCCTAAAAGCTCTCTGAAAAGCCTTCAGTTTATCCAAAATGCTGCAGCGAGAGTACTGACAGGGACTAGAACGAGAGAGCATATTTTGCCCATATTGGCTTATCTTCATTGGCTTCCTGTTAAACCCATAATTGAATTTAAAATCCTTCTCCTCATATAAAAGGTCTTGAGTAATCAGACCCCATCTTATCTCAAAGACCTCACAATACCATATCACTCCAATAGAGCACTTCATTCTCAGACTGTTGGCTTACCTGTGGTTCCGAGGGTATTTAAAAGTAGATTGGGAGGCAGAGCCTTCAGCTTTTAGGCCCCTCTTCTTTGGAGCCAGCTCCCATATTGGATTCAGGAGAAAGACATGCTCTCTATTTTTAAGATTAAGCTTAAAACTAAAGCTAAAAATGTGTCTGCATACACCTCAGCAAGTATATAGCTGCGCCCCTGGCAATAGGCCAAGGCTGCTGGGGGGCTTCTCATGCAGCACTGCACATTTCTTCTTCACTCACCTATTTTCACTCTACATGTTTAAACATCACTCTGCACTTAATCATTAATTATTATTAATCTCTGGCTCTCTTCCATATCATGTCTTTTAGCGTGTCTCCCTCCCCTCACCCCCAACAAGTCGCAGCAGATGACTGCCCCTCCCTGAGCCTGGTTCTGCTGGAGGTTTCTTCTTATTAAAAGGGAGTTTTTCCTTCCCACTGTCACCAAGTGCTTGCTCATAGGGGGTTGTCTGATTGTTGGGGTTTTGAATTGAATACAGAAAGAGTATTACGTGACCAATTGAGAGAGGTTACGTTGCGGTTGCTATGAAAGCCCCAGACATGCAGGCCTAAAGACTGGTCAGTGACCACATGGTAACTGCTGGTTGAAAAATGTGTATTCCTTGACCTGTTTGTGAATGGTTGTGGAAGCTGCTGCAAGGTGAAATTGATTGTAAAGAGGTATATATTGTGTTGTATTGAAAACCTCCCAGAATGCCACAGTCACTTGCAATTTGTGTGGAAGACATGTCTGCATAACTTGCCATCTACTCACTAAGTGGCTGTGAAACTGTGATGGGTGCAGTGCAAACCAGAATCCAAGATCATTCAGCTTCAAAGTAAAAAAAAAAAAAAAGTGCCTTTTTGAAATGTGTTGGTTCCAATGGTAAGGCACAACGTTTATGTTGAAGAAGAACGGTCTTTGCTTCTGTATTACTGCCGCACTACCTCAGTGTGGTTAATGATGGTTACTTACTTACTACAGTAGTGCTTGCAGACAAATTAGCATATTCATGTAAACTACGGGCAACTGTGGCAACCTGCTAGCAACCAAAGCAATCACAGTGAGGTTTTCAGTGCTGCACCCTCTTTGCTGATTTTATAGTGACAGCCAGCAACCTCCAGCAACCACTCACCAACTGGAAAATGTGGACATAGAAACACAGGAATAATATCAATAGTAACCAAAAAAACTCAACAAATGCAACAAAAATCCAGAACAATGACTACTATTATTACATGTTGATCACTGTAAAGACAGGTTTTTTCAGTGAGAATGTGTTTAGAGTTTTGAAAACAAGAGTAAATGAGATCTGCAATTTGTGTCTAAATAGGTGAGTGATTTAGAATTTTAGTGATTTAGAAAAAAATGCCATCCTTTGCCAAAGCCAGTGCTTCTGCATGAAGGTAAAATAAAACCCAGAAAATTAAGAGGACTATTTGATAACAGAACCATCATGCATGGAAGGCACGGAAGATTATTAATTATCTAACCTCTAAAAGCTGAGGAAATACAAATGAAAATGATAAGCAATAGGATAGGTTTCTAAAGAGTGAAACTGGGCAGTAATTTGAACTTGTTTCATGTTGTCATTCTTATTTTTATATTACACAACCGTCACTTATGAGCCAGTTTTGTGTCGCTTATATTCATCAACCTCTTTGCCTGTGTATAGCCCACAATAACACATTCCCCGCTGCCTTTATTTTCTTTCACCATCAGATTTCTATACTCTATGCATATCACTTTAAGCAGCCTACACACATTATGGCACACACACATGCACACGCCAGCTTTCCTATAGATACAGACACACACAGATTGGGCACGGCTCATAAGGAACATCCATCAGCACTGAATATACACTTGTGAATCTAACGCTCAATAAAGCAAATATAAACCTCCAGTTCCTGTTATCTGTCTTCAGCAGGAGCCAAAGCTGTGACAGAAAGAGAAGAGAAGAGAAGAGAAGAGAAGAGAAGAGAAGAGAAGAGAAGAGAAGAGAAGAGAAGAGAAGAGAAGA
>JAVDPK010000462.1:19811-32905 GCA_034780415.1 Cichlasoma orientale | reverse complement strand
GACATTCAATGCAAAACACGGTGAGACAGTTAGGAATACAGAAGATATTGTAAAATACAGAGAATATACCCAACATATATCATTTTAATGAAAGTGTGTTTGTTTTCTCACGGTTTGGAGGACAAAAAGATGTGACCATATTCTACCACACATTGCCCACCCAGCCCATCATTGCCATCAGCATTCATAACCTCTGTATCATATCAGCCAAGGGCTTCTGTTTCGATTAAACTTTGCTCACTCCGGGACGACATTTACGTGAGAGGACAGCTGATATTTTCACACTGTAATTAGAGGCATAGGTCAATGAAAAACAGAGGCAGCTGCTTCAGACCCAGCTCTTACTACCCAGCAAATCAGTGCTGACCCAGCCAACAGAGCTGCAGACCATCTTGACCCAGGGCTGTATACATTCACTGGAAGAAGCAAAATACAACTATGAATGCTTTGAAAATGTAAGCCTCAAAATGTTACAGATAACAATTACTATTTCCGCATTGACAAAAGAGGAAAACAATATTGTTTTTGCTCATTCAGTGTATCTTTTGACCAACATCTTTCTTTGTTTTTTAAATATTTTACATAAATTTGATTAAACTCCTTGGCTTGAAAGCTTTATAGCTTACAAAATACTGTAATAACCAGGAATCAAAACTGCAATTTTGCAAGAAGCTCCATCTCAGACGCTTGTTGCCGATTAGTTTGTTAATTTCATTAAAGCCTTTCCCCTTCGTTGACTAGTTTTATTGATCTCAAAGTCAAAGTAGCACATTAGTTCAAAAGAAATGCAGAAAAGGTTTATTTCTTGGAAGCCAATCAGGGCTAACTTTTCAGGAATTACAGGCTTGTTTTTCTTTCATTAACTTTAATTCCAAACTGTTATTTGCACTTATTTACATATTATTGTCAAGGTCTGTCACTTGCTTAAGAAATGGCAAGCATTTCAATTTAAACTGCCTAATTAATGTGCAATTAGATACAGTAGATACAATTCACCACTAAATTTAATTAGGCTACCTTTGTATTAATGTATAAAATATTGAAGTTGTTTGCTCAGTTTTATAACATTTGAAAATAAATATATTTTTCTAATCACTTCTGTTGTTTTCTATCTTCCTAATGTAGATGTGACTCAACACATCTGCCCACTTGCCTCCTACACCAGTTGTACTGGACTGAATAAAAGGCAAGTGACGTTTGAGGTGATTACAACCTCTGTTTCTGCCTCTCTTTCTCTCCCTCACTCTGCCTCTGTGTGGGAGCTCAGCTGGGTGTAGCTGTGCTATTACCCACTACAGCTTAGACTTTTCATCAGGTGCAGGAAATGCGGGGAGAAGCCATGTTGGGCTCAAACAGGATAACCAGACGCTCAACTGACTTCAAAGACCGACACACTGCCAAACTAGGCGGTAACCACTTTGTATGCAAAACCACCTAAAAAAAAAATGTGTAAGTGATCCGTAATGAATAAACTGTCAGTGCAAACACATGTGAACACACCAGCAAGCGTGCTGATAATGTCATGCTAAATTAAACACTCATACAGTAAGGAATATTAAGATGTATTAGAAGGACTGCAGGTGATGATTATGTCATGTTTCGAAAACCACAGCTGTGTATTGATGCAAATGCTGATCTTACTAGCCAGTCATGAATTACTGCATATGACCATCCCTGTCCTTAAAATTATTATCCACCATATTTTCTTTAGGCAGTGCCAAATCAGGGTTTGTAATCAAAGGGGTGTTTGTGTATCAAAAAGCATACACTGGATATGAAGGTTGTTGCTGTCAGCAGTACTTTACATGGTAACATGTCACTTTAAATGCTGGTATTTAACACTATGTTTGTGGACTTCAGTTCACTACTAATGTAAACTCGAAAATTCCAACATGAAAATGAAAGTTGCGACTTGGTAATAAAAAATAAATAAATTTTAAAAATGCTTGTTAAGCCCTGCCTTTCACTTTGTGCATAACTGCATAATTGCAAGATAGTTATTAATATCAGCACACTTGCAGCCCATAAATGCACACAATCAATGGACCACACAAATGTCACACATATCTTCAATAAACACAAGTCATGTTGCAGTTGCCTGAATAGCATGACCTGATTGTGGCTGCCATTTGAGGAAAATCAAGGAGTAGCAGGAATAAATCATTTGTTAGACTGAGGCTGGCAAAAGCACTTTTCTAATTAGTATGCCTTTGGCTATATGAACAGCAGCGGCTAGGAATATATAATATGCATAGTTCTCTTACTGAAACGTGACCTTTTAAAATCCAATCAGTCGATCCAACCGATAATATAAGACAAAACACATTATCAAGTAATAAAAGCTAGATTAAAAAAAGTGAACTGAAGCAGTGCTTATTACATGTTTACTACATTTTAAGGATGTCAAAACTTGCAGTTGTTCTTACATCCTTCAGCAGCTCTAGGCATAAATGCAAAAAAACTGCCATGCCAAAGGTTTTCGTGCTGCTCTTTGGAGCAGCTAACAGATCTGTGCCAGCAGACCTGAACCAGTTTGGCTGCTCAGGCCAAACTAGTTCAGGCACAAGGCCATAAAGTTCTTTTAAAGCAAGTAAAATAATTTTAAAATCAATAAAGAGACTGACAGACAACCAGTGTAGGGACTTAAAAAAATTGTGATGTGTTTTCTCCTTCTGGTCATGATGAGCACTCAGGCTGCAGAATCTGAATTAGCTGTAGCTGCTGTGCTATTTTAACTAAATATTTTAGGTAGAATAAGTAGCAAAGTAATAGTAGTCAAACCAAAGCTTGATTGTGCATCACTTTGTCTGCCTAACAAGTAATCGTCACACCTTAGCATTATTTTTGAGATGATAAGAGCAGATAAATGAGCCCTAAATTTAAAGATATTTAAAAAGACATGCCATGTCGCCAACTGACATTTCCAAGATGAAGTGATCCCTTTCCATTGATCGTTGAGGAATCCCAGAAATAAATTTAAAAAAATGTTTATAGAGGTTTTGGAGAAGTTATCATTAATTGCAAGAAAAGAATTATCTGTCACAATTACAAGATAAAATAAATTTAAAAAAAAAAACTTGTAAGAGTTCTTGTCGACCCAGTGTAATCGCTTAATCTAAAATGATTTTTATCATCAACTGTATCAAAAGCAGTGCAAAAAAATTAACTGAATTGGTCTGTATCTGATTGGGTTTGAGGTTAATTTCCTTTAAAGCGGGCTTTGCAAGTGCATTCCGAAAAAGACTGGCTAATACTTTTACAGCATCAACTGATTAAAATTTGTGGTTGGGACTGGGTTAAGGGGGCCGCAAAGCAGTTCAATATTGCTTCTGCTTTCCTGAGCACTTCAATATCACAAAGAAAAAAAGAAAGGTCTAGCTTGACCTCAGATGGTACACTGGGAGTATTTTCAGCTGTTGGTCTGTGTAGTTGACAGTTCATGTAAATACAGTTTGACATGCACTGTGTCTTATGTGAGTGAGAGAGAGAGCGAGCTTGCATGCAGGGTTTTTGAATATGTGTGAATGTTTGTTAGCTCTCTGCCTGTCAGCATTCCTGTTCCCGCTTCCGTTTCCAAGTAACTGCTGGATGCGATTAATCTAAGCTGTATTCAGCAGCAGGAAATCTATAGAGAATAGATAGCCTTCTAACCAGTCCTTTGTATAATTGGCAGGTTAAAGCTCATCCTGCCACAAAAGCCTAAATGTAAATGTGAAGCTGGCATGCATAAAACGTGAAACACCAGATAAACAAAATCTCTTAATTCAATCATGGATGAACAGTATGAAACATATCCATTTTTCAGCAAGAGAAAAGAGAAAATTTCTTTGGGTTAGACTTTTTACCTTTATGGTTAAATTCCCCAAGGAGAAGAATATGCTGACTTTCACATGTGTAGGAAACACAAGGGGTATAAGAAGGATGACAATATCATTTTGAGAAAACTAATTTATCACTACAGAGGCACCCGAGATTTGAGGTGTAATGATCTGATTCACTGGCGACTTGAGAAAGGTCAAGACGAAGATAAATGTCATCACCGCTGAATCCTGGGGAGTTGCCAAGACTTCAGAAATGAACACAAGACAGGTATTGACCTATGGTACGCTAAGGCCGCCCACTGCTGCTTTAAAGCCATTGGCCATTGACAGATAATAATTAAGACATCGAAAAGGTTAACTTTTATCTCTCTGGCTGAGTTGAGCGCACAACTCGTGATGACAATAATACTATACTGGTCTTAAAATAAATCAGAAGGGATAGCTTACAGAAAATAACAGCTCAAAGTGCCAGCTACAGGTACCTACATTATAAATAGTACATCCCATGATTTCCCTATGGACTGTATCAGCATCAACCTTAAAGCACTCTTTGTATGCTAAAGCACTGCATTAGAAGCACAGTGATTGATCTCAGCCCCCCACCCACACTGACAGTGGGTGATTCAGTACCTAAAGTCTTGACTTTGTGCCAGGCAGAAGAAGGTGGCTCAGAAGAAACTGGTCAAAAGAAAAGAAGTACAAATGATAAGACAGAGAGGAATAAGGAGGAAAAAAAAGAACAGAGTATATTTTTTGTCATCATACTTGGAAAAGGGGAAAATTATTTTCTTATCATTTTGGTTGAATTTCATTTTGACCAGATGATTTCTGCATTTAACTAATTTTAGTGTCTTTGTGGCGCTAAATGCTGCTGACACATGACCCCCTTTTCCTCCACTTGTTAGTAAAGTGGCTAAAATATTATTGTAATAAAACAAAGATTCTACTGATTGATCATTCTTCCTCTGGAGTGGTCAATAACATTTATGGTAGAGTGCCTATTACATGATTCATTGTTTGCATCTGTGTCAGCCTGATCTGTCCCAAGACGGTATTTTATTCAGACAAAAAGGGCACACTAGGAATGCAAAGCAATAAAATATAAAAAATTAACACACAACAAAACAATATGCAGTAAAAAAAAAAAAAGTGGAGATCTACATGGTTTATGATGGTAAGAATATCTGCAGGATTATAACCTTGTAGCAAATATATTCACTTAAGCACTTAAATATAAATGTTACTCTTGAACAGCAGGTAGACAAGCAGACACTAGGTAAAATACAGCCATCCTGATCATGCTATCATTACCATTATGACCATATTATGGCCACCATTATCATCATCATCATCAGCCACTCTCTGACATGTGGGGCATTGTGTAAAACAAGCTGCAGCCTCCTCAGTGTTTGTGTGTGACTGAAGCGAAGGGAGAAAATGTTCTTGGTTCTATCACTCTGCAAGAGAGCATTTCCTTAATCCAATTTTTGTGCACTCTCCTCCAGAGATTTCGATCAACTGCTTGCAAGATCTCTGCTGGATAAATAATTCATACAGTCCTTTTGGCTTTTTCATTAAAACTGTAAACATCATCACCTAACTACAGTACTTGATGTGTACACAGCACAAATATATCTATCTATATGTGTGTACACACACACACACACACACACACACATATTCATCACATTGTAGCTGCACCTTTAACCTGAACAAAAGTTCATTCAGCCCGAATGACTCACACCTGTTTGAGTTTTACTGACATTAAAACTTTTTTAAAGAAAAACAAAACAATTTCTAAAACACAAGAAACAGTTTGACATTTGGAGAAATGCGCCTATTCGTCTTTGTGTGCTCAGTGTATATAAAAGACATGTGGAGCAAATATACCTTTTTTTGTTCTCAAAATGTCAAACTACTCCTTCACTGATCAACTGCACCCTTGAGCTGTGACAGTCAAACTGTGTACAATACCTGGACCACTGGAGGTTGCTAACAATGGATACAGTGGATGACTTTTTATGAGAGTACACTCTTGCCAAGCACAGTGGAAATGGTCATGAGGTGTCATTGTGTTATCTTGTTTAGTATATATGCATCATAGTGGAAGGCAGTTGATGCAGCAACCAGGACACCTCATGATGTCCTGGGGGAAAAAAAGACCAGCAGTTTAGAAATTATGTTATCTTGCCTATTCCGATCTCTGTGACTGCCTAATTTGACACTTTGACCAATAGTGTAATCTTAGCATTGCACTAACCTGCTGCCATCAACAATTATTCTACCTATATTAGAGTCTCTCCTTCTCTGTCTGTGTGTGAATGTCCACATTATTGCCTGTGTGCCACAAGAATTGGTTGTTGACAGTTTAATCCCAATACATCCAGCCATCGAAATGATTGGGGGTCTCATGCAGTGTGATCAATATAGAGATAGAGAAAGTAATGTGCTATAGGCAGCCAGCTCTTCAGATCTCTTTTGCTTTCAGCTACATTAGAATAGACGTTGTGAAAGGGCAAGAACTGAAGTAGCACAGCACTTTTAATTTCTAAACGGCATGCCTTAATGTTTTGCCAAGGGAGAGCCAATTGGTGATTCATGGTCACAAGCCTTAAAGGGATCGGTTCCATAGTAAGGAACACAACACAACCATCTCCAAAGCACTCACGCCCAAACACACAGCTGGTAAATCAGAATCTTTGACATTGCACATTAATGCCTAAAATAAGCCCTGCAGCATATGCATATTTCACGCATACATGTAGGCTGATATTTTTAGGCATAATTCCTCAGTATTCCTCTGACTTCTTTAAATACCTGCAGCTTCACTGGGCTAACTGTGGCATCAGGAATACAGTTAGGTGCATAACTAAGTCCTTCACACCCTGTTGTAAACCCTCTGTATTTAATGTATTCCTTCTTTTTAAGACTGTCCCAGATTCTTGACTTGGCCGTTCTTAACATTTTTGCTATCCTTCTGATAGGTTTAACACTATTTCAGCATTCGGAATCAACTGCAGATCTTTTACCTGTTTGCCAACTTGGCCACAAGGTACATGTCATTTAACTGCTCACTTACATTTGAGCCTCTGAAAATTGGGGACTATGTATAAATAAAATGGCAGTGATGAGCATTACTTTTGTCAAACTCCTTTAATTGAATAAAATTACAAAGATTATGCCATTGTCCAAATACTTAGGGACCCAACATTATGGACCAAGAGTTGCACAGATGGAACCGCATCCATGGTTTCACTTATTATTCACGATGTAGACAGGATGGGTAAAGACTTGACGGGAAATCACAACCTTTCTAAACCTTAGAAACACAAGCCGTCACTCAGAGTTGCTGTCACAGTTGAATCCTGAGCTCCATTATTTTCTCGTGCCACTTCAGGTTTCACAGAAGTGAAAGTTTTCCTGTGGCATGACCAGTTCACTAAAATTACTAAAACTGATTATTTTCATAAAACCACCAGCAGTTTATTATCCATCCACATGCTGCCAACTGGGGTCTATCTAACAAGCACTAAGTACAGAGTCGCCAATTTACAATAACGTGATGTGTAGCTGTTTTTTGACCTATTGTTTTTATCCAGTATCCCAAATGGAAACTTCTAAGCAACTGTTTGAGAACAACAACCATTTGGTGAGCTAGTTTTCCAGAAGCATTATAGATTTTTGTTATTATTTTGCTTTTCATGTTTTGTGAACACAGAGAAGGTAAACTGCCTTTTCTGCTACCAGTTTTATTTTTAGGAAGACTAGTTGCATGGAAACAAAATGAAAAACAAATTGTTCTGTGGTACTTAGAGTGATTCTCATACTTTTGTTTTCATCTTGTTTACTGTGTTCACAACTTGAAGCTGTGGGAAATAAAATGCCAGGAAACACTTGGTTTCAAATTTATTTTGGAAGACAAAATTTCAGAGTTACTCTAGCTATACTGTGGAAATGCTATAGTCAGTGTTATAAATATAAGGCAATATTAAAGTACACCAAAGCTTTTATTACTCTAAGTAATCCAATAGAATATGGTGCTCCTTATATGTAAATGCATTCTATAATTGGTAGGAAAATATATTTTAAAAGTGACTCTTCTAGCACTGATGGCATATGGCTGGCACGCTTCCTCTAAAGTGAAAAATAATAACATGCTCCTAGCTACCCTATCAGGGAGAAGACTCGCATACGGTGAACATATTATTTATGCACAGTTAAGGTGGTTAATATGCTCATGGATAATGTATAAATGTGTATTTATTCATATATTTCTTCGTGTAAGACTGAAAAACCTATGCAGGATTAAATTCAGTCCATGGGGGGTAGAGGCTGCAACCCACTTTGCCACAACCTTCAATCCTGCATTAGCAGTTACAGTCGCAGAATTAACAAGCTGAGTCAGAGCACCTCGAGCCCACATCTACCAACACATTTTTGGATCCAATTTATTCTCTGAAATTTCCATTAGGTAACTTTTTCAGACCAAATGGTGCCAAAAACACTCGCTATCTAACCAGCAATGTTTGTTTTTTTTAACCCACTTGCAGGGAAGAACCGAGAGAAGGAGAGAAAGATGAGTGGTGCACAGGGCTACAAGTGTTTTTGAAGTTCTATAGAAAAGATGGTAGAAAAGTGGCTGGACTAATCACAGGAGAGCAGAGGTGATAAGCTAGCTAATGGCTTTGACACTCGTGGCAACATAGTTGTGCTACTAGCTCTAATCTCTTCAGTGCCTCTAACCCGCTGGCCTCTTGAGCATAGACCTCTCTAGTTCGTCTAAATTCACTACTTAAATGCTAGTAGATTGACAGTTTACAATATCCTGAGGCTATAATCATAACAGATGTTTTCTTATCACTAGAAATCCAACTAAATGACCCTTAAAGTTCCCAAATAAGAGAAAATGCTTGAGAACTTTTTGTAAAACTGCTGAGAGACACTTTTAGTAAAGAAATGAGGCAACTCCTAAGCAAAGAGATGGAGCAGGGATGAGTAAATTGGAATGGATGTGATCGTGTTTCATGAATTAACTTGTCTTCAGTGATTCTTCGACAAGTGACTGCACTGTGTCCTTGACTTAGCAGGCTATATTATAAATGCATTAATTCACAGAAGCATAGTGCACTAATTGAGTAATTCTACAAACAGAACCAGTTTTTTCATCAGTAAAGTCATTACTGTCCACAAAAGCATCTTTATTTAACTCATTTTAATGTGGCTGCACACTTAGACTGAATTCAAGCAAAAGCAGCTCTAAAAAGCTCCTTTTAGTTGAATAATTATGAAGGACTCATTAGTGCATGCTTTCCAAGAGTCACAATAACAGAGAGTTGCATATGCCGTTACCTCCAGATTTATTGGATTATTTTAATTTAAAAAAGAGTTATGGCATATGGCTCCTAAAGCTAAGAGCCATGCCCCTCGTTATGTTTATGGGGTTTCTCCTTACTCTGCTGAAGTCATCAGAATATGTATTTAAAAATAAAAATAAAAAATCTGAATTCCCTGAAGCCATTTTCACACATGCACTGCCACGCTGAGCTTTTCTTAACATTACCCAGCATAACTGCACGAAAAATGCAAACGTCTGACTCAGTCAGCTCGATATTAAATGATCTTTACCCTGCCAGTTAGCTAGTACAAAAGTCTGTGTGATGTGAATTGTGAATTAACTGTAAGTAGGAGCTAGGAGCTGGCATCAAAAACCACATATAGTATTTTTATATCCCCGGTGGGTTATGTGTGAGAAAGGGCACCTTTGGAAAATGTCCCAAACTGATTCTCCAGGTTGACATATGGAATTTCAGAACATTGTTGACTTAACTACTTACCTGAAAAATTCCATAGCCAAGAATTTGGAAATGACTGAAACTTTTACCTCAGCATTGAGGCGGGGTTTACGCTGTTGTAAGGTGTGATGCATTTATATGAAAGACATGATTTGTGTTGATTTTTTAAAAAGACAAACAAATCTTTGTGATTATAGTCATGTACAGGAGCAAAAAATTAATAGGCTAATCACAGAATTCTTTTTTAAATACTGTTTCAAGTACATTAACATAAATCTATGTTAAAATTATAAGCAATGGCAAAAAAACCACCTTCAAAATGTTTGAAACATGAGGCCTACATGACTTACTTAAACTGATGTTCACAGGGAGGAAAATAGTGCAGCTTTCTCTGTAAGTAGCAACAACCATTAACGAGGGAACTAGCAAACAGCAATGCAACCAGAAAGTCCAGCTGGACAGAGGAAAATGATGAGGTCACTGTTTTACTTCTACACATTTCCTGCTGTTGAATAGCTCATTGTTGTTATCACTTTCATTTCTCCCATTACAGCACTGGGTAGGAGATGGGAGGCTATCTCTAATGAGATAAACAACAAACATCCCTGTAACCATCCAATTTGTAGCATTTCATTAACTCTGTCATTTGTTTGGAGCATATTTATTTTATTTCTTTGTCTTTTTTATTATTTTCTCCCCTTTTTAAAATCTTATCTCTTAGAAGTCTCCCTTGTTATTGTCAACATTTTATCAATGCCACCCCCCACCCCCACCCCTCAGACTTGAGGGGAAATTTTTCAAAAACACAATTTCTATGATTTTTTTAAGGTGTTATCACAATTCTTTATACTTGGAAGCATTATGAATTTGCCCCTAGATGTTTTATGTTTATGAATATGGCCCCTGGAATCCAGGAATGTGTTTATTGTCCAGCAGCACCCCATTGTTGCCAAAATTATGACTCTGGGGGCTCTATGGAAGTGTAAGCATTACTAAATGGGACAATGGTAGTTTCTCTGTCGAGTACATTTATTGTGAAATGTGTGAATGATAATGTTAGCTAGAACACAAATAGAAGTACTTGTCAGTTCAATAGAAAAAAGTGAAATTCTGGAGCCTGAGGAGGCTTAATAGCAAATTGAAGAAAAAAGAACAATTACTGGTAGAGGAATGAAGCAAAACAGTAAGAAAAGCAGTGGCAAGTGAGAGGAAAGGAAAATGTACAGGGACCCTCAGGTTACCTCCCTGCCTGACCACCTACAGCATGCCCACTGCATACTAAAACTTAGCTGAGTACCCGTCTCAGCAGGGGACAAAGATGCTGCCCTGACTTCATCACTGTCAGAAGGGGGTGATTATTAAGTTACTTGATCTCAAGACTATTCACTTCACATCATTTTATTGAGTTTTACTGTCTGATGTTTGTGTGCAGTATATTAACTACTCAAGTTTTGCTTTCTTTCCTTGAAGATAATGAATTATTCACATCATTTAGTATACAGAATGTAAGCTATTAAAATCCTATTGTATTAAAATTCTGCTTAAATAAACTTTGGCTTTTTTTATGGCTTTTTTTAATCATATGCCATGAGAGGGTTGTGGATCAGAGCTTGCTCTATTTGTTTATTTTATTTCCATTATGCCTGTGATTACCAAAATATCACATTCAAAAAACTTGAATCTAGCAATTGAGTTCATAAACTAATTAACAAAAAAATTACAAAGACAGTACATCAAACAAGTAGGGTCATTTTCTCAGACTTTCATGCACCAACCCTTATTGGTCATTGAAAGAATATATTTTTAAGGCACCTCTGCAAAAACACATCTATACACACTCACCAGCCACTTAGGTATACCTGTTCAACTGCTTGTTAATGTAAAAACCATGGCAGCAACCCAATGCATTTTGTCATGTTGACATGGTCAAGATGACTTGCTGAAGTTCAAACCAAGCTTTTAGTGCCAGATGGGCTGGTCTAAGTATTTCAGAAATGGCTGATGTACTGGGACTTTTCCACACAATCATCTCAAGGGATTACGGAAAATGGTCCAAAAAAGAGAAAATATCCAGTGAGCAGCAGTTTTCTGGGCAAAAATGCCTTGTTGATGCCAGAGGTGGCCAGACTTTTAAGCGCTGATGAGAAGGCAAAAGGAACTTAAATAACCACCTGGCACGAAGAAGAGCATCAGGTGAAAGCACTGACTATGTCCATCCGTTAATGGCCACCCATCTTATGATGGTAGCTTCCAGCAGAATAACACATTGTATCACAAAGCTCAAATCATCTCAAACTGGGTTCTTGAACATGACACTGTACTCAAATGTCCTCCACAGTCACCAGATCACAGTCCAATACAGCACCTTTGGGACGTGGTGGAATGGGAGATTCGTATCATGGATTTGCAGCCAACACATCTGCAGCAACTGCAGTTAATCAGTCCCAGATTCCAAACATCATATATGTGATAAGGATTCAGAGTTGCGCACACTGCTACTTTGTATCAGTAGATACACGGTCCGTATAATAAGGAACTTAATTAGAATCATCACTGATATATCTTTGCTGGTAAAGCTCTCAAAGTGGAGCTCGGTTTTTTTCTTTTGGGGGGGGGGGGGGGTTGTAACCACTTTTTTTTCTTTTTCTGAATTGCAAATACAATCTCCCACGATCTCATCCAAATTTTGAATGGCCTAAACCAATTTACTGAATCAGTCATTCTTTTGGCAACACAGTTTACACTCAGTTAGACACAATTTGCAGATCTCATTTCATCTTTTTGAAAAACTCTAAACACATTCTTGCTCGATGAAACAAATTTCGAACAGTGATTCACTTGTGATGCACAGTGCTAACCACAGGAGGAGGAAGTTAAACAGAGCTACAGCACAGATGTAATTTCCTAAACCCATCAACTCAAAATTGTTCACACAATCAATATAAGTCAGTTCAAAGTGCACAGCCAGCAACCAGCGTGAGCTGAAAGTCAATAGCAACAATGGATAGACGCAATGTGAGAGGTAGAGGAGAAAGACAAGACGAGGAAAGTCGAACGGAGAAAATACTTATTAGGCTGGATGAGAAAAGCTGTCCATGTTCGTAAGAAAACTGCAATATAGTGTAAACAGTTTTTTCACATTTGTTAAGATGTATTTCTTGAAACCTTCAAACTACTTTCAGAAAACTTTTAATCCTTCTGGCAAATCCTCACAAAACCCAGTTTTATCTGCATATTTTCAGATCAAGCACACACCCAGTCATAGCTAATAATACTGCTGAAACCCGTGTTCAGAACATGTAACCCAAGTCTTTCCAACCTCATGTTGTGTCTTGCAATTTTATAAAAATTACAAAAACTTCTTAGAAACATTTAGAAAGTGATGTGGCTAAAACATCAGCATCAGTGAGTGAGAGAGAGAGAGAGAGAGAGAGAGAGAGAGAGAGAGAGAGAGAGAGAGAGAGAGAGAGAGAGAGAGAGA
>JAVDPK010000462.1:0-19803 GCA_034780415.1 Cichlasoma orientale | reverse complement strand
AGAGAGAGAGAGAGAGAGAGAGAGAGAGAGAGAGAGAGAGAGAGAGAGACTGACTTTCAGAAGATCGACCAGGCACCCAAGTTTCCTTGAGGGAAGTTTGTTGTTCAGCACGATTTTCAGCAGCGGTATATGTTCGGTCATGGGGTGAAAAGTATCAGCGGATGCCACATATATGATTTTCTTTATTGCCTTTTTTATAACAACAAAAGTATTAAAAATATCTAGTTTCCATCATTTAAAAAGAACATTTTCAGTTCAGAAATGAAACGGATTTGATTTGCAATGATATAAAAATGACCACTATTGCCATTTTTGCTTGATAGTTATTAAATAATTAGCATTTTTGGGGAGGAGATCATTGACATCAGTTGCCTGTGTTTTCCCGTGTTTTAATTGAAAATTGCAATTTTACCATTTTATGTATTCATTTACAGATAGACTATTAACAGATGTCAAGAGAGTTTCGCAGTATTTGCTTTATCTCACGTTACAGACTGACAGCCTAATATACGAATGAACAGGATTCGTGAATGACTAATTACAATGTGGTAGTTAATAAATCCTTCAGGCTTAAGTGTTTGTTTGCTTATCAGCAGGAATTCAACACTTGTCGAATTTGCAGAAATTTGGCTTTTGGTTCAAGGATGCTTAAGCAGAAGAGATGCAGATGTTTGCTAACACGAGGGCAAGAAACATAGACTTCTTGATTAGGAGCGGCTTCTTTACTCAGCGTATCGCTCCTCAGCTTCCAGTGCACCCCAGAGAGTGGAAAGAATATGAACAGTAACAACTCCACGTCCACTACCTGTTGGCTAGTAATAGGGGAGAAGGGCGAGAAGTAATTAGTGAGGCTGAGTTTGTTATTGCTCCAGGGAGAAGAATGACCCCCTCCAACATGAAATATTTAATGGATTATGCAAGTGTCCATCCCCCAGGCAAAGAGGACAGCGATGCCCTTTCATGCAGTATGCAGCCTTTTAATTTGTAATTTGTCTTGTTTTACTGAGTGATCATGTCCTCAACCTATGAGGTGAGCGAATCTGAAAACACACGCACAGGCATACAGTATGAACGTCAGTGGTGAGTCACACACTGTCACGCTCCTGCATATTTATTATAAAACCAAGAAAATCTTTGGGGTCGTGTTCCTATAAACTTACATAAAAACCTGAACCAGAACAAGTTTTTCTGTTTGTTTGTTTGTTTGTTTTTGTTTTTTACAACATGCTGTCTAAGAAAAACAGAATGAGCAACATGGCTTTGTTGATATCTATGCATGAATCATAAATAAGAGAACGGGGACGGGTGTTTTATTTACGCCCTTGTTCGTCATTTGTTCTGCACCTATTGTTTTGAATTTTGATGCCTGACACCCACTGTGCTGTTTACTTAATAGCTCCCTACAGCCTCAAGCTCTTTGTTTAAAAGCATACATAAAATTATTATTCATCGCAAAATGAATACATTAGTTCACTGTAACAAAATAATACTTTTGAAAGGCAATTTTGGGTAGGTATACTTAGAGGAAAAGGGAGATTTTCAGTGCTGTCTGTTTAAACGCTGAAATAAAGTGTTATTGTGCAAACAGGGCCCCTCTGTGCCTCACTATGCCCTTGAAGAGCTCATGCAGAAGCAAAGAGGACTGCCATAGAGTGGTCTAATCAGCCTGTGACAAATCAGCCTCTTCTGCAGCTTGTTTTTCATTTGGATAATGCGGGCCTCCTCTTCTAAGTGATAAAACAACCTCTGTGGAGTGGACTTTACACCACCAGATTAAATGTGATCACCTTGCCAGCATACCCTGAGAGATCGCCATGATTAACAGGCAAAAGAGAATAATGATAATCATATTCAGGATAATAGCCCATACCAAATGGCTGCATGATCTGTATATAAATCACAAGCCATTTCCCACTCTAAATGACGCGGTTATGGCTTCCGACGGAATTTAACGGAATAACAATCTCATTTTTTTTAACCCCTGCGTGGCCTAGATCACGTTATCCCCATATCAGTTTATGATATAAATGTCACTTCCATAAAATCTGGGTCACCAAGTGTTGAAAAATGTATTTGTTTTACTTTTTTTCCCAGCATTTTCTATTTGACATCAAACCAAAGCACACACGGCAAGGTTGAGACCTCATGAATGTTACAGTGAGGCTAATAACTCAGGGCAAATATTAGCTCAACTTCAAACAACACAATAATGACTGCACGAGAGCAGCTGAGTCAGAGAGTAAAATACTGTAAAATCACATCATGAAACCCCCTTGCAGTGGGTATAATACTGTAAGTGTGAAAAAGGATGTGTATTTAAGTTTGTGTAAGTGTTTGTCTTTGTGCCCAACTCACAAGCTGGGTGTGGGAGACTGAAGAGTCTTGTGGACATAAACCGTATAATTCTGGGTGTATATATCCCTTAATGAAGGCCTAATCACATCAGAAAAAGCTTATGGCACAACACCAGTACTTTATTTTCCCGTGTAAGCAGAAAGGGTTTTAGGTATTTATGCAGGCTGTACATCCACCCCAGAAAGAGCGAAAACTGGCAGCATCCCATGAATTAGAAGCAGTTCATGCTCAGAGTTAAATTAATTAGCAGCAACTCATTTTGTTATATATGTAATACTGGCAGAGTTAGTATCCAAGTAAGACCTCTGATAGGCTTTAGCATTACTCCCTCAGGGAAATCGACCCCAGAACTAATCCATATAAGGAGGGAAATGCATGATGAGAGAAAATGTAGAAACAGAGCGCATTGTTAGACAGAAAATATAGAGTAACACATGCAGCAATAGATAGAAAAGGAAGTAATGGGTAAACAAGAGGACTGAATCCTAACATTTAGTATATAATGAGATTGCCTCTTGAGACTGAACATGGACAAAAGAGACGAGAACACAAAACAAATATGAACAAATCCGCTACCAGAAAAAGAAACACTGTCTCTGTTCTCTGTTGTTGGCACAGTCATCAGTATTCATCAGCAAAGATGGAGAACTCTAAATTGAAGGTTGGGGCTTCAGTATGTTGCTAAGACTATCTTGGGCTGTACATGTGGTAAGCAAAAAAGAAGCTGCCAGGCAACTAATAACCTCTCCTGTTGATATAGGAAAAAGTCATCCTCCATTTTTGGCACAATTACCAAGTGTGATGGAAAGGTCACACTCATCAGGTTATATCTTGTCCTTTGTGATGAAGCATATGGGGTAAATACCAAAGAGGCATTATCTCCATCCACTGAATGGGAATACTGGAGTGAGTAAGATGCCAAAATTGTTTCGCTGTGCCAAACTGTGGGTGGGAAAAAAAACATTTTTAGCATCAAACCCAACTTTAATTGTCAGGTGTAACAAATCCAATAAGTTTGGTTTTGCATTCTGGGAAGAGATCTAGATTTAAGACAACAGAAATATATGCAGATAAGCAGCAGCTGTTTTACAGTATAGTGTTTACAGTGTATAGTATGTATAAACACTGTTTGTTTCATTGTTCAGCTATTGTGCAACATATCAAGTCATTTAAATCACTAACAGCACAAAGGAACTCACGCGGGTAACCATCAGGAAAACAATCATTTTTCTTGGTTAAAGCATGGGCTGTTATTCGGAGATATTTACTGAACAGATAATGAGTTTAAAACCATTACTGCACACACAAAGGTATTGCATTAATTACCTTTATTTTGACAGTAGACTTCTTTTTTGACACAGAGCATTAAATTAGCTAAATATAAAACTGTGTTCATCCTAAAGATGTGATACTGAAAGAGACGGACCTTTATGTTGCTCTGTATTTGAGCCTAACGGGTGTAACTTCAAACATGACCTCACGCATGAAAATACATTTATTAACTCTTGTAAAAACCTGATAACCATATACAATCCCTATAGCTCATGTTGCTAATTTATGCACACATCAATTAACAGAAGCTTTAATGCTGGAGCAGTACATTAGATGCAACAACTAAGGTATCTCATGGGTTGTTAATCATATTAGTCATGTCTGCAGTTAATGGGGCAGGCTAGAAAACTGAGCAAGAATAGCAGCATCTGTGTATTAAACAATAAGTGAGGCTTCATGAAAAATCTTAAAATAAAGTTTAACTATAATCGCTATAATGATTGACACATTATTTTATGTGTCTGTTTTATTGTTTTTGCATTACGGCATGCATGGGGTGTTTTTAATTCATGAGGTCTTTTTAATTCATGAGGTCTCACGTTAATTAATTAATGCATCGTCATTCAGGAGCTCATTAACAGAAGCACAATAATTCCTGCATGCTTACTGTAAAGTGTAACAAATTTAAGTTTAGGCTTTCAAAGTTATATATGAAGGCTCGATTCCACTTAACATAAACACGCTATAATAATTTCTAACCTCTCAAACACGTACAAATCACAGACGAGACAACAATAACCACAAATCTTTTTTGTGCTCTGTAAAAACAAATGTTTTATTTATTACTATTACAGTAATAACATTACCTTAAAAGCACTTTGCTGCAGCAGAGTGCTACTCCGGGTGACTGTTTTCAAGTGTGTTCCAGTGCCTGGCATGTACTGTATTCACTAATTCATGTTCGTGGCTGGGTATAATCTTATCTGAATTACCCTATATGTAATAAAAGAGAACTTCAAAGGATCTTTATTAATTGTGTGGCTTGAACTCTGGACTCCAGCGATTTCTGCTGAGTGGCTGGAAAGACATCCCTTCCTTTGATCATTACAGCTTTTAGGGGAGGGAGGTGAAGTCATTTAGAAGCTGGATCCCTATGGGGAACTAAACGAGGGAATCATCAATTCAGACAGCATGGCCAAATCCTTTTGCTCAAACACTGCTGATCAGACTTAATCACAGGACTGTTATGCTGTGAACCCATGAAGAGGTTTGGAATGAGCCCAGATCCGGATGAGAATGAGCCAGCTCCAGGGAAAGATGAGTAGAACTTTGTTCCCTATAGGTTTTCGTAGTTGTGCTAGTATTTACAACACAAGTTTTTTTTTTTTTTAATGAACTTAAAAATGTGCAGTCTGGCATGCTTTAAACCAGCCCTCTGGTAGTGGGAGATGTGTGGAAGTGTCCTTTGATTGTAGATAGTATAAATAAACTAAAATGTCTTTGTTTGCTAAACTAAATGTATTTGTGCATTGCATCAAGCATAACACACCAATGAATAGGGACTGTTTCTCTTTATAATTGTGCAGTTCCCATCACCTACTAAAATAACTGAATTTGCACTATATCTTTAAAGACAAGGTTACGACCCAGCTGCTAACAATGGCCACGGACAAGAAAGACTAAAAACCCCAAAGCCAGGACTATACTAGAACAAAAAACAAGAACTTGGTAAACACAAAAAATTCTGAAAAGCTTGACAACAAGACAATTTGGCAATCAAAAAAAGACTAGGCCAATAATGTTTGATTATATGTACAAAAACAACCAAGACAGGTTCAAAACGTTCAAATAGTGCATTACATCCGTAAGAGGGGAAAAGGTTACAATGTGAAATGTAGCTATTTGTGTAGGTACATTTCTTACAACGTAAAAATTTCTTTAAAAATCTTATTACACCACAGACCTGTATGCATACATTTCAATACACGCTATGATGTGAATGGTACTGCGTTAACCCCCCAGCAGTGCCAGGTCTAACAACCTTCCCAACTAAAATCCAGCTTTGTGTTCTGTTTAGCTCAACAGACAGACACAAGCAGATAATGTTCACTGTCAAATATCTTAAATTTACTTTTTAATTTAATTATATTACTAAGTTTAGAAGATCTGTTAACAGCCCAAGTCTGCAGGGTATTTAATGCTGATGTGCATAATTAAGAGTGACAAAAAAAAAACTGTCAGGAAACAGAACAAAGGACAAAAGTAGAACCAGGTGATTAAATGCAAAATAAAACAGGGTTTGACAGAAAAAGAGACTGAAAGCCTGACAACTTTATTGCTTTGAAAGTTCATATAAGCATCAGTGCATTTCAGATTGTTCATTGATTCAATTTTGGTAGAAACTCAATACATAATATTTTACTGCATGTTATTATAGCAGCAGAAAAAAATGGGGATAGCCACACAAGTTGGACTACAGAAATTTGTGGAATGATATTATGAAAAATAAAAAAATAAAAGAATTATTATAAACCACTTCTTCCATGTCTGAGTTTACTATATCACGGTCAGTGATGGCAATAATTAAAAATAATATATAATTATTACCCAAAACTGTGCTCCAAATACAAAGTTTTGTGTAAAACTGTAGCAAATAAACATCAAATATTTTAAGACCTTGGTTAAAATCATGGTTGATGGTTAAATTATAAGACCAGCAGCTTGGAAGTTTTAAAGCTTTTCTCTCCCTGTCTCAGCAGCAGGATAAACTCTATTCAAACTGTGCATGAATTCAGAAATACGGCAAAAGGTTGACGTTAAGAAGCAATAAAAGAAGCTGATGGCTGTGTTGGATTAGAAAGGGTAAGAACAGCTGTGGTATGGCTTAGTTTAAAGGGATGGCAAAACCTGAATTGGCAGTGACAGCGCTGAAAATTGAGGATTGAAAGGCATTACAGGACCATCGAGATTATTGATGATACATTCCAAGTGCCTTTCCTATTGAGACCTTGCGCTCTTGTAGGGGAACACTTAATCAGAGATTTGCTCTCTTTTGCAAAATCCTAAAATTTACAAGCCTGTTCCTTATTGGGGGGGATGACACCGAGCCTCTGGGAAAGCACGTGTGCACACACCAGTACACACCTCCAGACAAATGTATTAACATTTTCGAACACATTAATGAATACCAAGAGTGGTATGATCCTGATTTGGCCCATTACAAAAGTCGTGAACATCAAACACCAAGTTGATGCCAGGAAGGGATTTTTAATCTAAAAATATGAATAGATGAATAAAGCAAAATAAAATCCCTTCCAAATGTTCCTAAACCAGAAAGGGCAGCTTGTCTCGATACTCTCTGTAGGTAAATCAAATAAGACAAAACAATGAAGCACTATAGCCTGCCACGAGAATTACTGACATGGGTAATGAATAGTGAGTTTGGAAAAGAAAAGACTATTGGTTGTTAAGGTCAGCTCTGGTTAAACGACTTTAATATCATTCATATCAAACTTCAATCAAAGTTGTATCTATTGAGATGCATTAAAACATATTTTACTGTAAGTACTTAATTCCACTTAAGAAACGAGAGAAATGAAACAGATGTGCGGTCTCAAGACATATTGAAAGCAAACTCTTCAAAATAAATGGCCAATTGAAGGCCAGTTGGAGCCAGCCTTTGATATATTGAAATGGAAAGACAGCACACAATCCCACACTAAAATGATACCATCACCAAAGATCCCTGGAGAACCCAGAATCCCAGCAGCCACACTCATACATCAACTTTAACTTTCAGGCTGATGTATTTTCTCTCCTTTGGGCTCAGAAGGGACTTTGGCCATTACTACTGGCTCTTTTTCTTTTCTGAGACAGATTTAAACTGAATATTCCTGATACCACCTCTGCTTTATACACCGCACTGAATAAGTTGGCCAGACACCAACAAATCAAATGTGATGTGAAGAGCACGTTTGTGTGGGACACTTCGTTACTTTATGTTTGTATAAATAATTTTCAAAAAGAACGAACAAAACAAATATATTTGATTTAAATCCAACTTGCCCAACTTCCATGCTCAGCAAATACAATGATCATAATCAGATTTATTTTGTTCTCCTGCTTTCATGTGGTAGTTTTCCTAAGGTCTCAATCACACAGGCCTAAAGACTGGTCGGCAACCTCAGGTTGGTGAGTGGTTGCTGAACTTTGCTGAATGAAATCAGTTGCAAAGAGGGAGCTGCATCAAAAACCTCCTTGTGACTGCTTTGTTCTCTAGCAGACTGCTGTGGCCACCTGTAGTTTGCATGAACGATGCTGACCTGTATGCAAACACTTGCCATTTACTGTCTCAGCTGCAATGAAACTGTAGAAATGTGACACAAAGTGGAAATGGAGACCATTTGCCTTCAAAGTAAAAGTTGTACCATACCACTACAGTGAACACATCTCAAAAGATATAACTTTTACTTTGAAGGCAAATGGTCTCCATTTCCACTTTGTGTCACACTTTTACAGTTTCACTACTACATGGCAGGTAGTGTGTCAGTGTTTGCAGGCAACTCGGTGTCTTCCATGCTACTGCCAACCGCAGCAGCCTGCAAGCAACCAATGCAATTGCAAGGAGGTTTTCGGTGTAGCAACTTTTAACTCTTTGCAACCAATTTCATGCTGGTGCCTGCCAACAGCCTCTCTTAACCACTTGCCAACCAGTCACAGAATACACTCTTTTCTTTAGTGACTGGTGGTTCCCAGGATGTCACGGATTGGTCTCTAATCCTGTGTGAATGAGGCTTTAGGAACTGGTTTCACAGCAACTGCCAGCAACCTCCAGCAATCACTCGCTACTGGTTGGGGAATACACATTATTCCCTAGTGACGGGAGGTTGCCACGGGGTCACTGGTCAGTCTCTAGGTCTGTGTGAGTGGGATCTATATTGTAAGAATGTATTTCTGTTCTTTTGCTTCAATAACTGATAAACTTGTTTACTGTTATTCTCAATCATCTCTGGGTATCAGCAAGGGTGCATCCACAGATCGGCACATCTCGTTTTGAGCCACGTTTCCCCACATGTGTTGTGTCACTTCATTTCATATCTCCCACAAGCACAATTTAAAAGTGGACAAAAAAGGCAAAAGAAAAACAAAAGAAAAGAAAAAAGAAAAGTCTCTGAGCACCTTCACCAGTTACACCCAGTTAAAACTAGTTTCAAGTTTTTATTGTTGCTCCACTTATCTTTGGGGTATTTTTTTTTTTTTTTATCATATTCTGCCAAAAATCTGTCTGTGCCTTTATGGTGACTCACTATTTTCCTGTTGGGAGAAGCGTAGGCAGCAAAAGATGGTGACAGGTTAACCTACACTTGACCCATGATGACAGCTTTCCCTTCTTTCTTCACAGCCATTGGATAAAAGTCAGAGTTTATAAAAGTCTCTGTCCTGCGGTGTTAACTTTCAAAAACTTTAGCCAATCAAACTGTGGGACATTGCCACAGTATGTGGGAATGGGTATGGATAAAAATGCTCTGCAGGCCACACACAAAGCACAATACTTGGACACCCTAACAGAGAATCACATTAGGCTTTTGTGAAAGGAGAGTGGCTAAATTGAAGGGACACTGCTCAGTATTTTGACACAATATCAGTATTAAAAATATTGCTCTGAATGTCTCCCGCAAGAGACTGGTTTTATTATATGATTACTGGGTTATTGAGAGGGAGAGAATCGTTGCTGTCATGACAGATGCTTTCAATGCCACCCTCATGTTCCTGCTTGTGCATTTATTTTCATACTGTCAGTACTTCTGTTATCGTATCTCTCGGTCTGATTTTTACTTATCAACAGGTGGACAGAGTGAAATTGTTTTCTCAAGTAGGTAGCAGTTGCCATATCAACCAATGCATTGGATCAAGGCATTAGATTACACTGTCCAAAAGCAATCTGAAACCAAAAAAAAAAACAAAGCCCATAACAATAATATGGAATAGTTTTATCTTGACATCTTGTTATGGGATTTTTGATGGAATACAATTCACTGCATGCCAGTGCAGGAATAGCACACGAGTTAGTTTGTTGTGCACACCTACATCTTTTATATGTGCGCGCAAAAACACACACACGCGCACACACACACACATACATAGTGAACTCTCCCCAGT
This sequence comes from Cichlasoma orientale, assembly GCA_034780415.1. NCBI lineage: Eukaryota > Metazoa > Chordata > Actinopteri > Cichliformes > Cichlidae > Cichlasoma > Cichlasoma orientale. The sequence continues at coordinate 10,017 of JAVDPK010000462.1, read as the reverse complement.
CACATTGCAACAAAACCACACATACTGTTTGTGCTGGAATGAGCATGACTATGGCCAAGACTTTCCATTTTTGTTCTGTTAAAAGAAGGCTTTGTTATGGCAGAGAGTGGGCACACAGAGAATCAGCGAGGGACAACTATTCAATTGGGAGATGCCTCATTTTCCTGTTCTGTCTTCCTGGTTCCACAGGCTGCTAGAGCGTTGCTAGGAGGAAGTTAGCACTGCCAGAAATGATGACATTGCCTTGATAGACATCTTCCTGCTGTCCAAGAAAAAAGGGAAAGATAGAGACATGGTCTGAAATGCTGCCACCTCCTCCTCCTCCTCCACCACCACCAATTTGCCTCTCTTTCTACCCTCAAGGCAATCTGCTTCTCTTTTCTTCCCACTCATCTTTTCCATATTTTCATCGTGCCTCTAAGACATCGTTTTTTGTTTTGTTTTTTTCTGTTTGCCATTATTGTATTGGAAGGATGAGCTTCTACATACTCAAACTTTCTATAATGTTCACCCTGTTTGGTGTATTGAAAATGGAACACTTTTAAGCATTTCATTCTGTTTTGCCGTTATCTTGGACACAGTGTTTGCGGTGGTCAAAACAGGGAAAAATAAAGTCTAAGTGGCTGAAAATCACTTGCACCTACCTTATTTTTGTTCAGGGTAGGTTGTTTGTTTGTTGTTCTGTGTGCACCTTTGTCCAATTTCTACATGGATAGAGTCTCAGCCACCCTGTTACTCAGCTGGACAAATACAGCATCATTTGGAGTTGTCTTTTTCATCTGCCAGTGTGAAAATGTTCTTGTACTCCTTTTCCTTATCTATATGAAAAATGACTGTATCCAAATGGATCTAATTAAAACATTTTCTGTGGTTTGAACTAAAGACATGCTCCCATCTGGTTGTTTGAAGGCTGATTTCATGCAGTTAAAAGAAATTAAGAAAAATCCTACTTTTCATGCAATTAAACAATAGGCTGAGAGAGTTATTTTTTAATAGTTCTTTTTCCAGTTATTGAAAAGAGAACAGGATCCTGAGGCACTATGGTACTCCCAAAGACAGTACAGAGAATTAGGGCACTGTGAAGGTTACAGTATATACACGAAATTCATACAATAGTTGATAAAATGAATTATGCAGTTCCCTTATGTAAGAGTATATGCATACACTTAAAATATTTAAAGCCACTTGTCACGTGTATGAACTCAAAACTTTACATTCTCTACTCTCGACTTAAAATTTGATTATACTCTGTTGCGGACATGGACGTGGACAGCTGCAGACAGGACGACTAAGTAGTCATTCATGTTATACTTCTTTGAAGTCTGCTTGAAGTCTGCTGCCTGGGGTGCATATGCAGTTGGTGCATTATAAAGTCTCTGTGGATGAGTCTGCGTGGTCACAAAAAAACTGTCAGGCACGTGGACATCTGCACGGACGCTTGCACTCCCCATAGACAGTATTAAAAATGGACGTAGCTTACAGGTCAATAAAATGAACCCAATGAGGAAGTGCCTTAAACTTGCATAACTGGGGTTGTAAAATGCTCCCAATCCTAAAAAAAGTCTATGGGAAAAGAGCTCTGTCTTGACCTCTGTAAACACTTTCACTGCTGAGTTTATGGGCTCATGCACTCATTTAGGGTCATATAATAATAACAAAGAAATTATTGGCATTTTGTAAATCTTGGTCATACTATGTTCGAAAATGTAGGATTATCTGTGATTTAAAACTACACACTCACTAATGACTTAAGATTGTCAAGGGCATCACAGTATATTGCCATCTTTTATACTGTCTATGGGAAGGCTAAGTTATCTCCTTCTGATAACTGTTTTTGTTGAGAAATAAAGGGTTTCTGTGCATTGAAGTACTAGGGAGCTTATGATTTAAAATTAATACACGAAATGTTGAGTTTGTGCTTTAACAGGAAAACAGCATCAAACAAGGATTCATACATATATTAATCAAACAGATCCAATTAGAAATGAGAAATGATTTGCCTTATTACATGCCTTTGTCAAATAAAAGTCTGCAGTTGAGGTAAAAAAAAAAAGGCTCTGGTTATTTATTAACTATACTATTACTTACTATTGTTACTATATTTACTATTAAATGACTCTTTCATGGATCGCTGTGTGGTATGCAGGAATGAGGACCTCAAAGCAGGACACCAAACATGGACGTTAACTCAAAAAGCGGAGGTTTATTACGAACGGAACAGAGGACACACAGCAGGCAGGGAAAACAATGCAGACGTCACGACAAAGAACTCACTGGAACACAGACAATAAATACACAGCAGGTAATGGCAACTGGAAAACAGCTGGGAGGGAAACAGGAAGCAAAACTAAACCTAAAGAACAAGGACCAGAGACCTACCAAAAGAAAACAGGAAGTCAACTCACACAGTAACAGAGGGAGACAGACGGGGGAACAACGTCACAGACTTGACACTGGAAAACACAAGGAACTAGAAATAGCCAAAAGAGAACTAAACCCAATCAGATACCACTTAAAACCCAAAGAACACAAAACACTGGGCCAACGGCCCAGGACCATGACAGACTCGTTCATCTTCTGTTTGTTTAGAGTTTCCAAGGCAACAGTAACACCATCATCCCAGTTCCAAATCACTCATTAAAATTTTTTTTAAAAATCATAACTGGAAAACATGGGAGAACTAAAGAATTAAGCCTAAAATCACACTATACAATGCATGACTTTATCGGCCAACTGTAAACTCATTCAGCTGGAACATCAAAGTCACATTCATAAGAGACCAGACAGTCATTAAATGTGTACCCAGCTAAGTGGTGTTGATCATAGAGTTAATTTAAGCCATGTGGTCAGTTATTTACAAGACTTGCAAGACAAAATTAAAAATAAGTAGCTGGCCTACTGATGGGAACATCATTTTCAAATGTATAAATGAACAAAGGATTTTAAAAGGTACTTAAAAGAACAGAACTAAAATATAGTCCATCCATCCATTCTCTACAGCTTAGTCAAAAAGGTTTGTGGGGCAGTAATTTGTGTCATGGTCCTGGGCCTCGGGCCCAGCGCCATATGTTTGTTTTTGATATTTTGTCATTTCTGTTATGTTGTTTTTCCTTGTGTTAGGCTCCTGGTTTTGATTCCCCATGTGTTCTTTGATTGTGGATATTTGTGTGCCTATTGTTTATCCTGATCAAGTGCCCTAGCCCTGGTCCTTGTGTTTTGTTACTTCCTGTTTTATTTTAGTCCTTGTGCTTTAGCTGTTTCCCATTATCCTATTTCCTGGTGTGTATATATTGTATGTGTTCTCATCGGTTCCTTGTCAGGTCATCGCAAGATTGACGTTGTCTGGTCCCTCCGCTGTGTGCTCTCCTTCCGTGTTTCTCCGTGCTTCTAGAGACTTTGTAATTTGTTTTGCTGGCCCCGTCTGGCTTTGTTTTTCATGGTTTCCAGCAATAAAGCTGACGTTTTCTTTGAGTTTACATCCTGTCTCTGGAGTCTGCATTTTGGGGTCCTAACCTGCCACACACAGCACATTTCATGACAATTTGTTAAAATCTATCATTGATTAATTAGTGTACACCTGTTGTCTTGTTTGTGGTTTTAGGATCAAATTTTGTGTATAGATGCACAGACAGTGCCGTCCTTAAAGGCCTCCGTAGCACAGCTAAATACAAAGTTCATTTCCTTATCGACTCTCCATTCTTAGATTGTGTTACACACGCAGTTTGTGCACATAGCACTGATTTTGACCCCTAAGATCTCTCAACCTCAGAGAAAAGGGCAGATAAAGTATTTCAGTCTCACCACAATTCTGTATGTCTACATGAACTTCTAAACCTTCGGAGCCTGTGTTCATCCGAGCACAGGACACAGCTGGAGACATGACTGCGTGGAGTTCAGCCAGGGTCACAACAGTGGTGTTGTAGTTTTTAGCCACAAAATAAAACACAAAAACAAATATTTCAAGATTCAAGGAAGATGACGTGCAAAAGATGAGGATGTGTAAAAGTCTGTGTGACAGGCAAAAGACACTCAAAAACACAATTATGCATGCAACAAATGCTATATCAGGCACACTGTAATTATTTACACACTCCTAAAGTGCTTTTATCCTTCTTTGTGAGACAAAGAAGCATGGGGTGATTGACGTGACAGTGGAAAAACTGTAGTTACAAAATCCTTTAGCAACATAATGACTGTGTGTCTCAGACTGACATGATAATGCGAGATGATGAACCTTCTCTGTCTCGATCAAGTGAGAGAATGAATCATTCACATCGCCTTGGGTTTGAGAGGGCTTAAAGACACAAACAGCATATTAACACTGCTCTCTTCACCATCTTCTTCTCAGAGTACAGTGATCCTCATTAACCTTTGAAACCAGCATGCAGGTGAAATAAAAAGAAGTCAGAAGCCTTTTTGAATGCTTGAAAACTCTTCTTCTATCGTGCGACCTCTAGTTCAATCTTTGAAAAAAAAATCAAGACATGGTAAGAAGGTGATACCTTTGTGAGAACACTTTGCTTTCCACAAAGTGCAGTACCAATCAAAGATCTGGTTCAGCACCAAAAGTGGCCCCACAAAGTAAAAAATAAAAGATCTTGAAGAACTATCATGCTACACAATGCCCCAACACAGTTTGACACCCATCTAGAGGACAATAGCCGATATTGGTGATATCAACAAGATGCATGACTGCGTGAAGTTTTGTCGTAAAATGGGGCAAATTGAAATCACACCTTTCACTTTTTCCGATTGTAATTTGTATGCGTATGTTTGAATTTCCCATTGTGAATTATTATGATATGAAATGGTATACACACTTATTATAGCAACAGATTAAGAGCTTTAATTAACATTTTGAAATGAACTGAATTCTGAATAAATGCAAGTTGAAAGTGTACTGGTGTTGACATCTTTAGATGGAGCAGAACTTCTCATCCATATAAGCTACAAAATAGATCTGTCACGGTGCGTGAAAGCTGGCCACGTGGCGTGTGTGAAAGGTGAGGACCCAAATGCAGGACTCAGAGGCAGGCAGTTGTGAATAAACAAAAAGCGAGTCTTTATTACGGCCCGGGAACATGAATTAATAAGCAAACCAAGGTGAGTACAGAAACTAAAGCAAACCTAAACCGGGAGGAATAACTAACCAGGGAACATGAGGACCACGGAGAGCTCAGGTACAGAGCACAGCCGCAACGACAACAAGACTCTGACAAGATACAAGGGGAAGACAGACAATAAATAAACAGGGGGATAATCAGGGAACAGGCAACAGGTGGGTTGCACAGCTGAACGTAAATCGCAAAACGAGACAAGGAAGTAAACTAAACGTAGCACACTAAAGACAAAGTAAAACAGGAAACCACAGAACACGGAGACAGGAACGTAACACTGGGAGGCAGGCACATGAATGAATATAAACTTAAGGCTACCGGGAACTTAACTAAAGGTACAGAATGTGAACAGATGAAACAATAAAACAACTCAGTGAACACGAAGGCAAACCAACTAATTCAAAGTCCATTAAACACAAAAACATTAGGTTGCAGACCCAGGAACATGACGAGATCTTTCTTACATGTGCTGAATATTGTAAAGTGGTCTATTTAAATGCAGCCAGTATCCTTTCCTAACCCTCACTAAGTGGTTTTGGAGTCTGAACCTAACTGGACAATAAATTAAACTGAGAAATAAAAATTCTATCAATGAGGCTCAAACTTCAGTCTCCTGGATGAAAGTCACATCCAGCATGTGCCAACATGCAGACACTCAAATTTTTGTAAATCTAATAAATAATAAATAATTGGATGTCAAGGGTGCAACTTTTTAAGGCTACTGGTGAATTTTCACCATTCACGTTTAGCCTGTTGGTCCCCAACACATTTACACTACTTATCTTTTCAGAAATGCTTCATTTCAGGCAGAAGCATCAAATGAAACATATAACTGTCAAGAGAGAGCACATTTAAATTTATTTATATTTTATTGAATATTTTAGCCATGCATGGAAATATGTCAATCTCATATATTTGTACATATGTGAAAAGCATAACTATGAAGTGGTGCCAAGTCATCTGTTGGAGAGACGCTATCGTTTGTTTGCTATTGCAGCAGGGGTGCTTTGCGAATACCAACAAACAACAACAAGCTCCTTATTCCTGGTTTTATATATGATGAGTGGGTCATGTTGGTGTGGCGTGGGTGTTCGTTTGGAAGGAGGCCTTTACTTAGATGCGCTTTACACTGATATAATTAAAGAAACAACAAGAGATTCAATAAACTCGGTGCTACAAGATTTTACAAGCGTGTTCAAGCAATGATTAAAACCATGACATCTAGCTGTGATTACACCTACGGAAAACTGACGCTGGGTTTGCTGATGAATAGGATAGTACAACAGGAATTAGGCCTACACATCCCACGAGTGCTCCCGGAATAATTTGTCTGGATATGATAATGCTGTGGATTAGATAACGTGTCAACTGTTAACTCACTTGGTTAAAACAGGGAATTATTTACAGTATCCGAGAATTAACTCTTATCATCAGCTGAGACAATGTGGAAGTAAGAAAAGTAGAGCGCAAGTGCCTTGTTGGGTTTTGTATCTCACCATTACAATTAGCCAGTGTATTCTGACATTAACAGCTTGCTCTCCGCTGTGATGTATTAGATCAAATACTGGTAAAAGGAAAAACAGCCAGTGGGTAAGTACAGGCTCAAGACAGCATCACTATGAGTTCAAAAAAGCAGAGTAATTATGCAAAAGCTTGTGATGATTCACTGTAGAATATACTTATCAGGCAAACTGATGTATATTTATACTGGGCTGCACATTTGACCCACTTTTCAGAGATGTCTGCATGTTTCGCCCTCTAAACTCTTTTTAGGCTTTTACTCATGAGGTTTAAGCTGGGTTTTGATTTCACTCAGAGAGAGCTTACACACTAGCTTAGCCTCATCTTTGGATAAAATCCATGTTGCCTGGCCATGGTAGAGAACCCATGGCAATGTGAGAGAGACAGAGAGTCAGAGAAAACGACTGTGAAGGGATTCTTTTGACAGATGGTCCCACTTGGTAGTCATGTCTGTGGGCACTAATGCAAACAATGGCTCCCAAATACATTTTGGCATCTTTTCATCAATAAGGCTAGTGAGCCGAGTCGGCAGTTTCACATGATTTTGCCCCTCTTGTCTTCCATACGGTCCAAGATTTTACAGGCTCTGCGCCTTTTTCCCCCCCTTTTTTTCCCCACTGCCTTCAGCCATCTCCATCACCCTGCTTTCACCCACACTGTCACACTTGCTCACTAGTTCACTCTACTTCACCCCTATATTCACCAAGGCTTCTAGTCCAATTCCACCCACAACCAAACCCCATCTCTCTTCTCCCTCTGTCTGCAAGAGTGTGACATCAGAGATAGCCGCACAGCATTTCTTTGGCCGACTTCTGTTTAGGCTCTAATAGGATTTACTCTGGGGCTGATTTTCTGCTCTTTGTCTTCCGTCCTGGAATGAAGTCTTCTTGCAGCCAATGGTGCAGGTGGTGGGTAGTAAATTATACACACTTCCCTCAAAGCTAGTCAACATCACAAGTGAGTGAAAGGGGGGAGCTGAAAGCTCCCATCACCAAACTGCTTTCATGACCAACACTACCTCTCACAAAAACCACAAAATCACTTTTTAAACACATCCACAAACCTGCATCTAAAAGCCCAACGCAAACACTCACACATTACAGCATATTGCCACACATACCACCATGCACAAACAAACAAATCCTCTCCCAGAATTCATACACCCACTCTGCCTCCCCCACCACCTCATCTCTGCCATCTCAGCACACTTTAGGCAGCTCAATAACATCGAAGCATAACGGTGTGTGTACAAAGAGAAATGATGCTAGTAACATGTGGGACTGCGATGTATTACAACGGACGGAGGCCGAGGGCCTCATCAACATCAATCTGATTGAACAGGACATCTCCTCTGGGCCACCCCCACCCCCTCTCCTCATCGAGCTGTGTATGAGTCTCATTCGGTCTCTCTCGCTCTAACAGGTAGAGTAGTATTGATGGCCAATCCCCAGCGGTGGTTGGGGGCTTTTTGGGGTCATAGCAAAGCACTAACATCTGTCATAGTGTTCTCTGCAGCTCGTTATAAATCTGTCACACCAAAGAAGTCAGGAACATGAATAAGACATGGGACTGAGAAACCCGTGGTGGGGAAAACATATGTTGCATGTTCATACGCAAGTATAACAGGCAGCTTGTTGGGTTATGTGTGGCATGTGTTTAGGTGTTCTGATAGATGCAGATTTTATCCAGTCCTCATAGATCAGATACTCCTGTCATATTGGAAAATCAATGCAGGTGTTAAATGTCTTTTAAACAACGATCACAGGAACCAGCAGGATAAATATTGCCTGTCATTGTCTGACAGCGCAAAATGACCAAAATAATATCCTCTGATGCCAAATTTAGTAATTCCGCACGCTAGTTCACCAGAGGAACAATCTGTCAAACATCTATCAAGATTTGTATTTTGTTCAGTTAAAAAATGTGTCCACTTTTTAAATGGGTTTTTCCTTCATGTGGCCTTCAGGTACAAACAGCCATCATACAACCCAGAAGACATTAGTCAGGCTTTTACACAATGACACCCCACCCCCCCGAACATCCTCAGTCAAACATGCCAGTATGAAAAGCGATGAGAATACTTTGAAGTCAGCCCTCAGCTGTCTGCCAGTGTGGCAACATGGGGAGTGTGATGAATACATAAATGAACAAAGGACCAACATGAATGCATGCCACTCTCTCTAATTAGAGCAATATTATAATTCTGACTATGTCACGGACTAAACAGAACTTCTCAGTTTGATGAAAAGCCAACAATAAAATCTGCATTGCATTGCTTTCGCTCGCTTTCTCAGTGTATTTACTTGTGAGACTTTGTAAAAAAAAAAAAAAAAAAACTTGTTTCCACACTTTGCAACCCTGTTTGCCCAAATTAAAAGATTACTAAAATCCCTGCTCGTGGTGGCATTTAGCAGGCTGCAGATGATTTCTTTGAATACAGATCAGATGTGGCATTTAAGTGTACTGAAGCTTTTCCTGAAGTTAATCAGTAGACCGAGTCTTTTGACACCAAAGTCAAAACCACTTTTAAAGTCTTTAGGGTTATTTTATAATTGGATACTTATAAACATCTCTGAGCTACTTTCAAGAAGAGTCTGAGAACTGCCAAATGAGACATCTGTTACAAATGTCGAGGCTACGTGACATAGACGTAACCCACCGCAAGAGAGCAGTTCTGACCAGCTGTTCCTGTACAGCACAGAAGACAAAACCTGCAGGCCTACTAAGCATATCCACCATTTGACAGCCTTGACCTCTCTGTGTCTCTTTCCTTCTGCATTCTGATCTCTCTTTCTCGCTCCCTCTCTCTCTCTCTCTAGACATCGCTGACTTTGGCTATTCTAAAGAAAAGGTTCAGTGTCTTTCAGCCCACAGGTCTCAAAGGGCATCCCCTGTGGCACTCATGCTTTTGTGAATGCCTTACATATAGAAGAGCAGGTGTGTAAATCTACAGAAATGCACTGTCAGTTACATAACAGTTATAGCTGTAATATTACTAAAAGGTGACCTGTGCAACAAAAGAAGTAATATTTTGCCTTTGAAATTGCTCAGAAGAGGTAAAAACGAATTATAAAGAGGCAAGCAGAGCAAGGAATGTCTGCAGAGTAACTGTAATGGGAAGCGAGGAGCGAGCACACCATTTTAGAAATATTACAGCACTGAACACACTTCTTTATAAATATAAAACCATAATTGTGTATTTTTTAATGCTCATTCCTCAGTTCTACAAAATGCACAGGATCCCATCATCCTTTCATGTGGGATCAGAGGCTCAAATCAAGCAGGATGCCACAAATTCAAGCTAAAAAATAGGGGAGATGATCCATTTCATGTGTGTTCATGTGTCAGAGCTTTCATTCACCCTATCCATAATCTAAAA